>JAAGEH010000343.1:7170837-7365061 GCA_011751065.1 Lasiurus cinereus | reverse complement strand
CCCCAATCTCTGATGGTTATACAGGTGATTCCTACCCCACTCATAAGAAACGGTTCCTTCCCGTCCACACAACTCATTCCAGCACACAGAAAGTGAGTGAATGCCACCAGCACATTTTGGAGTCTAGTGGAATCTCTATTTTAAAATCACTTAGCAAGAATTCAAGAAAATAGAAGTATGGGCTCATTTTACTTCACTTGTGATCTTAGATGCAAAATCCTAGCCAAGCAAATACAATGGTTATGATCGTACAACAATGTGAAGGTACTTTATGCCATGGAACTGTACATTTGGCATAAATGAACCAAAAATGGCTCAAATGGGAATTTTTATGTTCTGTACATTTTATCATAATAAAATATAAAAAATGTTTTTTAATCTTTATTGTTGAGAGTATTACAAATGCTCCTCTTTTTTTCTCCGCACTGCCCCCATCCACCCAGTTCCCATCCAGCCCCAGGCCTTCACCATGCTATTGTCTGTGTCCATAGGTAATGCATATATGCATATAAGGTCTTTGGATAATCTCTTCTCACTCCTCCCCACCACCTTCCCTCTGAGATTCATCAGTCCCATATTTCCATGCCACTAATTCTACTTTATTCATTAATTTATTTTGTGCATTAGATTTCTTGTTTGATTTTTAGATTAAATTGTTGATAGATATGTATTTATTGTCATTTTATTGTTCATGTCTCCTCCTCCTCCTCCTTCTTCCTTCTCCTTTTCTTAAAGAATACCCTTCAACAGTTCATATAATACTGGTTTGGTGGTGATGAACTTCTTTAGCTTTTCTTGTCTATGAAGCTCTTTATCTGACCTTCAATTCTAAATGATAGCTTTGTTGGGTAGAGTAATATTGGTTGTAGGTCCTTGCTATTCATCACTTTGAGTATTTCTTGCCATTCCCTTCTGGCCCACAAAGTTTCTGTGGAGAAATCAGCTCACAGTCATATGGGCGCTCCCTTTCAGGTAACTAACTGCTTTTCTCTTGCTGCTTTTAAGAGTCTTTCTTTCTCTTTAACCCTTGGCATTTTAATTATGATGTGTCTTGGTGTGGGCCTCTTTTGGTTCCTCTTGTTTGGGACTCTCTGTGCTTCCTAGACTTTTAAGTCTATTTCTTTCACCAGATAGAGGAAGTTTTCTGTCATTATTTCTTCAAATAGGTTTTCAATATCTTGCTTTCTCTCTTCTCCTTCTGATACCCCCATAATGCAAATGTTGATGCACTTGAAGTTGTCTCAGAGGCTTTTTACACTATCTTCATAATTTTGGATTCTTTTTTCTTTTTGCTCTTCTTATTGGATGGTTTTTGCTTCCTCATATTCCAAATCCTTGATTCAATTCTCGGAATCCTCTACTCTACTGTTGAAGCCTTGTATATTATTCTTTTTTTAAATATATTTTTTTATTGATTTTAGAGAGAAATGGAGAGGGAGAGAGAAATAGAAACATCATTGATCAGCTGCCTCCTGCACATCCCCTACTTGGGATCAAGCCCGCAACCCAGGCATGTGCCCTTGACTAGAATCGAACCTGAGACCCTTCAGTGCACAGGCTGACACTCTATCCACTGAGCCAAACCAGCTAGGGTTCCCTGTAAATTATTCTTTTATTTCAGTTAGTGAATGCTTAATTTCTGACTAGTCTTTTTTTTTTTTTATGTCTTTCACATTCTCCCTAAGATTCTTGAAAGTCTCACTAAGTCCCTTTAAGCTCCATTAAGATCCTTGAATAATCTTATAAAAGTTGTTTTGAACTCTGTATCCAGTAGCTTGCTTGCTTCCATTTCTTTCATTTGTAACATGTTTCTTTGTCTCTGCATTTTGGCTGCTTCCCTGTGTTTGCTTCTATGTATTAGATAGAGCTGTATGTCTCTTGGAATTGGTAGAGTGGCCTTGTGTAATAGGTGTCCTATAGGGCCCAGTGGTTCAGCCTCCCCATTCACCTGAGGTGGGCACTGTAGGTGTACCCCTGTGTAGGCTGTGTGCAGTCTTGTAGTTGAGCCTTGATTTGCATCCCTGGGAAGAATTGTCATCACTAGGAGGAATTGGCCTCCAGACCAAATAGCTGTGAGGACCAGCTGCATCTACAGTGGAAGAATGCTATGCAGGAGATACTTGTATGGAGCAAGACTTGCTTCATTGGGGCGTGGTGCTCACTGAGTCTGCCCCTTGAGTGTGTCTTTTGTGGAATTGTAATCTGCTATGGTCTGAATCTGAATACTGAGCCACTGATTCTAGGGCCTCCTGGGAAGTGTAAAGTCAGCCACTGCCTGGTGCCACCTAGCAGGAGCTTCAGAGAGTTCTGGAGATGACTGCTATTTGTATTGGGCTAGAAAGTGCCCAGGCAAAGCCCAGAAGTGAGGCAAGGGAGGCTGGTGCTAGTGCTGGGTGTTGGGCCTTTTATTGATAAGTTTGGGGTACACTGCCTTTAGCTGCTGCATGTTTAAGAGATTTTAAGCAAAGTCTGAAGCCTGAGTCAGGGCAGGCCATTCAAATGGAAAAGAAGGTGCAAATGGCTTTGGTGGGCCTGCACATTGGATGGGGCAAGGTCTCAGGAAATCACCAGGGCAGAGTGACCAGTGGGCCACGCTGATGGAAACTCAGATATGGCTGCCAGTCAGCTCTATGATGGGGCAAGTCCCAGCACAGGAACAATGACCCCCGTAAGCACCTCTGTTGGGGAGAAAGTCACGCCTGAGTTCCTGCCCAATGCCAGACAGTCCAGTTCCTCCTCGTATGTCACTGGATTTCCCCAAAGCCGTAGCCTTGCACTGGAGCTCAGAGGAATTGTGACTGTGTGAGTTCATTTTCAGGCCCTTTAAGAGGAACACCTAGGACTCCAGCAGCCTCCATCTCACTCCGCCACAATCCCTGCTGGTTTTTATAGCTGGAAGTTATGGGGACTTCTCATCCTAGCTCTGGAACCCTGGACTGGGGGGTCTGGTGTGGGGCTGGGACGCCCTGCTTCTCACAGGAGGCCTTGGAGATCTCCCTCCCAATTAAAGAAACACTACACGCGGGTGTTGGACCAGCCCGTTCAGCGCCTCTGCCCCTCCTACCAGTCTCAGTGCACTTTCTTCTTTACTTCTCTAGTTGTAGGACTTTCATTCTGCCAGATTTCAGGCAGTTATGGATGTGGTTGTGAGAGGTGGTGCATACTGGTGTTTACCTAT
Organism: Lasiurus cinereus; assembly: GCA_011751065.1. Classification (NCBI taxonomy): domain Eukaryota; kingdom Metazoa; phylum Chordata; class Mammalia; order Chiroptera; family Vespertilionidae; genus Lasiurus; species Lasiurus cinereus. The sequence continues at coordinate 7,361,883 of JAAGEH010000343.1, read as the reverse complement.
GCTGCCATCTTGGTTCTACGCTTTGCCCTGCCTCACGCTGGCACCAGGCTTTCACACTGACCACTGCTACTGCCAAGCACAGGGAACTGGAAAAATCTTTCTTTTTTTTTAAGACTTAAAAAAATCATGAGACAGTTGGATGTTGCCCCAGTAATGCAATAGATCCAGAGACATAGAAGCATGGAATAGATTGGCGAATCGCAGAGGGAAGGCAGGGGAGGGTGGGTGGGTGGGAAGAGATCAACCACATAACTTGTATGCATATGTACATAACCCATGGACACAGACAACAGGGTGGTGAAGGCCTGGGGTGGGGAGTAGGGGCAGGCTGGAGGAAGACAATGGGAGGGAAAGGGGGACATAGGTCATACTTTCAACAATAAAGATTTGAAAAAAAGAGTATCAACTACAGTCTCCAAAACAGAAAAGAAAAAAAAAAAATCTTTCAGTCTCATTCACCACATTGATTGGCTAAGACAATAACAACATATGGTTATCTATTTACTAACTCAAACACTTGAAATATTAACAATGAAAAATCTGCCAGATTAAAGAAATTTTTACTCATTCTTTCCAGACAGCAAGATTCTCTTTCCAGTCCTCTTACATAATAGAAGTGACGTCTGCCACTTGGAGACAGACAAATTATATTTTGCCATCTTGTACAAAACAGCTTTTATCGGTGCAAAGTTCCATTAGGAACGTTGAATTTCCTGAGTTTTTAGGATGTAGAGCTAACGGTGCATGCTCCGAGTCAAGGCAGACTGGCAGTCTGGCTAGCTGTTTTGTCTCTGTGGCTTAGTTTCTGCATCTGTAACATGGGTACTATTTAGACTGGAAAGCAGTTTGACATTTTCCAGAAGTCTATGTTACTGGCTTGTATATATAGTCATGAGGAGCGAGGGTCCAAGGTGTGGTGATAATAATGGCCCCTAGCATTTACAGAGCATTTTTCCAAACATGGATTCACTGGAGTTCCCAAGTTTTCCTGAGAGACTGTGTGTGAGCAGAGGCAGGGTCCTGACTGTCTTGCTTAGGACTGTGCCTGCTCTACAGTACTTTGTGTATGTGAATAAATAAAGGCACTGTTCTAATCTTCACAGCCATTCCCACGTGTGTGTCGTTATCCTCCTTTTCAAGGTTAGCAATGAGGCAGATTCAGTAACAACCCAAACTGACAAAGCAGGAAATGCCCAGACTGGAACTCAAAGCCCCATCAGTGAAGCACTAGTATGTGAGCTTTAAATTTTGTCATTGATTTGGAGAGAGAGAAAGGAAGAGGAAGAGAGAAACTTCGGCTGCCTCCTGCATGGTCCCCAGATCGAGCCCCAAACCTGGGCATGTGTCCTGACTGGGAATTGAACCAGGGGCCTCCTGGTGCATGGGCTGACATTCATCCAACTGAGCCACACCGGCCAGGGCAAAACCCATTATTTTTTGCTTGTTAAACCACATGGGTCTGTTCTTTCTCATCTGTCTGCCTGTCTGGTCCTAGGGAAGCCCTGAAGAAAATGAAGGATGTGTATGAGAAGACACCCCAGATGGGGGACCCCACTAGCTTGGAGCCCCAGATTGTAGAAACCCTGAACAACATTGAGCGGCTGAAATTGGAAGTGCAGAAGTATGAGGTCAGGGAAGACCCTGGGGAGGGGCGGGGGCCGGCCAGCCGGGCTTAGTCACTGCCTGGGGGACAGGGATGTGTTGTGGGGAGGCTCCAGCTGTTTCTCATCACAGCTTTGGGTGTGCATGGGTGATCTCAGGAAACATCTGAGCCCAGAATGGGCTGACCCCGGAGCCCTGCCCTGGAACTGACCACATGGTCCCCTCCTCTCAGACTTGGCTGGCGGAAGCTGAGAGCCGGGTCCTGAGCAACCGGGGAGACAGCCTGAGCCGGCACACCCGGCCTCCCGACCCTCCAGCCAGCGCCCCACCCGACAGCAGCAGCAGCAGTAACAGTGGATCACAGGAGAACAAGGAGAGGTGAGTGGGGTGGCCTCAGTGGGTCTGCCTCCCCCGGGACATGGGGCGGGGGGGCTGTCTTCACCTGCTTCACTCTTCCTTACCAGCTCTGAGGAGCCCCCCTTGGAGGAAGGCCAGGACACCCCCATCTACACAGAGTTTGATGAGGACTTCGAGGAGTCTGCATCCCCTATAGGTCACTGTGTGGCCATCTACCACTTTGAAGGTGAGCATCAGTTGCTTGGGCAGGGGTGGGGGGCGTCTGGCTAGCTTCTGTTTAAATGCCCCCTAAGCCTACCACCACTCCCACGACAGGGTCCAGCGAGGGCACCATATCCATGGCTGAGGGTGAAGACCTGAGTCTCATGGAAGAGGACAAAGGCGATGGCTGGACGCGGGTCAGGCGGAAACAGGGAGGGGAAGGCTACGTGCCCACCTCCTACCTCCGGGTCACGCTCAATTGAACCCTGCCAGAGGTGGGAAGAGGGGGGCTGTCGGCTGCTGCTTCTGGGCCACAGGGGGCCCCAGGACCTACGCACTTTATTTCTGCCCCTGTGGCTTCAGCTGAGACCTGTGTAACCTGCTGCCCCCACCTCCACCCGATGCCTCACCTCAGATGGACCCGCTGTGCCTTCTACCATTGATGTACATACTCATGTTTTAAATCTTTTTCCTGCCACTCGGCTAGGGCCATTTTGTTTTATATATAAAAAAAATATGTAAAGTTCTTGGATTCCACGCTTTATTAGGGGATTTAGATTCTGGGGTTGGATATTCAAATACCACCCTCCTTACAGGCCACACAGGGAATGAGGAAGGGCAGGGGCAATTGGGCACACTTTGGACACACTCTCTGTTCCTGAGGACTGGGCCCTTGTCTGCGACCAGTGTAGAGAGAAGGGTGGCAAACATCCCTTCCATGTTCCTGAGAACAGGTAGCATTTATTGAGCACCTACTATGTGCCAAGCATACTCCACCCATTCTCTCATATAAATATTTAGCTTTAATTCCCATAATAACTCCTAGGAAGTACAGGCTCACTTTATGTTAAAGGCAGGCACAAAGAAGCCGAGCAATCTGCTGGCAGTCACAACTTTTTGAGAGGCATTTGAACTCTGGCCTCTCTCAGAGCTTCAAGTTCTCTTATCATTAGAAGCTACACATTCACCATTTGTGGGATACGTGTGAGGGTGGGGCCGGGAGACGGCAGCCAGGGTCTTCTGTGGGGGAGGGGAAGCGGGAGGCTGCCCCTCACCCCAGGATCCCTGTATATTTTTAGGGGGCAGGGTGGGTTCTTGCAAACCTGTCCCCCTTCTGCAAGCCAGGGTGTGGGTCCTCACCCTGTTTGGCTCTGTGAGCAAACTGGGATGATTTCCTAGGTGTCCTGCTGGGGTCACCAGAAGTCTGGGAGTCCCAGTGTGAAGAAGGGGGTCTGCGTCTCAGCAGTCAGGCTCCAGGCGCAGTGACAGGACACTGAGCACCTGCTGGAACTTCTCCAGACGACTGTCCCTCGGAGCCCCCTCACCCCGGCTCCCCCAGAGCAGCCTCCGCAGGAAGTTAGTGGTCAGGGCCTCCTGCAGGTCAGGATTTGGCCGGAACCCTGGGGGAAGGGCCAGGTGCACTAGGGTTGGGGCCCAGGGACCTACATTGCCCCTCCTCATATCTGCCTTTTCTCCTGGGGACTTTGACCTAGCAGGGCCCTGGAGGAACTCTGCCCCAAGTACTCTGCACATAGTTAGGTGGGGTTGGTGGAGAACGGGGCTGCAAGGGCCTCTGCCCCTGGGGAGGGGGGAGGGCGTGGCTGAGGGGATTGATTAGTGGAGGTGAGCTCAGCCAGGGTGCATGGGGGTGACACTGTTCCTAGTTTGAGCTGACAGGGGCCCCACCCTAGAGGCTGTGCCTGGAGATGGAGCCGCCCCAGGGTCAGGATTTGGGGTCCTGGGCCACCCTGTGAGACAAACTTGGAAATGAGGATGGGTGGCAGTGGGACCCGTGGGTGTGGCGAGGGGCGGGGCCACCCCTTTTGAGTGTAGGGCACTTCCTGTCATCACTGCTGGTTGCAGAGCTGGCTTGGGGGCCCCTGAGAGGAGCTGTCCCAATGTGGGTGAGACTTTGGGAGGCGTGGTGGGAGACTATGGTCCCTGCACAGTCTGGGGGCACCAGGTTAGAGCATGCGGGTTGCTCCTAGGGTCAGGACCCTCTGGCAGCCCAGCGCAGAGAGGGCACTCACCTTGCAGGCGCTGGGCCGCGGCCTTGCGGAACTTGGGTGCGTCCTGGGCCATTTGACGCGCCCCCTGCAGGGTGCGCAGCAACTGCTCACAACTCTCATCTAGCGGCCCTGGGAGTTCCTCGCCTTCCAGCACGCGCACCGCGGGGGCCACGTGAGGCAGCGCCACCTCGCCAGGGTCGCAGGGTCCTGGAGGGAGAAGGGTCTGGGGTGGGCCTTGGACAGGGGGCAGGGCTTAGGGTGAAGAGGGCGGGACGTTGGGCCAGGCACCCTAGGACTAAAGTAACCAGTAGGACCTGGGTCAGCAGGCTGGCGCCTAACAGAGCTAGACTGAGTCAAGGGCGTGGTTTAAAGCTGGCGCGGGGCCTAAGGGCTGGGGCCGGGAGGGTGCAGAAGGCAGAGCTTAGGATAAGGGGGCGGGGCCTAGGGCTTGGCTCCAAGGCCCGGTTAGTGTGGAAGGTAGGGCCTAGGGGCGGAGGGGGCGGGGCCTAGGGCGAGGGGGCGGGGCTAGCGACCGAAGCGGCGACTTGGCCCAGGACCGGGTTAGGACTCTGAGTTTGAACTGGCGCGCAACTCCAAATGAGGCTACTCACCGGCGCCCCCATCCAGCGCCCGCATCAGCGGCTTCAGCTCCTGCTCGAAGGCCACGGCGGCCTCCGTGTGGCTCCTTCGGAGCTGGCGCCACGTTCGTTCCAGCCGGGACACCTGGGGTAAAAATCTTGAGCATGCCTCCTCTTCCCCCTCACCTGCACTCGGGCTTCCACCCCATCCCTGCACCCCAGGCACCTGGGGCATGAGCAAGACACCCATGACAGCAGCCAGTCCGGGCAGGTCCCCCGCCGCCCCAGGCCGGAGCGCCAGGGCCAGTTCCACCAGGCCCCTCAGGGCGGCTGTGCGCTCCTCCAGCGGCCCCGTGCAGCCCAGCACCGCCAGCGCGCCGGCCAGCACCAGCACCTCGTGCCTGTGGAGGCAGAGGGCAAAGGTCTGGGGGCAGTGGGAAGGTTCGTATTTGGGGGTGAGGAAGGACGGGAGTTGGCATTGCCCACCCCCGCCTCTGAGTAGGGAGATTTGGAGATCGTGGGAATTCCAGGTGGCTGGCTCACCTTTCCAGCAGTTCTGACCTCAAGCGATGGCCATGGGGAAGTGTGAGCAGCTCCAGGCCAAAGGCAACCCCCATGGCATCCCGCTGAGCCTTGGTCACTCCCACCAGGCCGGCAGCCTGGGAGTAGGGGAGTTGAGGGGGGCGTGGGGAGGACAGGGGAACAGAGTGAGTATATGGATGTGAGGTACTGTTAGGCCTCGACCCTGCCTAGGGAGAAGGGATTTGGTATGTGATTCACCTGGCAGTCTGCCAATAGCAGGTGGAGGGCAGTGCTCCCAGGATGGTGTTCCAGAAACAGGCCACGGAGAGTATGCAGGACTTTGGGCTCCAGGGGCCGATTCTGGGGGCCCAGAAGGCCAGAGGATTTGCCGGGGTGGCAGAAAGAGATGTCTGCCTGTGGTCTTGCAAAACATTTCTCCTCCTCCTCCTCCTCTTCCTCCTCCTGGGCCTCCCACCATGGGGCTTCTGGCTCTGGGCATTGGTGGCCAGGGGGTGTTCCCTGGGAGCTGGGCACTCGGAGCACCAGCTCACAGTAAGTTGGGGGTTGTTCAGAGGCATCAGGCAGCACCAGTGAGGATGTTCGAGGTGGTTTGGTTGGCGCCTTGGCATGAAGCTGCCCATCTGAGGCACTGAGGCTGTCAGCGATGGATCCCAGGGGAGCCAGGGTCTTCAGCAACTCAGGGTCACTACCCATGCAAGACAGGGCAAGTGTGGGCACAGTGGAGGCTCCTGGAGGTCATACAAGAGGGATTGCAGGAGGTACACAGAGAAGATAGTTGGGTGGGTCCTGGTTCACTCACTCATTCAGTCAATACCCGGGCATCCCTACTTATCTTGGTGTGGCTTTGAACTTTTAACCAATTCTCCAGTATAAACACTACACAGTTACCAATGGTTTGAAAATAAACTTTCTTAGACACTTGAATAGTTTTACGAATTCTGCATACCACATTTTAAATTTGAATCTTTTGGTTTTTGACCCTCTGACTGAAGATGGTAAAGCACTGACGTTACAAGATTAAAATAAAAACATATTAATCAAAATTCACAAGACTACATAAACATCAAAGCAATGTAACTTATCAAACTTTCAAATGATGTCTTTGGTTAAGTGTGTGGCATGTTGAGTTCCAAGGTTATTAGAACTTAAAAGTACACCCAGACTTCTGGGAGATTCTGTACTTACAAAGCATTTCAATAGACATTGTTATAGGAGCGTAACAATTTCCCACAATTCCTAGCTCTCGCTGAATACCAGCCAAAGGCCTCACAAAAGCCCAAAAAGTTCGGAAAATCTGAGCCCCAGATCTCTCTCTGACTCTCCCCTCCCACTGCTTCAGCTACACTCACCTCCTTTTGATTGAATGAATAGTTCAAACTCTTGTTCTGGCCCCAGGACCTTTGCACTTGCTGTTCCTTCTCCCCTAGGCCACTCTCAGCTCCCAGTTATCTACATCTTTTCTGTCTTTATGTTCTCAAAATCTTTCTACACAGGGCCTTTCCTGACTATTACTTAAAGTCTCCCCTACTCTATTGTACTTTTAATTTTTACCCCAAATCATATATAATTGACTTATTTTGTTTTTCTTGGTCTGTCTTCCTCTAACAGGATATTAGCTTCACTAGGGCAGAAATCTTTGTCTTTTTCATTTATAAGTGTATCTCAGCACCCAATACAGTGCCTGGTACACAGAGAGGGCTCCTGATGAGGGATAGACAAGGCAGACGAGGCAGACTGGGCATGAGGGAGGAGGAGACCTCCTTTAGGTAGGATGATTAAAGTAAACTGTTTTGAAGAACTCGTGGTGGGTGAGGAGTCAGAAAAAGATTAGGGGAATGGGCAAGAATAATTAATGCAAAGGCCCTAAGGCAGGAACAAATTTGAAATGTTCTAGCAACTGAAAGGAAGATTGTGTGATTGGAGTGAGGACATGTGGCAGAGTTATTAGGAAGGCCAGCCATGGTCAGAACATATAGGGTTTCTTAGAATAATAGTAAAGCCACATTTTAAGCACCTATAAAGTTCCTATGTGTTTTTTAACCACTTTGAGAGTACCAGTGGCCCCATTTCCCAGAAGATTAAGTCACCTGCCCATGATCACTCAAGGGATGAGGGGCAAAGAGATTTCTGAGCCATGGGCTGTCTGGCAGTCTCTCACCTGGTTCAGAGTGACCTTCTCTTGACCACCCCACATGTTCCAAACCTGCAGGCTGACTGTCACTCCACTTCCTAGCCCTGGGGGACAGAGATGGGATAGATGTGAAGTCCTAGCCTAAGCAGGGCCACCCACACCAAACCCCAAACCTCTACTCAGGACCATTGGATCTCAACCAGGGTGCTCTACCCCCAGGGGACTTGGCAACATTAAGAGACACTTTTTGTTTGTCATAACTAGGGACTGGGATGGGGATGATTTTACTGGCATCTAGTCGATAGAGACTAGTGATGCTGCTCACCGTCCTGTAAAGCACAAGAATGATCTACCCCCAGTGTCAATAGTGCCAAGGTGACCCTTGGGTGGCACCAGGAAGGTTGGGAGCCTGTGAGTACCTGAGGAGCTCTATCCGAGACAGGCTGTCTAGGAGGGTGTCCTCACTAAAGCTGCGTTGAATAGGCCCTTGCCGCATCACTGGCCTGGAGGCCACAGCCCCTGTAGCCTGGGTCAGTGGACGCTGGCCACCCACATAGCTGCGAATCAGGGCAGGCAGGCTTGGGAAACGCTCATCCTCCAGCTGATAGAGGGCTGTGGGCCGGCCTGGCCGGGGTCGCAAGGCCACACGAAGCACCTCAAAGTGTAGGGCAGAGCCCCGCCAGCGGCAGGAGATCACTGGGTGGTTCCCACAGGTCCTAGACGCACGAACCAAGAAGTCTCCATCTTGCTGAAGAAGAGCCTCTGCCTTCTGGGATGGAGAACAGGGAACAGGGGTTTAGGTACAAGCCCAGATCAATAGTTCATGGTACCTTAACACTCCTACCCAAAAAAAGCCATCCCAGAGGTAGTTTTGTACCAAACCATTTACCTTTTCTCATGGGCACACTTCTGGACTACATTTCCCAGGCTGCCTTGCACTTAAAGCTATCATGTGACAAGATCTGACCAATAGGATGAGAGCAGAAGTACAGTGGGGACTATCCACATTTGGCCCATAAAAACCCTCCTGCAAAATCTTACCAGTTCTGCTTTGGCCAGTGTGGCCTAGTTGGTTGAGTGTCATCTAATGCAACAAAAAGTTGCTGGATTCCCTGTCAGGGCACATACCCAGTTTTCAGGTTGGATCCCCTGTCCAATGTGCTGGCATGCAGGAGGCAACCCATGGGTGTGAAACATCAATGTTTCTCTCTCTCTCCCTTTCTCCTCCTCTCTTTAAAGTCAATAAAAAAATATTTTTAAAAAATATTTTTAAATCCAACAGGTTCTGTCCTGTATTTGTCAGCTGATATCACTAAAGCCCTGGGGTAAGTCTGAATCACAAGATAGAAAGGTCCTGACTGATTTCTGGAGCTCCACATCCTCACTCCTCAACCACCTGGGACATGGCATGAACAAGCCCTAACTGTGTATTGTGTGTAGCCAGTGACATCTTGGAAGGGTTTGTTATAGTGGCTAGCTGACGTTGACTGGTACTGCTTCTAATCTGAGTAAATATGCTGTACTGATTTGCTTTGCAAATGTGACTTCAAAATAAGCCATTATTTGGATTCTTCCAGTGTGTGACCCATAAATCCTGTATAAAAAATTCAAGCTTGTCTTATGACTAGTGTGAAAACAAACAGGGGCTGAGGGCTCTGACACTAGAGAGGCAAAGCAGAGTTGGTGATAAGGGCTAAGGACTGAATAATACATTCAGTGGACACATGTGTAGCCCTACTGGATGCCAGTTGCTGCTTTAGGTATAAAACACATGAACTCAATCCTTTACCATAGTTAAACGGTAGGTACTATTATCCCCATTTTACAGATGGGCAAACTGAGGTCCAGAAAAGTTAAATACCTTAGGCTAGGTCACACAGAATGCAAGTTGTAGGGCTGGGATTTAATCCTAGGATGTCTGACTCTGGAGTATGGGGCTTTAACCACTAGCTATATTGCCTCTCATGATTTGATTGGATGCCCAGGGTCCTAGGACTCCTGAAAGTGACACCTGAATTGAAGATGAGAGCAGGGAGCTTGAATTGAGAGGAAGATGGGGCCCTGGTGGCCACAGGTACCCCGGACCCAGAGAAAGAGGGAGACAAGCAGAGCCAAGGGGTGCTTTGAAGGAGCTAGGGCCTGTTTCAATCTCTAATACCATCCTCATCACCATCCCAAAGAAAGTGATAATTTAAATATAAGGAGTGATGTGCCACATTAACCAAGCTTCAAGGCAATCCCCCGTTCCTCAGCCAGCCCTTGTCCTAAATCCCACACCTAGGGTCTAGGAGTCTCCAGCAGGTCATGGGCAGGAGACCTCCCCATTACATGGTGCTGAGGGCCTGAAGGAGGCAGTACCTGGCGGGACAGGAGACCGTGGTACCAGGGTTGGCTGGCAAAGTCCTCTCCATTCTGTGCCACCTGCATGAAGCTTTTGGGGGCAATGAATGTTGGGGCTGAGCTCTGCACTTTCAACAGGCCTCAGTCTTCCACATCTGTAAAATGGGAATAATTATTCCTGCTTCCTGAGTGACTGAATCAGCCTTCCTATGCTCCTCTTAGTTTTTTTTTTTGTTTGTTTGTTTTTTGGCGTGTGTGTGTGTGTGTGTGTGTGTGTGTGTGTGTTTAATATGGAATGCTTCATGAATTTGCATGTCATCCTGGTTCAGGGGCCATACTAATCTCTGTATTGTTCTAATTTTAGTATATGTGCTGCTGAAGCAAGCACAGTTGTTTTTTTAAACTTGTTTTTGTGTTCCTCTTAGTTTTGGAGACAGCAGCCCATATACTATCAAGCCTTAAAATGCATTTTTTCTCTCCGTGTGTGTGTGTGTGTGTGTGTGTGTGTGTGTGTGTATGCACATATATATACACATATATATTACATGCATATATATTATAAATTAAAGAAGTCAATCATAGTCAGCAATATAGATCTAGATATAGATGTAGGTATAGATATATGCCAGATTACAATTGACCCTTGAGCAATGCAAGGATTAGGAGCACTGACCCCTACATAGAAAATCTGTACATAACTTTTAACCCCCCAAAAAACATAACTAATACCCTATGGTTGATCAGAAGTCTCACTGAAAACATAGTCAATTACACAAGTTTTGTATGTTATATGTATTATATACTATCTTCTCACAATAAAATAGGCTACAGAAAAGAAAATGTTATTAAGAAAATCATAAGAGAAAATACATTTAAAGAATTTATTGAAAATAATCTACATAAATAAAAGAAAATGATCTGCATATAAGTGGACCCATGCAGTTTAAGCCCATGTTGTTCTAGGGTCAATTGTTGGTACATATAAAATCAGGCTATGAATCACTTCAATTTAGAATTGGCTGTGATTTCATGGAAACAAGCCATGCACTCACTGGAATTTTGCAAAGGGAGAAGATCTATGCACTGCTTTAAAATAGAGTGGCATTTTATATAGATGACATAATGATCCATGTTATAGAAATTTAATGAACTAATTTACTCAAACCAATATTTATGTGGCACCCACTATATGCCAAACGCTGTTCCAGGTGCTAGAGACCCAGCAGTAAACAAAACAAACGAGGCCATTGCCAGTCTAGTGTGGGAGAGAAAATAAATAGCGGGTATGGCTCAGTGGTTGAATGTCAACCTAGGAAACAGGTCACGGTTCAATTTTAGGTCAGGGCACATGTCAGGGTTCAGGCTCTACCTCCAGTAGGGAGCATGCAGGATGCAGCCGTTCAATGATTCTCATCATTGATGTTTCTATCCCTCTCTCCCTCTTCCTTTCTCTCTAAAATCATATATATATATATGATTTATATGATATAAATTATATAAATCATATGTATATATATACATATACATACATACATACATATATATACATATATACATATATATGTGTGTGTATATATATATATATATGTATAATAAAGTAGATGAACGTGCAGATGGGTCAAAGAGAGCCTAGATCCTAGTGGTGGAGTTCAGATTTTCCATCGGGTGGCCTGCAAAGGTCTCAGTCAGTACAACTGGAATGATTTTGAAGGAACAAGCCCTGTGGTTCTCAGAGTGAAAGAACATTCCAGGCCTAGCTCCAAGCTAACGTTCATAGCTTCCAAGCAATCCTTGTGCACACAAAAGGATTTGTAGAATGTAAGAAAAATCTAACCTATGCATGGCTTTCCGATGTAACACCACAGTTAAGGATGTTAAAATGTCAGAAAATGCAATTTTGGAGCCGATACATTTCATTATTATTATTATTATTGTCAAATTTAGGGCTCAAACACTTTGGGACTCCCTTGATTATCATGCAGATCTGTCTCAAGTATCTGGTGGTGAAAACCCGCCTTGGGTAGGAGTGAAGCAACGGGTCACTCTCTCCACCCCACAGGGTCTTCATGGCCAGGTCAGGGTCTGCAGAAAAACAGCACTAGCATTCTTACATCATGAGTCAAGCTGGCTGAGGGCCTGAAGAGGGCAGGAAGTTCACAGACCAGCCCTCGGTAACTTTAGGGGTGGGGAGCAGGGCCAGGAGCTGGCTCTAGGCGACACATACCTGAACACCAGGTGTGTCTCTTGGATGCCTGTGCACTTCCTGTTTGTCTCCTGGCCCAGGCCTAGCCTCTGTCTTAAAAGTCCCCCAACTCCAGGTTCCTCTGTCTCATGCCCCCCTTAGTGGGCATCAAAGTGGATCATTGACAAAATTCCGGTTAGTTGGGGGAAAACTCAAGGTGGGCACAGGTCAGCCATAGGCTAAGTCATTCTCCTGCCCTGTGTCTTTGGGAATAATTTCTGGATATTTGGCCAGAGGAGAGATGAAGGAGACAGAATCAGGAGAGAAGGTGAGGTAGGGGCAAACATGGGGAAAGGAGGGAGGGGGTATTCATGGTCTATAGACCATATACATGTTGTACATATCACAGGGAGCAGCCACCAGCACACAGACACATGGACACAGATGGACAAAATTGACATTGAACAATCATCAATTGGCTGAGCACTTACTTTGTGCTGTTCTAGACCTGGAAATACAGTGATGATAGAGACCTGCCTTCACCCTTGATCGTCTGCTGAACAAGACACACAACAAAATAATAAATTCTAAGTGTAATCAATGAAGATGAAAACAGGGAGATGTGGTAAGATGGCTGGAGGGGGCAGGCTGCTTTAAATAGTGTAGTCAGGAAGGTCTCTCTCAGAAGGTGACATCGGAGCTGAGACTTCAGGAAAGGGAAGGGGATAGCTATGCAAAGAATTGGAGAAACAGGCGTTCAGGTGCAGGGGGACAGCAAATGCAGAGGGAAGATGGAGCTTGCTATTTACATGATATTATTTAGGAGACCAGTGTGGCTGGAATGCAGTGAGCAAGGGAGCTAAGTGGAGCTAAGCCAGTGAGGTCGGCTGGGGTGAGATAATGCAGGAATTGGTGAACCCCAAATTTTCAGCCCCAGTGGGATGGAATAGGAAGGGTTTTAAGAGAGAGAGGGGCACAGTCTGGTTTGTGGTTCAGAAAAGATGTCAGGCAAAAGTGAAAGCAGTGAGGATCTCCGTGTTGCAAAGGAAACACGTTTAGAGGGGCACACCCAGGTACACGGACACGCATGATGCACAGAGATCCAATCAGGCATTCAGCGACCCATTCTACCTCTGCGGACGCGTGTGGACAGACACCTGGATCCTCCTTGCTTGCAGGTGACCCCCACCTGGAAAAGAGAGGACTGCTCACCCGAACAATCCCCTGGTCCTAGATCTGCCCGGGGCCCTTCACTCACCTGGGTCGGGACCCACGGAGCTCCCGAGAGGCTGGGGCCGGACTCCAGTCTGAGGTTCGACGGTTCCGGGCCCCTTGCACCGGGCCAGGTGAGAGCCCAGCCCAACCACCAGGCCCTGGCCCTTAAGGCCCCGCCCCCTCGCTCCCGCCCCGCCCCCTCAGAACCTTTCTTGCACTAACCACGCCCTCTTTGAGTGATACTGTGCCCGGTTCACAGACCTCGCCGGCTGCGGGGGAAACGCCGCTCTTCCTTAAGCGGGCCCGTCCCCGGCCTCGCCCCGCCCTCCCCTGCCTGGCCACGCCCCCTCGCCCCTGGGCCGCCCTCAGCCCCTCCCCGGAGAACTGGGCTCCTCTATTCCCCGCGGGCTGGCCCTCAGTACCCCTGGCCCCGCGGAACGCGGGAGGGGTGTCTCTGGCGCGCCTCAGGGTTGCGGGAAGGGGCGGGGCGCCCCTACGAGTTTTCTCCCTCGGCGTGGGGTGGCGGCAGCTGTGACGTGGAGGGTGCACTTCCTCGAGACCGCCCCCTTGGGTTTCCGGGAGTGGAACCCCAGCTGAGTGCTGGGTTTTGTGGGGAGATGTGGCAGTAGGACGCAGCTAGACTCTGAAGAGGCATGGCGGGGTGGGTGGACACTCAGGTGGGGGGAAGGAGGTGGAGGGTCTTCCATCGGGATGCCTGCAGACCGCCTGGAGAAGGCGGAGGGGTCGGGAATAAGAGAGAGAAGCTCCAGCCACGTTTATGGAGAGATAAGAAGGGGGGGGAGAGAGGGGAGGGAGGGAGGGAGGAAGAAAGGAAGGAAGGAAGGACGGAAGGGGGGAAGGAGGGAGAAAGGGGGAGGAAGGGGAGAGGGAGGGAGGGAGGGAGGAAAGAGCGGTGGTCGCAGCTAACAGTTTTTGAGCACGGGCTGTGCGCCAGGACGGTGCTGCTTGCTTGACGGGCCTCGACGCGTTTAATTTCCGCCTAGGCCACTGGCTGAGGTGGGTGCTGTCTGCATCACCCCCATTTTCCGGATGCAGAAACGGAGCCGTTCGTGAGCGGTCGTGGAGCTGAACGCGGAGCCCCGGCAGGCCATCCTGTCTTCCTCGCTTTGGTCTTGGCACCCCCACCATCTCTGATGCCTAGCATAATTTCACACTCTAACACCCATTTTACAGATGAGGAAGACGACGCATAGAGGCCGAAGGATGTTTGGGGATGAAACATTTTGGTGCTTGTAAGTTCACAAAGCTAACCATTTCCAGGCTGCGCTGCCCTCCCCGCCTTCATGTGGACGAGGGGCTCGGGAGCGGCTGAGGGGAGTCTTTTCCTTAACACCACCCCCCCCACACACACACAGCCCACCCCCCCTAATTTTGATACAGAGGGTGTGTCCAGGGAAGGAGCACAGCGCCCCCTACTGGTCAAAGAATTTTAAAAATGCAAGGGGGGATTGAGTCCAGGAGCCGTGGAGGCTCACCACCCAGTGGGGCGAGAGATCGCATAGACAAGATGATTTCAGGTGGTAAGGACTACGAAGACAGTGAATGCTTGCTAAACGTGTCAACGAACCACACTAGTGACAACTATAAGGAGAGAGATGACAGTGACCATGGGAATACATGGATGGATTTGGGGTAAATGTCAGAGTTGGTGTCAACAGAGCTTTCAACCACTTATTTGTTTGCTTATTCTCATTCAACAAATATTTATGGAGCATGTATATGTGCCAGGTGCTGGGGTGCGGTGGGGGTGGTGGGCCAGCAGCACACAAAAGATAATGTTCTAAACAGATAATAAAGAAATAAGTATAGCTCAGCAGGCATGGCCCAGTGGTTGAATGGCAACCTATGAAACCAGAAGTCACGGTTGGATTCCCAGTTGGGCACGTGCTCGGTTTCGGGCTTGATCCCCAGTGTGCACGGCGTGCAGGAGACAGCCGATCATCACTGATGTTTCTCTCTCTCTCCCTCTTTATTTCTCTCTGAAATGAATAAACAAATGTTTAGAAATAAATAAGTATAATAAAATACCAGGTTTGGTGATGATCAGGGCTTAAAGAAGGGATAGAGTATGATCAGGTGGGATGAAAGGCTGTGATTCAAAATAGGGCGGTTGGGGAAGACTTCACGAAAAGGTGACATTGAGCAGGAGCCTTAGGAGGTGAGGGAACTTGCTATGCAGTTGCCTAAAGCAGGGGGAGGAGCACGGGCGAAGGAGGCCTGCGTGGCAAGTGAGACAAAGGGGTGTGGAGGCGCTGAGGGCAGGGAGAGTTTAGGGAAGGCAGGTCATACAGGGCCTTGTGGGTTGCATGAAGGACTTGTACCCCAAAGAGGAAGGTATGTGACAAGAGGAGGGACACCCGACTGGACTCAGGTGATTCCAGGCGCCCTCTGGCCGTTGTGGGGAGGATAGTCTGTGGAGGAAGAGGGCGAGAGCGCAGACCTGGGCGGAGGAGACCAGACTGGTCCAGGATAGATGATGGAGGTAGAGAGGGGAGGGGGGAGCAGAGGGCGGATTTGGGGTACTTTGAGGTGTTACTGCTTAAGGGTTGAGTAGGGAGAAAGGCAGCATGCCTCGGTTTGTTGGCCTGACCACCGGCAGCCCCATCTGCCCTCCCAGGTGCCCAGGTGTCGTGCTGGTGGGGGAAAGAGAGGTCCCGGGAGGAAGGGGCTGGGCTCAGCGGGGCTGGCCTGCAGGTGCTACCCCTCGTCGCCACCCCCTACGGCTCCTCCTCCTCCACCCCCTCTCCCCGCGACAGTTACAGGCAAAGAAGAGGAAGTGGTAGCTAGTAGCACAGGCAGGCGGGCGGCGGGCGGCGGAGGCTGCGAGGGTGCGCGGCGGGCCGGGCGGGGAAGCGGCCGCCATGGAGCTGTGGCGACAGTGTACCCACTGGCTGATCCAGTGCCGGGTGCTGCCGCCCAGCCACCGCGTGACCTGGGACGGGGCGCAGGTGTGCGAGCTGGCGCAGGCCCTTCGGGATGGGGTCCTTCTCTGCCAGCTGCTTAACAACCTGCTGCCCCACGCCATCAACCTTCGCGAGGTCAACCTGCGTCCCCAGATGTCCCAGGTGAGCCGAGGCTGCCGGGCCCAGGGTTGGAGGTGGGGGGCATTCCAGGCTGGTTAGTGTCCTGTGCCTCTGGCCTGGCACTGCAGGGGGTCTATGTCAACTCCGAGGCGGGCGGGCTGAGGGCAGGGGGTGTGTGGAGAGGGGGTGCTGTGGATGGTAGCACTGAAATTCTGGGGTGACCCACCAAAGGTTAGCAGGAATGCATTTGTGGGCACAGAATGAGCCCAACTTCAGGCTGAGAACTGGCAAGCTGGGGGTTAGCCGCTCCTAAGCCCCAGGCCGACTTCACTGGGGTTCAAGGCCTCAGGTGTTATCCTCTGGGAGTCTTGGGGGGGTGCCTAGAAATTCCCCGTTGGCCAACAGGGTGCCTAAGGTTTTCTTAGTCCCCCCCCCCTACCCCCAGATTCTGGCTCCAGGGGAGGGGCCTCCTTCCCCACATGTGTCTCCTCCTCCTGGCCCCTGGGCCCCTTCCTTCCCCTCACATCTCCTTCCCCTTGCCTTCCTGCCTGGGTCTGGGGCAGATGGGGCCTGTGCCCCAGGGTTTTGCTCCTCCTCACTCCCTCCATCCCCTGGGGGAACATTGAGGCAGGACCAGGTCCTGAGCCCTGAGAGTGGCTTCTGGGGTTGGGGAGCCTAGGAATAGCTCCTCTTTCTCAGCAGCAATTTCTGTGAAGGCTAAGGGTCCTGAAGGAGGCAGCTTTGACTGGGACCGCCCGGGCTCAGGAAACACATTCGAGTCCCTATTTGAATGCGGTTGGGTGGGGGAGGTAACAGGACTGGATGCCTTCTCTGTGGCACCTCCTCGGGTTCTCTATGGCCACCTGGGTGCTGGGTGGAAGTGGTGTAGGCTGCTGGGTGGGGGCTGGAGCTGCCCCATCTGCCATGGAGGTCCACGGGGACCCATAGGCCCACCTTTGGTCTCTATGCCTGGATGAAAGCTTTGTCCATAGGAGCTGTAGGCTGGGGAGGTAGGGGGCGGTTGGGGCCTCCTTAGCCTCCTCTCTGGTTTGACCTGCCATGTGCAGGTGGGGGGAGGGGAAGTGACTGCTCTGGGAGTGGGCCATGGGGATCCTTAGGGGCATTTCCTGGGGACAGAGCCATGGGTGGAGAGGTGGGTGGTCCCCCTTTCCTAGCCTGGGCAGGATTTCTTGATGGAATGAGGGAGTGCAAGAGAACCCCTCCCCCATGGCCAGCCCTTGACACCTGCCATCCCGAAATTGCCTACATTTGCTTGTCTCCTTCCAGCACATGAGGAAGTAGCTCTAAGACCTGTCAGGCCTCAGATCAGCAGGGAGGCAAGGTCCCCAGTGAGACTTAATAGCAGCTATTGGCAAAGTGGTTAGATATAAGGATGAACTTCCACCCCTGCATGTTGCTTGCCTAAAGCTTGCTCTCTGATGAAAAGCAAGGGGATGTGGCGGTAATGTTTAGGAGAACAGCTGCAAGGGCTCCAGGGACCATCCTATTTCTATGTTCTGGGCAATGCCATGAACCCAGACTCGGGCAATGGAAGTGGACATCTGCAGCTCGTTGTTGTCAGGACTGTGGTGGAGGGACAAGTCTCTGGGCTGGGGGTCCTATAGCAAAGGCAAGACATTGCCTGAGGGAGTCTGGTTTTCTCCAAGAAGAGACATTTGTACTGGGTTTTGTAGAGTGAATAGGAGCTTTCTCATCGCTCTGGCTTCCTACACCCACCTGTGTCAGGCCCCAGACTATGCAGGTGTATTCCCTGACCCTTCCCGTGTGGGAGCTCTGCACCCTCTTGCCCCTGCTCCTTTTGTCTCCCTTCAGAGCTCAGTCCCCTGCCCCGTTCGCGGTGGGGATGATGGGGACGAGTGTGGGAAGCTAAATCATTAAGTCCGAGGGAGGTGCCAAAAGAACAACCTCTCTGGGTTTGCATGTCCCTGTCTGTTAACAGATGGAAGGCAGGACCATGGATGTAGAAGGGCAGAGGGAGAAAAGGGAAGGGTGTAGGGGAGGGAGGGGCTACGGCACAAATAAAGGTGTGGAGGCTGGAATTGGGGTGCTTCCCAGGTTCTCTCATTTTCTTTCCCTAGTTCTGCTTTTTCTCAGTCGTTTCCAGGGGAGCGGGTGGGAAGACCATATTTAACCATGCAGTCATTTGGCAACAATTACAATGTATGCCAGTCTTCTTCTGGGGGCCGAGACAGTGAGAACAGGATACACACAAATCCTTGTTGTTGTGAAGCCTGCATTCTAGTGGGAGAGACTGACAGTGAGCAAATAAGGAAGGAAAGAGTATGTATTCTGAAAAAAAACACAGCAGAAAAGGGGACTTAGGAAGATCAGGCCACACTTTTGAATAGGGGGTCTGGGATGCCTCACTGATAAGGTGACATTTGAGCAGAGACCTGGGGAAAGTGAGGGGATAAATGAACCATATGGATCTGGGGAAACATTGCTTCTGCTAGAGGGTGCTGCCAGTGCAAAGGCCCTGGGGTCAGAAAGGGTGAATACCAACATAGGCTGGGCTGCACTGCAGGGCAATGAGTGGCCTGGCTGGTGGAAATGGTTCATGGGTGAGGTCTGATTGGAGGGAATCTTCAAGTTGGGAGGTCCCTCAGATCTGAGGCCCAGAGAGAACGGATGCTACTTACCATAAGTGGCCACAATGACCAGACAGCCCAACTCTGCCACTGAAGCTCAACCCAACTCTTTCTCTGAGACTCCACATTCTGGGTTGCAGAGATGAAACTTGAAGGCTAAGGACGTGACGAGGAAGAGATGAATGTGACAGTCATTGTGGGAAAGATCCACCAGGACATGGGAGCTGATTAGACTTGGGGTGGGGACAGCCTCTGGGGCCAAGATGATGTCAAGGTCCCCAGCTCAGTGAAAACTGGCGCCACTGGCAGAGGCAGAAAAGGGAGAGGGCAGGAGAGTTAGAACAGGAGGGTGGGCTGGGGGCGGTGGCTTGGAGGAGCCAGACGTGGGTTCAAGTGCTGGTGCCACCACTTCCTGGCTTCACCTTCCTGAGCCTCGGTTTCCCATCGGTGAACTGAAAATTAAAATGTCCCCATGTTAGGGGTGGATTCTTATGCTATTTCAGTACTACTTACCAGAGCAGTGTCTGATACCTGATAAACCCTCACTAAAAAGCCTTTGAGAAAGGATGTGAGGTAGCGGGAGGGAGGGCAGCATAACACACAGGTAGGAACTGGGTTAGGGTAGCAGTTCTCAACCGCAGCCATTTTGACCCCCTTTTATTTTTATTTATTTTTAGTTTGTATTTATTTTTATTGATTTCAGAGTGGAAAGGAAAGGGAGAGATAGAAACATCAATGATAACAGAATCATAGATAAGCTGCCTCCTGCATGCCTCCTACTGGGAATCAAGCCCGCAGCCAGGACATGAATTGAACCTGAGACCCTTCAGTCCGCAGGCCCACACTCTATCCACTGAGCCAAACCAGCTAGGGCTTGTGCCCTATTTAGGGGGATGCTGCTGGCATCTAGTGGATAGAGGTCAGGGATGCCGCTCGACAGCCCACAGAGGCCACACCCAACAGAGAATTATCCTGCCCCCAATGCCAGCAGTGCTGAGTTAAGAAGAAGCCTGTGCTAGGGGACAGAGAGCCCAGTAGAATCTTTAGCTTATTTAACAGTTTGGTTAAATAATGCACCCATATCAGTCAAGTATTAAAATGCATAAAAAGTCATACAGGGAAACATTTCACTTCTAGTCCCTCAGATACCCACACATACCCAGTTCCTACCTTCCCCCATAAGTGACTACATTTTTTAAGGTTTATTCACTTAAAAAAATAAAAAACACCTTTATTGTTGAAAGTATTACAGATGTCCCCTTTTCCTCCATTGACCCCTTCTAATCTGTACCTGTGCCCCAACCCTGGCCTTCACCACACTGTTGTCTGTATCTATGGGTTATGCATATATGCATACAAGTTCTTTGGTTAACTTCTTCCCCCTGAGGTTCAACAGTCTGTTCCATGCTTCCATGTCTCTGGATCTATTTTGTTTATCAGTTTATTTTGTTCTTTAGATTCCATATATGAGATCATGTAATACTTACCTTTCTCTTGACTGGCTATTTCCCTTAGCAGAATACTCTCCAGGTCCTTCCATGCTGTCTCAAAGGGTAAGAGAGCCTTCTTTTTTACTGCTGCACAGTTTTCCGTGGTATAAATGTACCACGGCTTTTTTATCCGCTCATCTACTGATGGGCACTTGTTTCTATTGTAAATTGTACTGCTATGAACATAGGGATACATAACATTCTTTCTGAATGGTGTTTCTAAGTTTCTAAGGATGTTTACCTAGAAGTGGGGTCACTGAGTCAAATGGCAGTTCCATGTTTAATTTTTTGAGGAAACTCCATACTGTTTTCCATCATGGCTGCACCAGTCTGCATTCCCACAGCAGTGTATAGGGTTCCCTTTACCATGTTCATGGATTAGTAGAATTAACATCATTAAAATGTCCATACTACCCAAAGCAATCTAGATTCAATGTAATCCCTATTATAATACTAACAGCATATTTCACAGACCTAGAACAAACACTCCAAAAATTTATATGGAACCAAAAAAAGACCCAGAAATGCCGCAGCAATCTTCAGAAAGAACCAAGTTGGAGGAATCACAATACCAGATTTCAAGTTATACTACAAAACCACCAATCAAAACAGCCTGGTGCTGGCACAAGAACAGGCATCTAGATCCGTGGGACAGAATAGACACCTTAGAAATCGACCCAAGCCATTATGCTCAATTAATATTTGACATAGGAGGCAAGAGCATCCGACGGAGTCAAGACAGTCTCTTCAATAAATGGTGTTGGGAAAATTGGACAGATACATACAAAAAACTGAAACTAGATCACCAACTTATACCATACACAAGAATAAATTCGAAATGGATAAAAGACTTTAATGGAAGCCGAGATACATAAAAATCCTAGAAGAAACCATAGGTAGCAAAATCGTAGACTTCTCTCATAGCAATATGTTTATGGATACATCTGGTAGGGCAAAGGAAACTAAGGAGAAAATAAACAAATGGGACTACATCAAAATAAAAACCTTCTGCACAGCAAAAGAGACCATCAACACAAAGGGAGCCCACTGTATGGGAGAACGTATTTGCAATGATACATCTGATAAAGGGTTAATATCCAAAATATATAAGGATCTCATACAACTTAACAAAAGGGAGACAAACAATCCAATTAAAAGATGGGCAAAGGACCTAAATAGACACTTCTCCAAATAGGACATACAGAAGGCCAAGACATATGAAAAACTGCTCAAAGTCATTAATCATCCGAGAGATGCAAATGAAAAGGACAATGAGGTATCACCTCACACCTGTCAGAATAGCTACCATCAACAAATCAACAAATGATAAGTGCTGGCAAAGATGTGGAGAAAAGAGAACCCTAGTACACTTTTTTAAAGTTGACTGTATGTCCTTGCAGAATTTCTTTATGTGAATATAAGCAAAAAATAAGTCATGTTCTTACTACACTTCTCCCTTCACATGAACGATAGCATATACTACCCCTGCCTTATACCCTGCATACCTCAGTTTAATAACCATCTTGGGAATTTTACCAAATCAATACATAGAGATTGTCCTCATTCCTTTAAAAAAAATGGCTAATATGATATTCCTGATAATTCATTTATTTAACAAACCACTTATATGGGTATGTGTCAGGTTTTAGCCTAAACCAGAGAGCAGCAAACTACAATCAGAGGGCTGAATGTGTCCACAGTATGTTTCTATAAATAAAGTTTTATTGGCCCATAGCCATGCACATTCATTTATGTACTGTCTATGGCTCATTTCCAGCTACAACTATAGAGTTGAGTAGTTGCAACAGAGACTGTCTGGCCTGAGGAGCTGAAAGTATTTACTCTCCAGATCTTTGCAGAAAAAGCTCACTGATACCTGGTATAAATAAATGCTTTCTGTCCATTACTAGCAACTCGTTTAATTCCCACCACTTGTGAAGTAGGAAGTATTATTATCCTCCTTTTTTATTTGGAGAAACTGAGGCACAGAGATGTTAAGTAATTTGCTCCAGGGCACCCAATTTGAAAGTGGCAGAGTTGGAGTCTGGAATCCAGGCAGCCTGGGTCCAGGATCTTTATATTCAACAATTACTTTAAACTACCTCTATTTCATCCATGGATACCTGGCATGTGTTCTAACAAGCTTACTGCAATCAGTCATCTCGTCCATGATTCATTTTTCGCTCCTGTACTCTGTGACCTCGGCCATGTTACTTAACCTCTCTGTACTTCAGTTTCGTCATCGATAAAACGGGGGATAAACATTCCTATCTTAAAGCATCATTGTGAGGGATAAACAAGTCGCTGTAAAGAACCTAGAAAAGTATCTGGCTACATGTAAATGTTCCTGTGGCAGCCTTACGCATGCACAAGTATATCCATGGGATAAATTATCAGAAGGGTCTTTTGGTTCAAAGTGAATGAGTGTGTGTTTTGGGTATGGGGAAATTGTTCTCTCTGTGGGATTGTTCCCATATAGATTGTTTCAATGACTCTGGCAAGATCTGGCAAGATCTTTCTTATCAGAGAGATCTTCCCTGATTTCAATGCATAAGCGTGCTTGGCTCTCTGTGACCTTGCTAACAGACTGTTCTGTTGTCACACTTTTGGGGTTGCTATTTGGGGGATAAATGGAGCTCATTATGGCTCAATTTATATCTCTTCTTTTCTGAGTGAGGTTGATCCTCTTTTCCTATGTTTAAGAACTATTTTTATCTCCTCTCAGTGAATTATTTGTTCATATCACGTGCCCATTATTTTTTTTCTTCCAGTACTGTTGACCATTTTTTCTTATTGATTTTCCATGGCTCTTTATATAAAGTGGAACATTTTTTCTCAAACTTAATTTGTTCCAGAAGACTGTTCAAAAACCGAGTCATTTTTTCCCATTAAAAAAAATTATAAATTGAATTAATCTGTTCCAGACCCCCAAATGATTCCCTATTTTAACCTCTTATATACAGTACATGTCTATTGTACTGTTTAACCTATAAATAAGCACTTTAAAAACAAAAAGGAGCCAAGACCGGTTTGGCTCAGTGGATAGAGTGTCGGCCTGCAGACTGAAGGGTCCTGGGTTCGATTCCAGTTGGGGGCATGTGCCTTGGTTGCAGGCACATCCCCAGTGGGAGGTGTGTAGGAGGCAGCTGATTGATGTTTCTCTCTCATCCATGTTTCTAGCTCTCTATCCCTCTCCCTTCCTCTCTGTGAAAAATCAATAAAATATATTTTTTAAAAAAGGATATGAAATGTAAATGAAAATTTAACAAAAAAGGAAAAGAAATGTATAGTTAAAAAAAGAAAAATTTACAATAATTATAAGCAGCAAAGAAACACGAAAATATTCATAGCACAATATCCTGAGATTTTAACAGTGAGGAACTGACTCATATTTGCGCATTCTTTCCTTTATTTGTCACCTGATAGATATGTTACTCATCATACAGGTATGAGCATGAAAAGGTTGTCAGGCCCAGCTGGAGTGGCTCAGTGTTTGAGTGTCAACCTGTAAACCAGGAGGTCATGGTTCAGTTCCTGGTCAGGGCAAATGCTCAGGCTTCGGGCTTAATCCAGTGTGCAGGAGGCAGCCAATCGATGAATCGATGATTCTTACTCATCATTAATGTTTCTATCTCTCTCTCCTTCACCCTTCCATTCTGAAATATATGTGTGTGTGTGTGTGTGTGTGTGTGTATGCACATACCTATATATCTATAATAATAAAAGCATAATATGCTAATTAGACTGGACAGCTGAGTGACCTTCAGGACGAAGCTGGAGGTGCAAAGACCGAGCCCCTTGCATGAATTTCATGCATTGGGCCTCTAGTATACACACACACACACACACACACACACACACTGAGTGGCCAGATTATTATGATCTCTGAATGCATAATAATCTGGCCATTCAGTGTGTGTGTGTGTATGTGTGTGTGTGTGTGCGCGCGTGCGCGTATGTGTGTGTGTATTAGAGGCCTGATGCATGAATTCGTGCATGGGTGGGGTCCAGTCAGCCTGGCCAGGGGGAGGAGACATGGGCAGTTGGCCGGCCTGCCTGCTGGTTGAACTCCTGGCCAGGGAACAATTTGCATATTAGCTTTTTATTATATAGGATATACACTAAGTGGCCAGATTATTATGTGTTCAGAGATCATAATAATCTGGCCACTCAGTGTGTGTGTGTGTGTTTTTAAAGGGTTGTCAGGTTGAGAAGCAAATTTGAGATAGAAGACATTTGAGAAGCCAGGTTCCACTATATTAGGCTGGTTTGAATTTCAAGTCAGGTACTTACTAGCTTTGTGATCTTGGAGACAAAAGTTACTTAACCTATCTGAGCCTTGTCTTATCTATAAAACGGGGATGTGGATAGGATCTTTATCTCAGGGTTGTGTGAGGACTAAATGTGATAAGGTAAGTTAAATTCCTATCATGGCGATTGACATACAGCAAGTGCTACACTAACAGGAGTCACTCTTTTGGTTAATTTGATTTCAGTGGGTCTGAGTTGGCTGTAGGATGTGTAGGATGTGGTATAGTCAGGGTATGTGAGGGTAGTTCCTGTGACAAATTGCATCGCTTCAATGACAATAAGAATTTACTTGTTGTTCACATAACAATTCGTTTGGATCAAGTTGGGTTGGGGGGAGTTTGAGGAAATGGTCCTTCTTTACAGTTTTTCTATGACCACAGCTGCTTCCATCTCATGACCCCATCCTCCCTACAGCCCTTGGAGTTCACTCTACTCATCCAGAGGGCAAGGAAAGTGCGTGAGGAAGGAAACCATGGGCGGCTTTAACAGGCCAGTCCCAGAAGGGGCGCCGTCACCTACATCCTTATTCCATTGGCTAGAACTTGCTCACAAGGCCCCCCTCCAACTTCAAGAGCAGCTGGGAATGCAGTTCAGCTGGAAGCCACTGGACAAGGAAATGGGTTGGGTGGATATAGAGAAGTTACTGCCCCCAAGAAGCCCCAGGTGAAACCTAGCTGGCTTCGGAGATGCGGGTCTGGAGGGAGCTGTTTCACTGGCAAACTTGGTAGGATGAGGAAGGAGGAGGACCTGAAACAAAGCCACGGGGAAGGATTCCGTTAGGGACAAATGGCCTGCGTGGGTTGGGCTGTGTTGGTTGGAAGACTTCATCTCAACGAGTCTGAAGCCTGGGAGAGTCAACATCGGATGCTGTTCCTTCTTTTCCATTCTATTCTGTTCTGTCCACTGACCTCATCCTGGGCCCGATACGGGGAAATGTTACTCTTGAGGGCTTTCCCAGAGGAGCCGGGAACACCCTGTCCCTCCTCTCTCCCATGGCTCCCCATTGCTCTTGGAGCGACAAAGTCCTCACCATGACCCAGATTTGTCCTGTTTACCTCTCAGCCCTCATCTCCTCCCTCTCTCCCCCTCACTCATTTCTACTCCAGCCACATGCGCCTCCTCACTGTTCCCAGAACCACCAGGTACAAGCTAATCTAGCCTCAAGGTTTTTGCATGTGCTGTTCTTGCTTCATGGATCCCTCTTCTCCCAGACATACACTGGGATTGCTCTCTTACCTCCTTCAGGTTTCCCATCAGAGAGATCTTCCCTGGTTTCCATACCTAACATTGCACCCCTTTCCCCTCCATTCGCATATACAATTCTCATTCTCTTCCTTGTTTAATTTTTCTCCATAGCACTTAGCACCCTCTGACCTATCATAGTTTTTACTTATTTGCTTATTACCTGCTTCTACCACTTGAATGTCAGGGCAAGGCGTTTTGTCTGTTTGGTTCACAACTGTATCTCTAGCGCCCAGAACATAAGTAGGTGCTCAATAAATATTTATTAAGCATTCCACTTATTCATTCATTCATCATTCATTTAATACAGGGGTCAGCACACCATAACCTGTGGCTTCCTGCCTCTTTGTATAAACAAAACTGAGTTGATACACGCTCACCCCAATCTGCTGACATATTGTCCATAGCTGCTTTTGCTACCTGCATAGTCACAACAGAGACACTAGGACCTGCAAAGCCAAAAAAATTGCTCTCTGGCTCTACAGAAAGAGTTTGCTGATTGAGCCCTGATGTAATAGGCACTTGCTGAGTGCTTACTGATTGTTGGTTAGTGGTAGTTGGTTAGTGCTGGGTGAGTATGGATTGCCTAGGACCAATCTGCCTCTACAAGTTCCTAGTTATGTGACTTTGGGCAAGAGTCTAGGTTTTCTCATCTGTAAAATGGGGGAAATGATGTTGATAACAATAATAACAACAATAATGACGATGATAACACCACCCACCTCATAGGCATTTCTTTGTATTAGGCCATGTGCTGGGTGATGGAGGATTCCATGATAAATGAGACACAGATTCTCATGCAGCTCATGGAAATAGACAAGGAAATAGGCAGGTACAACACAGTCAGTGATGGGGGGAGCAGAAGGGAGGGACCCTCCAAAGAAATCAGGCAGGCTTCCTGGAGGAAGTGGCATGCTAATAGAGTGTGGGCATATTGAAGGAGTCAAAAGGAGTTCTATTTGGTCTCCCTTGCTAATGTGAATGGTGCCAAGAAGGGGGCAATGTTGTATGAGCATAGCTGGCCTTTATTTTTGTGGGGTTTATTTTGGTAATCCTCACCCATTGACTATTTTGTAGAAAGAGTGGAAGGGAGGGGGAGAGACAGAGAGAAACATTAAGGTGAGAGAGACAGCAATGGGTTGCCTCCCACACGTGCACTGACTGGGCTGGGGATTGAGCCGAAATTGAACAGGGAACCCTTCAGTCCTTGGACCAACACTATCTACTGAGCTAAACCGGCTAGGGCTCATAGTGGGCCTTTAAAGATCTCACCACAGTGCAGAGATGGACTGTTACCCTTTGATATCAGGGATGCTACCTGGACTTTAGGAGAAACTTGGGAGTCAGGTCCCTTGGGCAACAGTGGAAGAGATAAGGGATGTTTAGCTGGAGAAGTATAAGGTTTGAGGAAATTCTGAGCTGAGTCTGCAGTTTTAATCAAGGATCTTAGCTCTTGTGACAAGAATACCCAATGGAAACTGGCTCACATAACTAAAATTATTGGGAGAAAAATGCCTTCAGGTTTGGCTGGATTCAGGGGGGCTCAGGCATTATTACATCAGGGAATCTGCCCCACCCCACCCTTCATCTCTTAACTTTGCTCTTTGGGGTGTTTTTCTCTATTCTCAGCCATTCTTTTTCCTAATGAAAGTAGACAAGGGTGCCCAGCTGCTTCAGATTTGTATCCCCACAATTCTATGTCTAATGGAAAATGGGAGGAGCGATTTAAAGGCCTCCCACGCCAAATTCTGTTTTTCATTGGCCATGATTTTTTTTGGGGGGGTCACATGTCCATTCCTGAACCATCTGCTGTGGCTGGGAGAATATGATGCTCTGATTGGCCAGGTTGAAGTCACTTTCCTGAATCAGTTGCTGTGACAGGAAAACTATGATGCTCTAATTGGCCAGGCTGAGTCCCCTGCCCATTCCTAGAGGCGGCCGCCTGGACTCTATCCAAAGGAGACTGAGAGGAGAGGAGGGCCACAAAGGGGAAACTGAGGGACTGTTGGCAGAAGAAGGGGGAATAGATGTTAGGAGGCATTTGCCGTCCATATTAGCACTAAGTACTAAATCTAGTCCAGGGTTTCCCAGTGTCAGCACTTCTGAAATTTGGGACCGGATCATTCTCTGTCCTGGGGGCTACCCTGTGCATTGTACAATGGTGAGCAGCATCCCTGGCCACCGGTGTTGTGACAACAAAATGCTCCCAGACATTGTCAAATGTCCCCCTGGACAGCAGTATCACCCCTGGCTGAGAAAAACCCTGTTTTGGAGGGGATGCGTCTCCTATCTCAGGGGGACCCAAGGAAATGTAAACGCTTACTGACAGGTGATGGCTAAGAAGAGATGGAGCGTCTTGGAGTTAGAATATTCATTTATGTTCCTGTCAGCAGCAGGCACTGTGCTGAGGCTGGGATCTGGGAAAGCACACACACGAGCTCTCCTCTCTCCTGACTTCATGGCCTTGGGGGAGACCTGAGGAGGGAGTGTTCTTGTTTTCCGTGGCTGTTGTAACAAAGTACCTCAAACTGCTGGCTTAAAACAACAGAAATATGTCATCTCACAGTCCTGGAGCCCAGAGAGGTCTGAAATCCAAATGTTGGCAGGGCCGATCTCCCTCAAGAGGCTGTAGGTAAGGATGGGTTCTCTGCTTCTTCCAGCTGCAGGTGGTTCCGCAGCGTGTGGCTGCGCCGCTGAAACCTGTCTGTCTCTGTCTGCACAGGGCTGCCTCCGCTGTGTCTGTCTGTGCATCACTTAAAAGAGCACTTGTCATTGGATTATCCAGAATGATCTCCTCATCTCGAGGTCCTTAACTCAATTATTAATTACATCTTGCAAAGTCCTTTTATTTCATACAACATCCCATTCAGACTCCCCACGGATTTGATATTGACACATCATTTTGGGCAACCACTCAACCCACAACAGATAGTAAACAGGAAAGTCAATGAAACATTGTAAAATACGTTGCTGGACGAAAACCAGGGGTTAAGAAGAAGAAAAAAAGAAGAGGGATGCTTTCTGGATGGGGGGAAGGGTCGTTTCAAGGAACTCGGAGAGCGGAAGGAGGAGAAGCTAGGTAGCTCTGGGAAGAATGGGGCAGGGAAGGCAAAGACATGCAACGACCCTGTGGTGGGGAGGATCTGAATGAAGGATTTGCTGATGGAAGGTGCGTGAGGGAAGGGAGAGTGATGGGGAATGAGGTTTGGGAGTAGCTGAGGGATGTGTGTAGAATTTAAATGTGATGGGAAGTCCTTGGTGGGTTCAAGCAGATCGTTGGTTTAAAGAGGTCCCTCTAGCTGCTCCGTGGGGCCTGGACTTTAAGGCTGATGGAGGTGGCAGCAAGGAGACCTGGGAGGAAGAGGCTGATACCTGGGCTGGCTCACATTTTGGTGGTTGAGCTGACCAGACTTGCTGACAGATAGGATGAGGGAGAAAGGTGAGGGCGAATGAAAGGAGACAGATAATGTCTAAGTTTGTAGTTTAAGGACCTGCATGAGTGGGGGTATCATTTGCTAAGATAGAAGGCTGGGGGAGGAGCCGTTTTGGGGGGGTTCTCATTGGGCTGTGTTAAGCTGGTGATGGGAGGCAGCTCAGAATAGTGGTCAGCCGTGTGGTTCCCAGGATGGGGTGGGGGAAACAATGTCCTTCCAGGGGTCATTTGGTAATGTCCGGAGACAGTTTTGGCTTTCACCACTGGAGGGAGAGTTGTGCCACAGGCATCTCATGGCTAGAGACCAGGGATGCTGCTAAATATTTCATAATGCCCAGGACAGCCCTCCGAATGTCAGTAGTGCTGAGGTCGAGAAATTCTATTGGAGGACACGGAATCCCATTGATGGGCGCCTGGGTTCCCATCCTGACTGTGTGATCTTGGATCATAGTTCCTTTGGGTAGAGTCCAGGCAGCCCCCACTAGAAATGGGCAGGTGTGGGCCTGACCAATCAGATCATGCTATTCTCCTGAACACAGCAATTGGTTCAGGAATGGACATGTGACCTTGGCCTGGCCAATTAGAGCATCATAGTTTTTTCTGGTCATAGCAACTGATACAGGAATGTGACTTCAACCTGGCCAATCAGAGCATCATATTCTGAACCCCTCTGGAACTCAGTTTTCCCATCTTTCAAGTGGGGGTAAGGATAGCTCCTTTCTTACAGGGCTGATATAAGAACTTAATGAGCTAATAGTTGTAAAGTTGTAAAGCACCACAGGCAGTACCTGGTAGTGATTGGGAAATCAATCCTTGGGAACCAGTGAGCTCATCCTAGGAGGGAGGTAAGAGAGGGAGGACAGGGCCCTGAAGGTTGAGCCCTAGGGAACAACAGCATTGAGGGGGAAGGGAGTGAAGGAAGAGGCAGCAAGAAGTCAGAAGAGGAGAATTCAGTGACTCAGGAGTAAAACTAGAAGGGTGTAGTATCAACAGTCCCAAAGAGGAAAGCGAATCCAGGTTGAGGTCTTGGCCCAGGTTTAATGAAGTACATGGGAATTGATTCAGAAAATATAAATGAATAACAACAGAAAGTAGACTCTGTTGATTGAGCACTTACTAGCAAGTGTTCTAAGCACTTAATACTTATTAACTCATTTTATTTTCACAACAAACCCATGGAGTAGGTACCATTATTTCTCATTTATTTATTACACTTGTCCTCCTTTATCTGTGGGATATATGTTCCAAGACACCCCCACCCATAGATGCCTGAAACTGTATATTCTATACATCCTATATTTTTTTCCTGTACAGCCATACATACTTATCATAATATTTAATTTGTAAATTAGGCACAGTAAGAGATGATCAACAATACATAATAATAAAATAGAGCAATGAAAATAGTATCCTATATAATCAAAGGCTAATATGCAAATGGTCATCACACCCTCACACATAATGACTGATCAGCAGGAGGCTGCGTGCACAGCAGGTGCAGGTGGGTGGGCAGGGCTGTGTGTGCAGTGAGGCATGTGCAGGTGGGTGGGGCTGCAGGCGTGACCAAGTCACCAGGAGATGTATGAAGCATCTCTCAGTCCCTCCCCTCCCCCTGACCTGGCTCCCATGTGCTGCGGCTCCTGCTAGCTCCCGTGGAAGTGGAGGGTGGCCTACTGCACGCAATTTTGTGTGCTGGACCACTAGTACTGTAATAAAAGTTAAGTGAATGTGGTCTGCCTCTCTCAGAGTATCTTCTGTACTATATTGGCATTGTGACTATGCTGGACAAAGGGTTGATTTATTTCCTGGATAGAGCAGATGGCATAACGTTTCATCACACATATCAGAACGGCGTGTAATTTAAAATGTATGAATTGCTTACTTCGGGAATTTTCCATTTAATATTTTTGGAACGTGGTTGACCATGGATAACTGGAACCACAGAAAGTAACACTGTGGAGAAGGGGGACTTCTATACTGTGAAACAAAACACCCCAAACATATTGTTGTAAGGCAACAACTATTTTATAATTCTTACAGATTCAAGGATTCAGATGGGGCCTGGTGGTGATGGTTTGTCAGCTCTATAATGAGAAACCTTGAATCTCTGGGGGCTGGGGTCATCTGGAGAATTCTTCACTGGCATGGCGGGTGCCTAGGTGAACTGTGGACTGGAGCATTGGGAAGTGGCCTCTCTGTGTGGCTTGGGCTTCCTCATAATATAAGGACTGGGTTTTAAGGAGAAGCATGAAGAGAGAGCAATTGCTCCTCAAAAGACCAAGAGAGCTACCTGGCTAGTGTGACTCAGTGGTTGAGCATCAACCCAGGAACTAAGAGGTTACTGGTTCGATTCCCTGTCGGAGCATATGCCCAGGTTTCGGGTTCCCCAGTGAGAGTGTGTGCAAGAGACATCCAATCTTATTGATGTTTCTATCTCTCTAGCCCTCTTTCTTCCACTCTTTCTAAAAATCAATTTTTAAAAAAGACCAAGACACAAGCTGCAAGGTTGCTGATGACCTACTTGGAGATCATGCAGTGTTACTTCATTGCATTCTTAGTGACTAAGCAAGTCACCTAGGCCAGTCTAGATTCAAGGAGAGAGAGGTCAGACTTCAGCTCTTGGGAGTGTGACAAGCATCAGCATGCTGGATGGCTGACATTTTTGTGGCCATCTTTGGAAAGCACAACCTGTTACATGTTATCCTAATTTCGCAAAGGAGGAAACGGAAACATGGAAAGTTTTAGCCTGAGGCTATGCTGGGATTTGAACCCAAGTATCCCCAAAACGTGTGACCAAAATTCATATTATATAAATTCTGCCTCTTTAAGGCATATGAGCCTTTCAGGTGGTTATGGAGATAAGACTTGGATTCAGACTTCTGGTTCTCCTGGTCAGGGTTCAGCCAGGAAGGCAGAAATAATCTTAGGTCTCTCAAACAGAGGATTTAATTCAGAGGGTTTGCTAACGGGTGAGGGGGAAGCTGAGAAGACAGGTGGGGGACACTAAGAGAGGAGCCACTGAGCAGGTGAAACAATAAAGGAAGTGGTGACCTGGGTCCTGGGCCATTCAATGAGAACTAGAACCGAGGGCAACAGTTATCTTCAGGGAACTAAGCCATGGAATAGACAATTTGCTGATGGAAGAGGTAGAGCAAAGGAGGAAGAAATACCCTGGCTTCTGTCTTCCTCCTACCCTCTGGTCTCCTGACTGGGCCTCTCATTGGCTGAACCTACCTGTAAACCAAGGTGCAAAAAAATCTGGGAAATGTAGTTCTCTTGACTACAGAGCAAAGCAGAGGAAGGTGCATAATGGATCTGAGAGAAAGCAGGCCAATCCAGGTCTTTCTTAGGATTGTCCTTGTTATGGGCCACCAACACACAGCTGATCGGTCTTCCTCCACACAATGTATGAGAGATCTGCTTACCATGGTTATGTCCCCGGCTTCCCCGGAGCCGCCTCGAGAGCAGGCTGAACACCTGTAGCACCTTCAAGGCTCCTCAATGGACAGCATCTCCAGGACTCCACCTTGGGGTGGCTGTCTTGTGCCTGTCTGCCCTGGGGACCCACCAGATGGGCACAGCATGCAAACACTCCTAGAGATGTGGGGCTGTTGCTTTCAGGCTAATCTGTGATTGAGCAGGGGACCAGGGAGAGTTGGAGAAAAATGCTTAAAAAGCTGCCAACCATTTGTGCTTCCCTTGCAGGCATGCCAGGAGATATGGCAGAATGGTGGGATGTGTAGGGTGACAACTCTTGCCCTTTTGATCACCTGGCCTGTTTTTATAAATAAGCACCTGAGACCACTCTTGATTCACATGGTCTCACTCCCCCTCTCTCATTCTGGCCTCCAGCCTCTTCCTGGAACACACAAGGCAGAGTCCAGCCTCAGAACCTTTGCACTGGCTGTTCCCTCTGCCTGGAATGCTGCTCCCCCAGATGCACACCTGCATCATCCCTTTCTTGAAGCCTTTACTCAGTGTCACTCTTTCAATGAGGTTTCTTGGATCTCCTTATTTAGAATTGCACCCCCTCCTGGCACTCCCCACCCCCTTTTCCTACTTATTTTGGTCTCTTAACATCACCTTCTAACAAGCTGTATTCATATTCATGTAACACATTGCTTGCCTCCTGCCAGCATGTCATCCTCATGGGGCAGGGATGTGCATTTCTTTTGTTCACAGTTGTATCTGCAGCACTTGTATGAGTGTCTGGAGCATAGTAGATGCTCAATAATTATTTATCGAATCCATGAAGGGATGGTTGGATGATCAGAGCCCCCTCGCATGCTGTTCCCTCTGCCAGGAACACCATTTCTCCCTCTTCTCTCCCCCTCAATTTTAAGATTTATTCCAACAGAAAGAGCACCTATTTATCTCTGATTTAGTATATTTTATCAAGTAGGAACAAAAATGTGACAGGAGAGAGTACCTGTTGCATTATTGACCAATGATGATTTACATTATTCCTTCTTTCCCAACCTACTATCCTCTAAAAGCTCCCCTAAAGCTTTTAGTTGTAGTGGGAAAGACAACAGATATCTGGCCTCACACTGCTTTAAAACAAACAAACACCCAGCTTTATTAACATACAATAAATGACAACATAGTCAAAATACACTATTTGATAAATGGTGACATACGTGTGAAACCAGCCCCACTCAAGAGAGTGAACATATCCCCTCCAAAAGGTCCCTCCTACCCTTTTGAAATGTCTTCCTCCAACCCTCTCTGTCTCCCCAACCTGCCATCCCCACGCAATCACCCATCTGTTTTGGGTCACTACAGATGTGTTTGCATCTTTTAGTTAAGTGGAATCATGCAATATTAGGCTTTTTAAAATGTATATATTTTTAATTAATTTTAGAGAGGAAGAGATAGAAACATAATGATGAGAGAGAATCACTGATTGGCTGCCTCTTACATGCCCCCCTACTGGGAATCGAGCCCGCAGCCAGGACATGTGCCCTTGAACCAGAATCAAACCTGACACCCTCAGTCCACAGGCCCACAGTCTATCCACGAGCCAAACCAGCTAGGAGATGTTGCTGGCATCTAGTGGATAGAGGTCAGGATGCCGCTCAGCAGCCCACAGAGGCCACACACAACAGAGAATTATCCTGCCCCCAATGCCAGCAGTGCTGAGTTAAGAAGAAGCCTGTGCTAGGGGACAGAGAGCCCAGTAGAATCTTTAGCTTATTTAACAGTTTGGTTAAATAATGCACCCATATCAGTCAAGTATTAAAATGCATAAAAAGTCATACAGGGAAACATTTCACTTCTAGTCCCTCAGATACACATACCCTGTTCCTACCTTCCCCCATAAGTGACTACATTTTTTTTTAAGTTTATTCACTTTTAAAAAAATATCTTTAGAGTTGAAAGTATTGCAATCGTCCCTTTTTTCCCCCATTGACCCCTTCTAATCTGCACCTCTGTCTATGAGAGAGAATCATTGATCAGCTGCCTCCTACACCAGGGATTGAGTCCACTCCAGGGCATGTACCCTGACCAGGAATTGAACCATGACCTCCTGGTTCACAGGTCAGTACTCAACCACTGAGCCATGCTGGCCGGGCATGATTCTTTTGTGATCCGTCATACTGTTGTGTGCGGCACTTCTTCACTCCTTATCACTGAGGTGTAGTCCATTCTGTGGACGGAACAACATTTGTCTCCTCTTAACGCTCACCACCTCCTAAACAAGCTATATTCATATGCATATAAGATGTTGCTTGTGTCCTTCTGTCAGAATATGAGGGACAGAGATCTGTACCTCTTTTGCTCACAGCTGTATTTGGACCACTGCCTGGAGCATAATAGGTGCTCAAGAACTATTGATTGATTTGCGAAGTTGGTTTGGCTCAGCGGAGAGAACGTAGGCCTATGGACTGAAGGGTCCCGGGTTTGGTTCCAGTCAAGGGCACGTACTTTGGTTGCGGGCACATTCCCAGTGGGGGGTGTGCAGGAGGTGGCTGATCAATGTTTCGAACTCTCTATCTCTCCCCCTTCCCCTCTGTAAAAAACAAAAACAAAACAAAACAACCAACTATTGACTGAACCCAGGAAGGGAGTGGTTGGATGCTCAGAGCTTCCTCACTTGTTGTTCTCTTTGCCTGGACACGTGGGCTGCTCCCAGTTTTTGTTCTCATGGATAAAGTTGCGGGAACATCTGTGTGCAGGTCTCCACATGAACATGAACTGTAGTTTGCATAGTAGTGCATGCTTAACTTTTTTAAGAAACTGCCAAACCGTTTTTTCAAAGTGCTTGCACCATCTGGCCTCCCACTAGCGTGTGTGAGGGTTGCCTGGACTGCTTCTCCTCTTTGCTTTGCCATCCATCCCTTAATCCCTGGCTTTATCACACGCACCTCCCATTGAATGAGATCCCATGGCCCTCTGTGCTTTTCTGCACACTGCCTACCATGGTGAAATCTGCTCAGTGTCTGTCTCCCCACTAGACAGACATGCTCGGCGAGGACAGGGTTTATCTTGGCCAGCAGCAGGTCCAGGGTTTGGCACACAGGAGGCACTCAATACATACTTGCTGAATGAATGTGGGACCCTGTCTAATGGGCCAGGTGTAGAGGGGAGATTCATTTGGTTGGTATTCTCATTCCCTATGTGAAGATGAGGAAACGGAGGACCAGAAAGTGCAGAGACCCATCCCAGGTCCCTCTGCTCACAGGCTGGGAGTCTGTTGGGACCCTGTTGACTGTCTTTGAGATGTTGGGTGTGTGCGGGGGTGGCAGGAGAGGGGAGAGGAGACACAGGCTGGCGCAGGGAGGGCTTTGAAGACCAGGATGGTGAGTGTATGCCTTGTACCTCTGCTTACAGACTTTGAAAAGGGTGCACAGCATAGCCACCCTCTCTGGTTTGCAATTTCAGGATTAAGGGGCTTCAAGGACTGAAGGCAGAGGGCCCCCCTTTCTCTGACTCCCCGGCAAGCCCTAGTAACAGGCATTTCCTGTTTCCGGCTTCTGCCTGGGGCTGAAGTGGGGGTGGGGGAGCTGATTGCCACAGTGTGCTCAGCTCTGGGTCCCCTCTCTTGCTCCCACTGCAGCCACCAAAAGGGGTCTATCCCTGCCCACTGGTGCCCCGAAGGAGGGCAGGGGATTAGCTAACCTTTCCAGCTCTTTCTCTGTCTGGGGCAGGCACTGCCCTGATGGGGACCTGCAGGCGAAAGGGAAGTACCAGGGTGCTGATTTGCATGTGGGTAAGATGCCAGTCGGATTCTGGTACTCTTGTGGCAGGCAGAGGGGAGCTGAAGGGGTTGCCCCCCAACAAAGAGGAAATGTGCTCACACACCCAGCCTATATTTGTTTAAAAGGCCTCCTGTGCTTTGCCACCTCCTCCCACATCACAGGCTACTGGGAAGTTCTTCTGGTGGTCTCACCTCAGGCACTCCTGCTGTCTGAGGTACCCCCTCTTTTTCAGCTGGCCCTGCTCCTGCCCTGAGGGCTGATGAGTCATATCCCCACCCGCTCCCCCACTTTGAGGTGTCTCATGACTGGGGGGAAGGAGTCTCAAGGCTCAGCTGATCACCCTGAGTTCTGGAAGGAACTTCCGCTCCTAGCCAGATGAGGCCATCTGTTCAGTTGCCCTTGGTGACCTGCGAGTCCTGGCGGGAACCAGCCCATGATCTTGCAAAGGCTGCTGGGCTGGAGAGGGTACATGTGGTTCTTGTCACATGCCGAACCTCCATCGTGGTCCTGTGTGACACCAGGGGAGCCTGGTGCAGTTCAAAGGGATGCAGTGGTCAGGGGCATGGCCTTTGAGTCCAGAGAGCTGGCGTGAGGTTCCTCATTCCTACTCTGCGGCCTCAGGCAGGCAATGCCTCCTCGATGAGCTTCAGTTACCTCATCTGCCAAATGGGACTCATGAATCTATTCACCAACTCCCATTGAGACTTACTCTGTGTCGGTCATTGTACTGAGGCCACAGCAGCAAACGAATAAGGGAGAATCCTCCTCTTGTGGAGCTGATGTTCTAGTGCAGTGGTCGGCAAACTCATTAGTCAGCAAAGCCAAATACCAACAATACAACGTTTGAAATAACTTTTTTTTAATGTAATAAATCTTTATTGTTCACATTATTACATTTGTTCCTCTCTTTTCTCCCCATAGCTCTCCTCCCCCCGGCTCTCAACCCACCCTCTGTCCTTACCTCCTCCCGCCCTTGTCCTCATCATAGATGTATGATTTTTGTCCAGTCTCTCCCCTCACCCCCTCACCCCTTTCCCCCTGAGAATTGTCAGTCTACTCTCTTTTTATGCCCCTGATTCTATTATATTCACCAGTTTATTCTGTTCATCAGAATTTTTATTCACTTGATTTTTAGATTCACTTGTTGATAGATATGTATTGTTGTTCATAATTTTTATCTTTACCTTTTTCTTCTTCCTCCTCTTCTTAAAGAGTATGTTTCAGCATTTCATATAATACTGGTTTGGTGTTGATTAACTCCTTTAGCTTTTTCTTATCTGAGAAGCTCTTTATCTGCCCTTCAATTCTGAATGATAGTTTTGCTGAGTAGAGTAATCTTAGTTGTAGGTTTTTGTTATTCATCACTTTGAATATTTCTTGTCACTCCTATCTATCATGCATTGTTTCTGTTGAGAAATCAACTGACAATTGTATGGGTGCTGCCTTGTAGGTAATTAACTGTTTTTCTCTTGCTGCTTTTAATATTTTCTATATGTCCTTCGCTTTTGGCATTTTAATGATGATGTGTCTTGGTGTGGTTCTCTTTGGATTCCTTTTGTTTGGGGTTCTGTGCACTTCCTGGACTTATTAAGTCTATTTCTTTCACCAAGTGGGGGAAGTTTTCGGTCATTGTTTCTTCAAATAGGTTTTCAGTATATTGCTCTCTCTCTTCTTCTGGCAACCACAT
The DNA here is from genome assembly GCA_011751065.1 of Lasiurus cinereus. Classification (NCBI taxonomy): domain Eukaryota; kingdom Metazoa; phylum Chordata; class Mammalia; order Chiroptera; family Vespertilionidae; genus Lasiurus; species Lasiurus cinereus. The sequence goes on along the minus strand of JAAGEH010000343.1, from coordinate 7,323,707 downwards.
AATTCTGATGTTGGTATGCTTGAAGTTATCCCAGAGGCTCTTTACATGATCTTCACATTTTTTTATTCTTTTTTCTTTTTCTTTTCCAGTTAGGTGTTTTCTACTTCTTTGTATTTCAAATCTTTGACTTGATTCTTGCCTTCCTCTAGTCTGCTGTTAGGTCTCTGTATAATATTTTTTATTTCAGTCAGTATATATTTAATTTCTAGTTGGTCCTTTTTTATCTCCTCTTGGATTTTGCTAAATTTATCCATCCTTTCTAGGAAATTCTTGAAAAATCTTATAACCGTGGTTTTCAACTCTTATCCAGTTATTTGTTTTCCTCCATTTCTTTCATTTGTGATCTGTTTCTTTATCTCTGCATTTTTGCTCCTTCCCTGAGTTGGTAGAGTAGCTTTGTGTGCTAGGTGTCCTATGTGGCCCAGTAGCTCCGCCTCCCCAGTTACCTGAAGTGGACTCTCTTGGTGCACTCCTTTGTGGACTGTGTGTACAGCCTTGTTGTAGTTAAGTCTTGATTGTTGTTGATATCACGAGGGGAATTGACTTCCAAGCCAATTGGTTGTGAGGATCAGCTGTATCTATGCCTGGAGATCTCAGCTTGGATGGGGTAGAGTCTCAGGGCTGAGCAGACAGCCTTGGCTTCCCATAAGTTCTGCCCTATGCAGCCCCTGGGTCTCAGTGTCCCTTGGTAATTGCTACAGCCCTTTCTGCACACACTCGGGCTGACATGCCTCCAGACCCCTGCCTTTCATGGCTCTCCTGAGTTTCTGTGCACTCTGGAGACCCTATGAGTCTGGATCCCCAGGGTCTTGCCTGACACGGGGGTTCAGTGCAAATGGAGTTCAGCGCAGTTGGGAAGTTTGGTCTTTCTCCCACTAGAGAAAGCCAGCAGCACAATCAGCAGTCAGTCCTCTCTGTGCATACTGTTGCACAAGCCTCTAGATCTCTGCCTTTCGCAGCTCCCCTGAGTTTCCATGCACTCCTCGCTTTTTCTGACAGTCCAGACTCCCCCCAAATGAATCTCGCCCGGAACTGAGGCTCAGTGCAGTAGGAACTGGGGTTCAGTGCAGTCAGGAGTTTCTGTCTCCCTCCTGCTAGAGAAAGCCAGCCAGGCACTCCACCACCCGTCTTCTCCACGTGTGTGTGTCTCCATACCTCAGCTTTTTGCAGCTCCTCTGAGTCTTCATGAGCCCCTCTCTTTCCTTCTAGTTGTAGAATTTCCACTCAGCCAGCTTTCCTGTGGTTCTGGATGGTGTCCGTTATGTATTTTAGTTGTAGTTTTGAAATTGTTGTGTGAGGCAGCAGTTTAGGTGTTCACCTATGCTGCCATCTTGATTTTTCTCTGAAATTTCTTTTGAGAGCCAAATTTTTAAAACTCGAACTTCTAACACCATTCTTCAAAATAGATTCACCCAGACTATGGTAGAGCCACATTCAAAGGGCCACAGAGCCACATGTGGCTCGTGAGCCATAGTTTGCCGACCATGGTTTTAGTGTGCAGGGGAGACTGGGTGGAAGACAGAGAAACAACAGCAGAATAAGTAAGTGCTCTAGACAGTAAGTTGCATGGGGTGGGAAATAAAGCAGAAATGGACGATGTGGGTGCATGCGTTCATGTGTTGCAATTTTAGAGCCATTGGGAAAGTCTCACTGAGAAGTGACTTTCCTCAAAGGTGTGAAAGAGACAATGAAGGGAGGCACCAGGTTAATTGTGGGCCTGGTGTTCTAAGCAGAAGGGAACAGTGAGGGCAGAGGTCCTGGGGCTGGATCGTGCCTAACACATTCTAGGAACAGCGAGGAGGCCAGAGCAACTGGAGCAGAGCAAGCAAGGTGGAGAGAGGGAGGTGAGAGGCACAGGTTGGGCAGTGCCTTGGGCTGCGGGGAGAATGTGGGGTTGCATTTGGGTGGGATGAGAGTCCTGGGAAGGTTTTGACAATATTGCTCTGGCTGCTGTATTGAAAATAAGTTACAGGAGTGCAGGACGGGAGCTAGGAGTCCAGTGAGGAGATCATTGCAATAATCCAGGTGAGCAATGATGGTGGCGCTAGCCAGGGAGGTGGCAGTGGAGGTGGAGAGAGGGGTGGGATTCTGGATATATGTAGTTTGAAGGTGGAACCAACAGGATTTGCTGATGAACTGGAAGTGGAGTGATAGAGAAATAGAAGAGTCAAAGCGACTCTAATGTTTTGGGTCAAAATAACTGGAAGGTCAGACATTATGAGAGCCTGCCTCCTAGATCCTGGTAGCAACTCTTTTGGGAGAATGAAAACTGCAGATCAGACTCTTTGTATAAGGTTTGGAAAAGGCTAAGTTTTCTCCCTAGCTGCTAGTCTGGCTCAGTGGATAGAGTGTCAGCCTGTGGACTGAATGTTCCCAGGTTCGATTCTGGTCAGGGCACATGCCCAGGTTGTGGGCTTGATCCCCAGTGTGGGGCGTGCAGAAGGCAGATGATCAATGATTCTCTTTCATCATTGATGTCTCTATTTCCCTCTCCCTCTCCATTCCTCTCTGAAATTAATTTTAAAAAAGTTTAAAAAAGAAAAGGCTAAGTTCTCAATAAATGGTGCCTCTTCCCAACCAGGGCTTGGGGTAAGGGGTGGTCACGATGGTGATACTGCAGATGATTATATTGATGATGATGGTTGTATTGATGGTGATGGTAGTGGTGGTGATGGTGATAGTGGTGGTTGTGGTGGTGGTGGTGATGGTGATAATAACAGTGATGATGTGATAATCATGACAGTGAACATGGTGATGATGATGGTGACAGTTGTGGTGATACAGATAATGACCATTTTCAGAGATTGAGGGTTTACACCATGCCAAGCCCTTTACATGGATTATTGTACTGAATTATAACAACGGGACACAGTAGGCATTATGATGATCCCCAGCAAGTTCAGAGAGGGTAGGTGACTTGCCTCAAGACACACAGAAGGTAGGAGGATCTTCCGGTGTCCTGTTGGATTAGGCGCCCATTGGGGTTATGTTCTCTATCCTGTTCCCTACCTTTCCATCCATCCCAGGATCTTCCTCCTGGGTCCAGGGCCTGAGGAGAGTAGACTGGAGAGGAAACTCTGATGTTTTGTAATGGTCATACCCAAGGTGTGGTGACCCTGGTCCAGAGCGAACTGGCTGATGGGAGAAATGTGTCTGGACCTCCTTCCACCATTCGCGCCTTGTGTTCTATCCTAACACCTCTAGGAAGTTCTTCCTGATTCCATATTTCTCCCGTGGACTCTGTGGAATCTGTTTCTTCAAGCACTTATGTGGCAGTCATTCTTGCACTGAACACAATACAAAGCTCTGCAAGATGAGAGGGAGAGACAGACAGGTGCTGTGGGTGCCCCACCCACACGTTCTTAGGCCACGCTGGGGTCACCTACAGAGGGTTCCTGTTGGCCCCCTGAGTCTCTGACCGAGAACTTTCTCTGGTGTAGGAAGGTTCTTGGCCTGCACAAGGCAGCCTAGAAGTGATGGGAAATTACCCCGAGAGGCACCCACAATCAAACCGCAGGGAGTTGAGGGATCAATATTAGGGTGTTCTTATTTCCCAGATGGGATGATTCTGGCCATGTCTAACTCATCTCCAGAGGCCATAAGAGGATGGAACCCCCATTGACGCCAGGGGTCCTAATGAACAACAGCTCCTGGGTTGGTTTCCTTCTCCTCCCTGCCCCACCTCCCTGCTGCCCTGAGTCCTTCTTGGATCACGTCCCAGATCTACTACGTGTACCCCAGATCCTTCTTTCGGGCTCTTCTTCCAGGGACCCCAACTAGAACAGGAATGCAACCTGAGCATGCTGCTCAATTTGTCACATAAGTAACATTTCAGACAACTGTAACATACTGTACACAGAGCAAAGATGAGGGTAAAGTAACTTAGTCACCGTGGTGGCACCGGTTACTACAGGTGGCACCTGAGCTGATCTAGGCTGACCACGGACACACCACAAAGAGCATTGCTCACCCAGTGGTAAAGGCATCCTCCCGCTGTGGTTCTTTGTTAGCCCTTCTCGTTTCCCCTTGGAGAGTCTCGACTCAGCTCTATGGTCATATATTTTTCCTGATGTGAAATCTATCACATATGCACGAGGATGTGGAAAGCAAATAGGAAATGTTTAAAGAATAAGAAAACGAGCAACGTGCCCATCACTCTGGTGAAGAATCAGAACTGGTTTGGCTCAGTGGATAGAGCATTGGCCTACGGACTCAAAGTTCCCAGGTTCAATTCCGGTCAAGGGCTTGTACTTTGGTTGCATGCACATCCCTAGTAGGGGAGGTGCAGGAGGCAGCTGATCAATGTTTCTCTCTCACCAATGTTTCTAACTCTCTATCCCTCTCCCTTCCTCTTTGTAAAAAAAAAAAAATCAATAAAATATACTTGGAAAAAAAAAGTGTTTTCAAGCTTTTGAGACTCTTAACTATAGTAAGAAATGAATTTTTTCCCTCATGACTCCCAAGCCCACTGCCATCAGAACATGTGTCACTGAAATGAAAGTTCTTCATCCCTATCTTTTTTACATAGAAAACATTGCAACATGTTTTATTCCATCCGAGGGGGATCTACTAAGCTCATTCTGTGACCTGCTAATGGCTCATGATCCAGTTTGAAAAACAGCCTTAAAAGCCCCTGTTTGCCCTTCTGTGATTACACACCCTGCCCTTGCCCCACCCCCTAAAAGTAGCCACTATCTTAAATTTTGGGGCAATAATTTCCTTGATTTTCTTTTTTATAGTTTTGCTACTTGTGTATTCCTAAACCTTTTATTGCTTAATTTTTCTGATGGCTATACTTGATATAAATAGAATTATAATATGTATGGGAATTGATTTTTTACTTAACATTATGTTTTGAAATGTATCCATGTCTATGTCTGTGGCTGAGTAACAAGGTATTCCGAAACGTCATCATCTAAAATAGCCATTTTGCTCATGAACGATTTGCATCGGGATTTCTGACACCAGCAGTCAGGTGTTGATGGGCTGCGGGAAGTGGGGGATGTGGGGTAGGGGTACAGGTGGTTCCGTCTGTAGGACCTGGGTTCCTCTCCACATGCGTCTCTGCAAGGGACTGACTGATTGGCCTCATCACACGGCGGCCAGTGAGCAGCTTGGGAGGCCAGAGTGGAACCCGCAATGCTTTGTATTCCTTGGCCTTGAATAGTAGCCACACATTGTTGCTTCTACCATACTCTGTCAGTCACACAGGGTTGGTCTTGGTTCAGGGTGATAGGGGATTATTACAAACAGGGCATGAATCCTGGGGTTTGTGGACCATTGGGGGCCATCTTGGAGGCTGACTACTATAATTACAGTGTCTTAATTACTGTAGATTTGTGATAAGTTGCTATCTAGTAGGACTAGTACTCCCACTTTATTTATTTATTTTTATATATATAGAATTGTCAAGGCTATTTGCAACTTTGTGCTTTTCCACACAGATTCTTACATTCATCTGTCAAGTTCAGTGAAAAACCCAATAAACATAATAAATAATAAAAACGAAAGAACCAAAATTCTTAAACTTCAAAATGAGTGAATATGATCTAGCTTAGAATAAATCTTACTAAAATATTTTGGGCCCAGCCAATGAGACTCAGTGGTTGAGCATCGATCTATGAACCGGGAGGTTATGGTTCAACTTCCGGTCAGGGCTCGATCCTTAGTAGGAGGCATGCAGGAGGCAGTCAATCAATGCTTCTCTCTCCTCATTGATGTTTCTATCTCTTTCTCTCTCTCTCTCTCTGAAATCAATACAAAATATATTTAAAAAATGCAACATTTTGGTATTTTAATTGAAGTTGCATTGAATCTATAACTCAATTTTGAAGAGGGTTGAAAAATGTAAAAGTATTGACTCTTTCTAGATAAGAATTAGTTTATATTTCATTCTATTTATTTAGATCTTTTTTTATGTCTTTCAATAGCATTTTATACTTTTCTCTATAAAGGATTTGCACTTCTTTTTGTTAGATTTGCTAGAGATTACAAGTTTTTTGTTTGTTTACATTTGTAGGCGATGGTAAATGCTACCTTTTAAAATTCAAGTCCAATGTTCATGCAGCGAAATGCTCAAGTCTTCCGCTTACCGTTCAATCAGGTCCGGCACGTGTCTACCCTTGTGCAACCACACTCTTATCAAGACAGCACACTTCCATCACTTGTGGGGTTTCTGAGTCAATCTCCACCACCCTCCCCACCCCAGAGGCAACCACTGATCTGATTTCTATCACTGTAGGTTAGTTTTATTTATTCTAGGATTTCGCAAATGTTACCTTTAAAATAAAAAACATTTTCTGATTGATCATCGCTCATGTACCAACCCACAGTAAACTTCGTGTGTTGATATTGTACTTAGTCATATTGAGAAATTATCTTATTTTTTTAATGATTTTTCATTTTTATTTTTTAATATATATTTTTTTTATTGATTTTAGAGAAGAAGGGAGAGGGAGAAAGAGATACAAACATCAATGATGAGAGGGGATCACTGATTGGCTGCCTCCTGCACGCCCACCACTGGGGATGGAGCCTGCATCCCAGGCATGTGCCCTGACTGGGCATCAAACTGTGACCTCCTGGTTCATAGGTTGGGCTTATTTTTCAGTTCTAGTTGGCATACAATGTTATATTAGTTTCAGATGTATAGTGTAGTGGTTGGACATTTATATAGCTTATGTAGTGATCATCACAGTAAGTCTTGCACCCACCTGGCACCATACATATTTATTGCGATACTAGAGGACCAATGCATGAAATTCGTGCAAGAGCAGGTCTTCTTTCCCCTGGCTGCTGGCACTGGCTTCCCTCTGACCCCCGGGACCCAGGCTTCTCTCCAGCCTCTGGCAGGCACCCGGGACCCGGATTTCCCTTGCAGCCCTGACTTCATCCAGAAGATTGTCCAGGAGAACATCCGATCTAATTAGCATATTATGCTTTTATTATTATAGATACTGACTGTATTCCCAGTGCTGTATTTTATATCCCCATGACTATTTTGTAACTGCCCATTTGTACTTCTTACTCCCTTTGCCTTTTTCACCCAGCCCCCAACTCCTTTCCCTCTAGCAATCATCAGTCTGTCCTCTGTATCCATGTGTTTGTTTCTGTTTGGTTTGCTCATTTGTGTTTTAGATCCACCCGTAAGAGAAATCATAGGGTATTTGTCTTTCTCTGACTTACTTCACTTGGCATAATAGCTGAGTTATTTTATTAATGCTAGTTATTTATCTGTACGTTCCTTTGGGCTTGCTGTGTTCACGATCTACAAGAATGATCGTGTATTTCTTTCTCTTCTCCCTCCATCCTGGGCTGCAGTGCAGGAAAAGAGCTGCAATACGGCGGTGAATAAAAAGGGTAACAGCGGGCACTCCTGACTCGGTTCTGATTTTGCAGCGACTCCTTTTAACATTTCACAATTCAGTATAATGTTTTGCTTTTTATTTAAAACAAAGGCTTAAGGTTTTTTTTAGAAGATGCTTTTTTTTTTTTAAACTGGGTTGTAGAAGTTTCTTTCCATTCCTATTTTGCCAAGAGTAGTTTTATCTCTCTCTTTGTCAGGAATGGATGGTAACTTGCTGCTCTGACTTTTATGTGTCTCTCAACTGTGGCTAATCTCTGTTGGCAGAGAGGGAACAGGTCCAGCCCTAATGTAATGGCACTGTTTATGTCATATTGCGTTGGCTTTGTTTTACAGCCAATGATCCAAGTTTCCTGTGATGGTAGGATGCAAAGTTCTCTCCTTTAATACATCTATTTAAGTTAAAGTTAATTCAAAGCCCATGCTTCACAGAGAATGGGTTAGATAGCCGGGGGATGCAGCAATAATGGAGAACAGACGATCTGAGGAGGGCAATGTGAGATACACTGTGTACGGAGTTGATTCGTACGTGCTGTGAAGGCCCAGTACTCAAAGTCACGCTGCCTGGGCTTGCATCCTGGCCGTCTGGTTCTGCCTCAGTTGCCTTATCTGTAACATGAGGGTAAGAATAGTACTTACCTTGCAGGACTGTTGTGAGGATCCCATATAGTCTATCTATCAATGGGTTGATAGGTGGAAGAGGAGAGGAGGGGGTTGGGGGGACTTATACAAGCAGAGGGCAGTAGCACGGTGGTTGCGAAAGGATACAGCCTTGCAATGATGGAGAATGTCAGAGATGTAACATCCAGGCGTGATGACTGTCCTTAATAACGTTGTCGAGAACACTGAGCGTATGCTAAGAGAGTAGGTTTTGGGGGCATTTATCACACACGTATTAAACCGTGAATTAGCAGGACTGCATCATTTCACTCTGAATATTCCGTCATCCTGTTGTACACCTTGTATCTCTATATAACTTTTATTTCAAAGCGTTGGATTTTAATAAATACTTAGACAGTGCTGGGGATCGGGCACATCCATGACTGGCAGTCATGCGAGGCAGTGAGATTCTGTGATTCCGAAAGGCGTCTCTGGATTCACAGCATCCTGGAGCTTCGTTTCATGAACTCTTCTGTGGATCTCCTCTTGCTGTTCATAACCGGGGCCAGCCTTCTTTCCTCCTTCGAGCCTGCGCCCTCATAGGGAAAATGGGCATTGAAAACTCACAGGGCTGCCCTGGCTGGTGTTTTCAGGTTCGATTCCCGGTCAAGGGCATGTGTCTGGGTTGTAAGTTCAATCCCCAGACAGGTCGTGCAGGAGGCAGCCCATCCATGTGTCTCTTTCACATCAACGTTTCTCTCCTCCCCACCTCCCCCGTTCCTTCCTTTCCATTCTCTAAAAACCAATGGAAAAAAATATCCTTGGGTGAGGATTAACTAACTAACTAAATAATAAAAACTCACAGGGTTGTCATGAGAATGGAATAAATCTAATGGCCAATCACAGGTAACAGCTGTCTAAAAATGCAAATGTTATGTTGAATCAGAGTCAATCTTGTAAAGATTGGTGAGTCCTTGATTTGGACTTCCAGCCTCCAGAGCTGTAAGAAATAAATTCCTGTTGTAGAAATCCCCCAGTCTGTAGATGTTGCTGGACCCAGAAACAGTTTTCCAGGCCTCATCACCACCCATACATTCAACAAATATTTATTAAGGATCCTCTACACTATTCTAAGGGCTGGGCATCTACCAAGGAATAGAACAGTGATCCCGCCCTCCTAAAAGTGACAATTTATTTGGGGGAGGTGAACAGAAAAGCACAGAGTGGAAGAAGGTTGCAATTTTAAATAGGGCGCTCACAGGGGCCTCCTGGAGAAGGTGACCTTTGAGCAAAGGCCTGAAGAAGGTGGCAAGGAACCTGGTGAACACCAGCGTGTCCGGGTTTGCCAGGCTGCCACAGCCACGTCCACAGACCCGGGCGAGGGGTTCTACAACAGGAATTGATTTCTTATAGCTCTGGAGGCTGGAAGTCCAAATCAAGGGGTAAGTAGGTATGGTTTCTTCCACAGTTTCTCTCCTGGGCTTGCAGATGCCTGCCCTCTCCCTGTCTCCTCACAGGAGTTTTCCTCTGAGCATATCTGGGTCCTGATCTCTTCCTATGAGGATACCAATCCTATTAGATTAGAGCCCATCCTCATGACCCCATTTTACCTCAGCTACCTCTTTAAAGGCTCTATCTCCAAATACAGGCCCATTCTGATGATCTGGGGGTTAAAACATCCACGTACGAATTTTGAGGGCTACAAGTCAGTCCATAACACAGGGAAAAGTACCTTCCAAGAAGCGGGTATAACTAGCCCTGGGGCAGGTGTGTTGGAGGAACAGTGTGGAGGCCCATGTGGCTGGAGCCGGAGGGAGAGGTGGTAGGAGAGGCAGGAGGTGAGAGCAGAGAGGTGATGGGGGAGGTCATGCAAGGTCTTGTGGACCTCAGGGCTTTTACCCTGAGGGAGGTTGGGAGTCCTGGAGGACTGTGGGCAGAGGAGGGATAGATCTAACTCAGGAGTCCACAGATAAAGTAGGTATGAGGGGGAAGGACCTGGAAGATGCACATTTTTATTGAGAAACTAGAGGCTCAGTGCACAAATTTATGCACCAGTGGAGTCCCTCAGCTTGGCCTGCAGGATCGGGCCAAAACCGGCTCTCTGACATCCCCAGCAGGGTCCTGGGTTGTGAGAGGGTGCAAACCAGGCTGAGGGACCCCACCGGTGCACAATGGGGGCCAGGGAAATATGTGGGAGATTGGCCAGCTGGGGAAGGACCTTGGGAGGGCTCCAGAGTATGTCAGGCCTGTCTTGCTCAGTCCTAATCAGCCAGACCCCAGCAGCAAGCTAACCTGTTGGTCAGAGTGTCTGCCCCCTAGTGGTCAGTGCTCATCATAGCAAGCAGATGAGCAGCCTTAGCCTATTATTGGCATATTATGCTTTGATTGGTTGAATGGCTGACTGGTCAACCAGACACTTATCATCTTAGTCTTTTATTGTCTATAATAATAAAAGCATAATATGCTAATTCGACTGGACATCCTTCTGGACAACCTTCCAGATGAAACGGGGGCTGCAAGGGAAGCCTGAGTCCTAGGTGCCTGCCAGCAGCTGAAGGGAAGCCCAGGTCTTGGGTGCTAGGGTTAAGCTAATGCCAACAGCTGGGGGAAGGAAGGCCTACTCTCACATGTATTTCATGCATTGAGCCTCTAGTATAGGATAATTCATATACCATAAAATTCACCATTTTAAAGTGTACAATTCAGTGGTTTTTAATATATTCACAAAATTGTACAGCCGTCACTATCTAATTCCAGGATATTTTCATCATCCCCCAAAGAAACCCCATCCCCATTAGCAGTCACCCCTCATTCTCCCCTCCCTACTCCCTGGCAACCACTAACCCATTTCCTGTCACTGCGGATGTGCCTGTTCTGAACATTTCACAGAAATGCAATCACACACGGTATGGCCTTTTGCGTTTGGCATCTCTCACTGAGCATCGTGTGTTTAAGGTCCATCCACGTTGTAGCGATTGTCAGTGCTTCCCTCCTTTTCATGGCTGAGTCATACTCCTAGGTGGACTTGCCTGTTCTGGACATTTCGTATGAGTGCGATCACATAATACGTACATGGTTTGAAGAGACTCATTTTAACCAGCTCTCCTGATGAACCTGCTCAAGAATGTTGGTCATGGGAGAGGCCAGCTCTTCATGCTAGGGGAGGCTGTTGTTCGGGAGAGTGGTTAGAAGTCTGTAGTATCTGAGGGACCTTGGAGAGAGCTGAGCCCATTGGGACGTTTGAACTGAGCTGATATTGGGCAAATGCAAGGGCATGAGGGCTTGTTTATAACAGAGCCAAATACCTTCCAGACCAGGCTGACAACCTGCATGTCTGACTGCTGATGTCTTTTGGTTGCAAGTCACAGCAACCCATCCCAAACTGGTGTAATCAAAAAAGGAGGATGTTGCCCTAACCGGTTTGGCTCAGTGGATAGAGCCTCAGTCTGCAGACTCAAGGGTCCCAGGTTCGATTCAAGGGCATATACCTTGGTTACGGGCATATCCCCAGTAGGAGGTGTGCAGGAGGCAGCTGATCGATGTTTCTCTCTCATCGATGTTTCTAACTCTCTATTCCTCTTCCTTCCTCTCTGTAACAAATCAATAAAATATATATATTTTTTTAAAAAAGGAGTATGTTGACTCATAAACTGGAAGAGTTCAGGGGTATTTCATTTAGATGGAAACATCAAGATGTGACCTTTTGTATGATCCTTTCACTCAGTTTGTATATTAGTACTACCCCCGCTTTTTAAAGATTTTTAAAATATATATTTTTATTGATTTCAGAGAAGAAGGGAGAGAGAGAGAGAGATAGAAATATCAATGATGAGAGAGAATCATTGATTGGCTGTCTCCTGCATGCCCCTTACTGGGGATTGAACTCACAACCCAGGCATGTGCCCTTGATCGGAATCGAACCTGGGACCTGGGACCCTTCAGTCTGCAGGCCAATGCTCTCGCCACTGATTCAAACTGGCTAGGGCTAAAATTTTTTTTTAATTGTTTTTTAAAATATATTTTATTGATTTTTCACAGAGAAGAAGGAAGAGGGATAGAAAGTCAGAAACATCAATGAGAGAGAGACATCGATCAGCTGCCTCCTGCACACCCGACACTGGAGATGTGCCTGCAAGCAAGGTACATGCCCCTGACCAGAATTGAACCCAGGACCTTTCAGTCCGCAGGCCGACGCTCTATCCACTGAGCCAAACAGGTCTCGGCTAAAATTGTTTTTTTAGCAAGAGAGAAACATTGATGTGAGAGCACAATGTTGATTAGCTGCCTCTTGCATGTCCCCTAATGGGGATTGAGCTCACAACCCAGGCATGTGCCCTGACTGGGAATTGAACCAGCAACCATTCAATGCATGAGACAATGCCCAACAACGGATGCACACTGGCCAGGGCTACTTGGCCCTTTTTTAATGGCTGCATAATGTCCCATGTATGGATATACTTCGTTTTGTTTGTCCATTTATCAGTAGGTGGACAGAGGTAAATTCAAGAGACAGAAAGCAAACGAGTGGTTGCCAAGAGGAAGAGAGAAGAGTGAGGAATGGAAAGTACCTGCTTAATGGGTTCTGAGTTTCATTTTGGGGTGATAAAAATGTCTTGGAACTGGGGTGATAGCTGCGAATGTACTAAATGCCACTGTGTGTATACTTCAAAATGATTAATGGTTAAACTTTTTCACTGTGGTAAAATATATATCATACATGCATATATATATGCATGTATATATATAAGAGAGAGAGAGGGGCCTGATGCACAAAATTTGTGCAAGGGTAGGCCCTATCAGCCTCAGCTTCAAGTCTTCTGGAAGGTCATTCTCTTTTTCAGTCGTTGCGTCGATTTGCATATTATGCTTTTATCATTAAAACTAAACTAATTATTATTATAACTAAAATGATATAAATATATGCTTTATAAATATAAATAAAATATGTATCACAATATATTAATGATATATAAATAAAATAATCATTTATCATTTAACCATTTGTGAGTGTATACACAAATAACAATACATCCACATTGTTGTGTGACTGTCACCCCCATATCCAAAATCTTTTCATCATTCAAAACTGAAACTCTGTCTCCATCAAACACTAGCTCCCATCCCCCTCCCCCAGCCCATGGCTCCCATCATCTCCTTCCTGTCTCTGTGGATCTGACTCCTCTAGAAACCTCGTGTGAGTGAAATCACACAGTACTTGTCCTTATGTGTTTGGCTTACTTTCCTGAGCATAATGGTTCAAGGTTCATCCATGTGTTAGCATAAATCAAAATCTCATTCCTTTTTAATGGCTCAACAATATTCATTTGTATTTATTATAGCACTAGAGGCCCCATGCACAAAATTTGTGCATGGGGGCAGGGGAAGAAGGGAGGTCCCTCAGCCCGGCCTGCACCCTCTCACAATCTGAATCCCTCACACAATCTGAGACCACTGGCTCCTAACCGCTTGCCTGCCTACTTGCCTGATTGCCTCTAACCACTCACCTGCCTGCCTGATTGGCCCTAACAATTCTGCCTGCCTCCCTGATCACTGCTAACCACTCTACCTACCTGCCTGATCTCCCCTAACCACCTCTGCCTGCCTGATTACCCCTACCTGCTCACCTGCCTGCCTGATCACCCCTAACCGCCTCTGCCTCGGGCCCCACCTCCATGGCTTCGTCTGGAATGACATTTGGAAGGTCATTTGGTTGTCTGGTCTAATTAGCACATGACGCTTTTATTATTATAGATGTTTGGTTACCAGTTCACAGTTAACTTTATGTCATGTAAACTAAAATAATTCAGGGGTAGCTCTGGCTTCAGCTTGGTCTTTGTCAGAAGAAGGGGTGGTTTACGGAGGGACTGTGCTTTAGGTTTCCCCTTCCGAGCAGGTCACCAAGTCAGACGGCAGGGACTCAGCTTCTCCCCGTCCGTTCTGTTTCACGCCCTCATTTCTGTTCTGCCCACAGTTCCTGTGCCTTAAGAACATCCGCACCTTCTTGTCTACCTGCTGTGAGAAGTTTGGCCTCAAGAGGAGTGAGCTCTTTGAGGCCTTTGACCTCTTCGATGTGCAGGATTTCGGGAAGGTGAGCCGGGCACAGAGCCCACAGATTGGGTTTCACTTTATTTCCATGAATCTCTCCACCAGGCAGGCTCTGAGCAGTTGTTAGGGGAAGGACCAGGTCCAGGTACAAAGAGTCTGGCGTAGGAGACATGGAATGGGGTGCAAGTCCCTGCTTCACCGCTTGCTGTGTGACCTCAGAGATGTGGCCGTACCTCTCTGAGTCCTAGGGAATAATACCATCCCATCCTCTTTGAGTGCTTATGGGAATTAAATAGAATAGCAGGAACGCTGGCATGCTGACATGGAGGGATGGGAAGGTGAAGGAAATCCTGATTTAGGCTCCCAGAGGCCTGGGGGTCCAACTCCAAGCCTCAGCTGCTTGGAGTGCAAGGCTGTTCTGGCATGTGGGTGGGCAAGGGGCTTGCTGAGCAAAGCTTGGCCCTCCTCACAGGTCATCTACACCCTGTCCGCCCTGTCCTGGACCCCGATTGCTCAGAACAAGGGGATCATGTGAGTAACCACTGAGGTGACAGACAGCTTTGGGCTGACCCCGTCCTCCCCGTCCTTGAAACCCCCCTCCCTACCTGGCCTTCCGGCCTTGGGCTCACACCATCCTGGCTCCCCCAGGCCGTTCCCCACCGAGGAGGAGAGTGTGGGGGATGAAGACATCTACAGCGGCCTGTCCGACCAGATTGAGTGAGTGTCTGCGCCAGGCCCTGCTCTAGGGGTCTGAGGGGCTGGGTCCTGCTCTGAGCACCTGGGGGTGGGGGGGAGGGACAACACTGTGCCCTGGAGGTTTGAGGGGGACATAATCCTGCCCTTGAGGTTTAAGGGGTCACTGCTTTGATTTGGGAGGGGTCTGAGGGGTCCCTGGCCTGGGGGCTCCCGAGGCCCTGCCTGACTCTGTGTCCTGCAGTGACACGGTGGAGGAGGATGAGGACCTGTATGACTGCGTGGAGAACGAGGAGGCTGAGGGCGACGAGATCTATGAGGACCTCATGCGCTCGGAGCCGGTGCCCATGCCGGTGTGTGGGGGTGAAGGACTGGGCCTGGGTGGGTGCACGGCCAAAGGGCAGTCCCGGGTCCCCCAACACTGGCCTCTCCTCCCCGCTCTCAGCCCAAGATGACAGATTATGACAAGCGGTGCTGCTGCCTGCGAGAGATCCAGCAGACGGAGGAGAAGTACACAGACACGCTGGGCTCCATCCAGCAGGTGCGATGCCCCCGCCCAGCCCCCGCCAGGCGCATGCATGGGAGCGGGCGGCAGGTGCGGCCACTTGTCCCGCACTGTGGGGCCACGCCTTGCTTTGTGTGTCTCTCTTCCTCCCTGGTTTTCTGTGGCTGTCACTCTGTCTTTTTTCTCTCTTCGTCTGTCTCTTTTTCTCTCTGTGCATCCTCATCGCTTTGACTTTCTATTTTCCCTATTTCCTTCGGCCATTGCTTTTTAAACAGCTTCACTGAGATGTAATTGCTATACCATGCAATTCACCCATTTAACAGCCACAGTCCACTGGCTTTAGGTATTATACACAAGGCTGTGCAACCCTCGCCACTATCCAATTTGAGAACATTTTCATCATCCCTCAAAGAAACCCCATACTCCTTATCCATCCCGCCTAGGTCCCCATCCTCCCCCAGCCCCTGGCAACCAGTAGTCTACTTTCTGTCTCTTAGAATTTGCCTGTTTTGGGTATTTCCTATAAATGGGATCGCACACTGTGTGGCCTTTTGTGTCTGGCTTCTCTCGCTGAGCATCATGTGTTCAGGGTCCACCCACGTTATAGCGAGCCTCGGTCCTTCCCTCCTTTCCGTGGCTGAGTGTGTGAATGGACACTCACGTTTTGTCACTCATCGACGGACACTCGGGTTGTTGGATAACTTGCAGCTGTTGGGGATAACTCTGCGTGAACGGTCACGTGCATGTTTGCTTGTGCACATTCTCCAACTGCGTCCCTCTTTTCCTGCCTGCCTTTGTCTCCTTGTCTCGGTCTTTCTCTTTCCTCTCTCCGTATCTCTGTCTCTTTTCCTCTTGGTCTCTCTGTTCGCCTCTCTCCATCTCTGACTCCCTGTCCCTGCCTCTCTGGGACGGGGCTGGAGAAAGGGCCCCACCTCCCCCATCTCTCCCCTCCCTGCAGCACTTCATGAAGCCCCTGCAGCGGTTCCTCAAACCTGAAGACATAGAGATCATCTTCATCAACATCGAGGTAAGGCGGCCTGTCCCCAGCCCTCCCCCTCATCTTGCTCCCCTGGTCTCTGATCCCCCCTCCGGGGCTGCTGTCAGCCCGGAGCCATCTGCTGGCCCCATCTGTCCCTGGAAAGTGGGGTTTGGGAGTTGGGCAACACAGGGCGAGTGGATGACCCTTCTCCTGAGCCCCAGCTTCTGCCCGGCCCTCACCCCTCCCTCTGACTAGGACCTGCTTCGTGTGCACACTCACTTCCTGAAGGAGATGAAGGAAGCCCTGGCCACCACGAGTGCACCGACTCTCTACCAGGTCTTCATCAAGTACAAGGAGAGGTGAGGCCAGCCAGGACCCTGAAGGCCACCCTGCCCTGCCCAGGCCAGGTTTGAGGGACTTTGCCTTTAGAGACCACTGGAGAGGAAGCGTTTTTTTTTTTTCTCTGCTCATGGGCAAGGGGCTACCCATCTCTGGACCAACCTCTGGCTTTGCCTTTGGCGAGCTGTGTGTGGTTCTGGAAGCCACTTAATGTCTCTGTGATTCTGCTTCCATATCTGTAAGGTCAGCGTGGTACAGGACTGAGTCAATCGATGCCTAAAGTGCATAGCACAGGGCCTGGCACATGTATGCGCTCAATATGTTTATTAAATTAATGAACATTGAGCAGAAATGATTTGCCCAGTGCTAAGAGCTTCTTGTGTGTTATCTCATTTAATGTTATCATAACCCTATATGGGAAATGCCATTGCTAGGCCCATTTTATGGACGGGGAGACGGAGGCTCAGCATCACCACCCAACTGGGAAGAGGTGGGCCGGGTGGGACTGATGCCCAGAGCGGCCTGACCTTGGTGCCGGCACCATTACCTGTCGGGCCGCTGCTACCTGCCCTCTCCCCGCAGGTTCCTCATCTATGGCCGCTACTGCAGCCAGGTGGAGTCGGCCAGCAAGCACCTGGACCGCGTGGCCAGCGCCCGGGAGGATGTGCAAATGAAGCTGGAGGTCAGAGCCGGGCCCCAGTGGGGGGCTCTCCCACTCCTTCAGGGGCCCCGGGGCAGCAGGGAGGACACAGAGTTGGAGATGGCAGAACTCTGACTTCAAATTGAACCCCAGCCTTGGGCTGAGCCCCAGTCCTGGCTGTGCACCAACTCTGGGCTGAGCTCCAAATTCACACTGAGCTCCGATCCTGGACTAGCCCCAACCTGGCCCCGTGTGTGGTGGAAGCACAGAGAGGGCAGGGGTGGTGCCTGTGCATCCTGCCTCTTTGATGGTGGGAACCCTCCAGACCTGTCCCTCCACCTCTCTCCAGCCCCAGTGGTCACACACAGGGGTGTCAGTCACACACACTCAGCTGGCAGATCCTGGGCCTCCACCCCATGGCATTCTTCCTTCCGTGTTTCCTCAGGGGAGATAGGATGCTTCTCGCTCTAGAAAAATCCACACCTGCCTCCACCTCATCTCGCTTACCTGGTTCTCTGATCCCCCAGGAATGTTCTCAGCGAGCAAACAATGGGAGGTTCACCTTGCGGGACCTGCTGATGGTGCCAATGCAGCGAGTGCTCAAGTACCACCTCCTTCTCCAGGTGCACAGCTGGGGACCTCCTAGGTCCAAGGATTATGGGCTTGGCATCTCTACCTCCCTGTGCCATAGGAGTGGGGATGGGGATGGCTTCTGGAGGCTGGACTCTCGGACACTCTGAGAGGGTCAGCGGGACCATGCCTGGCCTCCTGGGACAGTAGGAGGAGGGAGGAGGAGCTGGGGGCCAGGCTGGTTTGGAAGGCCTGGGAGGAAAGGACAGGCCCCAGTGATGTCTGCCTCTGTGGGCCATGCAGGAGCTGGTGAAACACACGCAGGACGCAATGGAGAAGGAGAACCTGCGGCTGGCTCTGGATGCAATGAGGGTGAGTGGTCACACACAGGGGTGTCAGTCACACACATTCAGGACAGCGCAGCGCAACACCACCCTGACACAGTCACATCCATGGCCAACACCCCACTCCCCTACCACAGGGCCACATGCCTCTCTGATAGGTTATTCACAGCATCCTCCTGAGAACATGGACATGCTGTGGACACTGTTTTTCTTTTAAATATATTTTTGTTGATTTCAGAGAGGACAAGAGAGGGAGGGATAGAGCATCAATGACGAGAAATCATTGATCGGCTGCCTTCTGCACACTCCTCACTGGGGATGGAGCCCACAACCTGGGCATGTGCTCTGACCGGGAATCCAACCATCCAACTGTGACCTGCTGGTTCATAGGTCGATGCTGAGCCACACTGGACAGGGTGGACACTGATTTTAAGACTCTTGCTGGCCCCGAAGGGGGCTGATCCCTATCCTTGGCCAGTTAGGGGGCTGGGCTGAGGAAGGGTGCCCAGACTCACACCTGGCTAACCCCCAGGACCTGGCGCAGTGCGTGAATGAGGTCAAGCGGGACAATGAGACGCTGCGGCAGATCACCAACTTCCAGCTGTCTATTGAGAACCTGGTGAGGGGATGAGGCTGGGAGGGCCAGGGGCGTGGCCACGTAGGGAGGGAGTTTGGTCTCCTTCTTGGTGGCCCCTTGCCAGATTCCTTGCCTGCTGCCTAGGACCAGTCTCTGGCCCACTATGGCCGGCCCAAGATCGATGGGGAACTCAAGATCACCTCCGTGGAGCGACGCTCCAAGACAGACAGGTGGGTGGGGCCCGGGTGGGGGCGGGCCCAGGTTCTTAGGTCGGTAGGTGGGTGGAGTTAACACATCTTGGTGGAGCTTCTAAGTAGGCAGGTGGGTAGGACCACCTGGACCAGTGGGTGGAATCTAGATGGACAAGGTGAAGACAGCATAGTTGTGTAGAGCTGAGACCACCAGATGGTAGGGCCAGCAGAGAACACATGGGTGAGGTCAAGATTGGTAGTGGGTGGGGCCAAGTTGGCCACGAAGAGAAGGGTAGAAGTCCTAGGATGGTTGGACCTAGATGGACGGTGAGGTGGACCTGGAGGGTGGAAGGAACCGGGTAGAGAGCTGGTGGGGTTGTTGGGAGAAGCCAGCAGTAGCGCCTGACCCAGCTGCTCCCAGGTACGCCTTCCTGCTCGACAAAGCCCTGCTCATCTGTAAGCGCCGAGGGGACTCCTACGACCTCAAGGACTTTGTGAACCTGCACAGCTTCCAGGTTCGAGATGACTCTTCGGGAGAGCGTGACAACAAGAAGGTGGGGTTCTGAGGCCAGAACTGGGGACCCTGTTGCTGGGAAGCACCCGTGCTTGAGACACTCCTCTTGGTCTTTGCAATGCCCATGAGCATTTGTCTCAGACGTAAGTGTGTGTGTGTGTGTGTGTGTGTGTGTGTGTGTGTGTGGTGTGTTTAGATTTATGGATGTGTCCTGGGCATCCCTTTACCATGGTAAATGCATGTTCTCCTGGGGGCGGAGAGGCAGGTACTGGCCCCGCCGTTTTCTCCTTACAGGCCTAGGGTTGGTGGGTATGTGGCCCCGCCCTCTGCAGGGTGGGCACTTCATTCTGAACCCTGCTTCCTCGCAGTGGACTCACATGTTTCTCCTGATCGAGGACCAAGGTGCTCAGGGCTATGAGCTGTTCTTCAAGACACGAGAACTGAAGAAGAAGTGGATGGAACAGTTCGAGATGGCCATGTGAGACCCCCACCTCCTCCGTCTTTATAGCCTCAGAGGACTCCCAGGAGCAGGGCCTCAGAGGGGATTCTGTGGTCTGGTCTCACATCTTTGACATTCTGTGGGACTACTCTGAACCCCAGAATGCCAAGGTTCTGTGCCAGCTTTGGTTACCAGCCTAGAATTTTTTCCTCCTCTTCCTCCCTTTTTTTTGGGGGGGGGGGTTTATTCCCATTGAAGTGAAATTCACATAACCAAAATTGAACCAATTTAAAATGTACAATTCAGTGACATTTAGTGCATCACATTCTTGTGCGACCATGACCTCTAATTCCAAAACATTTCCATCCCCACTCCCCAAAGGAGGCCCTGCACCCGTGAAGTTACTCCCCAGTTTCCCCTCCAGCTCCTGGCAACCACCAGTCTGCTTTCTGTCTCCTCCCATGTTCACAGCAGCACTGGGCCAAAGTGTTCACAATGGCTAAGAGATGGCAACAACCTAAATGTCCATCAGTAGATGAATGGCTGCTACACATAATTCAATATGTCCATGTGGTGGAACGGTATTCAGCCATAAAAATGAAGGAAGTACTGACACATCCAAGTAGCAGCATGCATGAGCACTTTCTTCTTCCTATGGCTGAACACTATTCCATCGTCTGGAACTGTCTCCCCTCTCTAGCTCTAACATCTACCCTGAGAATGCCACAGCCAATGGGCATGACTTCCAGATGTTCTCCTTCGAGGAGACCACGTCCTGCAAGGCTTGCCAGATGCTGCTGAGGTGGGAGTCTGAGAGGATGGGCCTGGGTCCTGGGCTTGGTCAGCACTTCTTCTTTAAAGGGGCCCCTCCAGCCATCACTCCCCTGAGTTGGGAGGTGGGAGGCTCTCCTTTGACCTTAAGCTTCCTCCATCTCTCTCCTGCTCTAAAGAGTACCCAACCCTTCATGTTAATGGTCAATGACTGGCTGTGTTCATCAACATCACTGACTCTCCTTTATCTCGTCTCCTGCATGCCAGAGGCACCTTCTATCAGGGCTACCGTTGTCATCGGTGCAGGGCACCTGCACACAAAGAGTGTCTGGGGAGGGTGCCTCCCTGTGGCCGCCATGGGCAAGGTACCAGTGGGAGACAGGGCAGAGGTGGGCTTGTTTCTGCTTGGGGGTATTTCCCATCCTAAGCTTTATTTTCCCTCCCATAGATTTTGCTGGAACTATGAAGAAGGTAAGACTGCATACTTTTTGTGTGTGCCTGGGTGGGGGGTAATGGCAGGAGGCCCTGGGAGATCCCAGCAGTGGATATGGCCCTTTTCTGGGTGCTGAGGGGTCCCCAGGTTGGGCTCAGGTAGCCACGCTGGTTTTCTTGGTCTCTCCCTCCAGGATAGGCTACATCGCCGGGCTCAGGACAAAAAGAAGAATGAGCTGGGTGAGTCAGCAGAGGGCACTGTGTATTGCAGGCAGAGGGAACAGCATGTGCAAAGGCTAGGAGGCAGAGAGGCAAAGCATTATGAAAGAAGTGAAGACAATTTTGTGTGGCTGAGAGAAATAAACAATTTGCTAATAGTCATTCAGAGTCAGAGTAAAGAATCAGATTTCATGCCTATTACTTATTTATATTGATACTAGAGGCCTAATGCACGAAGATTCATGTAAGAATAGGCCTTCCTCCCTAACTGGTTTGGCTCAGTGGAGAGAGTGTCGGTCTGCGGACTGAAGGGTCCCGGGTTCGATTCTGGTCAAGGGCATGTACCTTGGTTGCAAGCACATCTCCAGTGTGGGGTGTGCAGAAAGCAGCTGATCGATGTTTCTCTCTCATCGATGTTTCTAATTCTCTATCCCTCTCTCTTCCTCTCTGTAAAAAATCAATAAAATATATTAAAAAAGAAAAAAAAAAAGAATGGGCCTTCCTTCCCCTGGATGCTGGCACCGCCTTTGCTCTGGCCAGAACCACCTTTTTGCTCCAGCCCAGAGCCACCTTTCTGCCTTTGCATACTGCCCAGAGGCCCAGAGCAGCTGGGGTTCTCTGCCCAGAGCAGAGAACGCCCCGGCTGCTCAGTGCCTGTGTATGCAAATTAATCCAGCACCTTTGTTGGGTTAATTTGCATACTCGCTCCTGATTGGCTGGTGGATGTTATGAAGGTATGATCAATTAGCATGTTACCCTTTTATTAGGTAGGCACCTACATGTATACATATTTCAGCTTTATTTACAGTAGTAAAAAGTTAGAAACAACAGAAATGTCCTCAATAGGAGGAAATGTATATGAGTGTGTGTATGTGTGCATATATCCAGTATGTATCGTTACCTCATCTGGCTTCTTTTATTTAGCACAATGTTGGTGAGATTCATTGATGTGGTTTCTTGTAGAAGTAGCTTGTTCTTTTTCATTGCTGTATAGTATTCCACTGTATGATTATATCACACTCTATCCATTTTATTTTATTTAGTTATTTTAAAAATATATTTTTCTTGATTTTAGAGAGGAAGGGAGAGGGGGAGAGAGAGAGAGAGAGAGAAACATCAATGATGAGAGAGAATCATCAATTGGCTGTCTCTTGCAATACCCAACACTGGGGATCAGGCCCACAACCCAGCCATGTGCCCTGACTGGGAATCAAACCGTGACCTACAGGTTCATAGGTCAACACTAAACCACTGGCCCACACCAGTTGAGCTGTTTATCCATTTTATTGAGGACATTTGGTGTGTGGCCAGTTTTTGGCTCTTGTGGACCAAGCTGCTGGGAACATTGTTGCCTATGACTTTTGTGGACATGTGTTTCCATTTCTCTTGGGAAATTGCTGGATCGCTGGGCAGACATCTGTTTAGTGTTAGTAGAGGCTGCCAAACAGCTTTCCAAAGTGGATTCCCAACAGCAATTAGGAGAGGTCCAGGTGCCCCATCCTGGCCCCCACGTGGTCGTGTCAATCTTTTTGATGTTGCTGCCCTGGTGGGCGCTGAGACGCAGGTTGGAGACCCCCTGAGTACCCAACCCACTGTTGGACACAGATGGCAGTCTCCCTCCTCCCCTCTAGGGCTGCCCAAGATGGAGGTGTGCCAGGAGTACTACGGGATTCCTCCACCCCCGGGATCCTTGGGACCTTTTCTACGGCTCAACCCAGGAGACATCGTGGAGCTCACCAAGGCCGAGGCTGAGCAGAACTGGTGGGAGGTACAGGCTGGGGCTGTGGGAGTGATGGAGAAGGACCCGAGAGTGGGGTCATGGGTGTGGGTGACCCTGGGAAGCTGGGGTCATGGCCTCACTGCACTCTGGCGGGGGAAGGCTGGTCTGGAGGAGGCGCCTGGGGAGGGTGGTGTCGGAAGAGATTTCCCAGGCTGGCCGGGCCCTTCTCCGCTGGCTGTCTTCCCAGGAAGTCCACATCTTTGGGTCCTCAGGTCACAGAGACAGCAGTGGACGGGCAGAGTGGCCATGAAATAGAAAGATGGACGCACATGCGAGCAGATGCCTATGACCTCTCTCCATGTTTTCCCTCCTGGTGTTTTAGGGCAGGAATACAGCTACCAATGAAGTTGGCTGGTTTCCCTGTAACAGGGTCAAGCCCTACGTGCATGTGAGTGCCTCAAGGCTGGACGGAGTGAGGGCCGGGGAGTGCAGAGGGGGTTCTGAGGAGGCAGGCTGGCTTGAGGAGACCCCTGAGATAGGGAGGGGGCTACCCGTCATGGCAGGTCATTCTCAAACTCGAGGTTCTGCTGACCTCTGTGCCCATCGGCACTAATTCTCCAGCCCCTCCCCCAGCCCCTGGCCCCTCCCATCTACTTTCTGTCTCTGTGGATCTGACTCCTCCCTGAACCTCCTGTGAGTGGAATCACACAGCATCCGTCCCTTTGTGTCAGCTTATGTCACTTAGTACGATGCATTTAAGGTTTATCCGTGCTGTGCTGTGTGCCAGCATCTTCCTTTTTCAGGCTACGTAATATCCCACTGTCTGATGGGCCACATTTTGCTTATCATCCGAGGATAGGCACTTGGGTTGCTACCACATTTTGGCAACTACAAATAATGCAGCTGTGAATGGGGGTGTATAACTCTCTGAGTCCCAGTTTCCAGTTGTTTGAGTGTATACCCAGAAGAGCAACTACTGTGACATTTGGCGACTTTATTTTTTTGAGGAACTGCTGCTATCTGGGTTTGCATAGAAGCTGTACCATTTTTATTCTGGCTAGTAATGCAATTAGAGTTCCATATCCTCATCAACACTTGTTTTTTTTCTTTCCTTCTTTCCTTTCTTCCTCTCTCCCTCCTTTCCTCCCTCCCTTCCTTTTTCTTCCTCTTTGTCCTCTTTCTCTCATTTTCTCTCTGTCCCCCTCTTTCATTCTGTCTCTTATTGTCTCTCTCGAGGGTAGCCCTCCTTATGGACCAGAGGTGGTAGAAATGTGCCCTTTTACATTGATTTAGATTTAGATTGGCACACTTTTCCTCTAAGTAGACAGGACACATTTTCAGCTTCTCGAGTGAGACGCTGTCTATTGTGGCTGCTCACCTCCGCCACCGTGGTTCCAGAGCAGCTAAAGAGGCTCTGTAAACGAGGAGCGTGGCCATCTTCCAATGACACCCCACCTATGGGCCCTGGCTTATGAATTTCATGTTATCTTCATGTGCCAGGGGATAATAGTCTTAAAATTTTTTATCAACCATTAAAAAAAAATCTAAAAACCTTTCTTAGCTTGGGGATCCTGCTAAAACAGGTGTCTGGACAATCCCTGATTTGTCTGATAGGGGACCAGCCGCTCCCACTAGATTCCGGAACTGTCTTCCCAGTGGACAGTACAGTGCTTGGTACATGAAAGGCATTCAGTAAGCGACCATGGAATGAATGAATGAACGAACAAAGTGCCCTGAAGCTCTTGGTCCTAAGTCTTGATCTCTTGTCCCTAGGGTCCCCCTCAGGACCTGTCAGTTCATCTCTGGTGAGTAGAACCACCTTTCTTTCTTTCTTTTTTTTTTTTAAATATATATATATGTATTTTTATTTCGGAGAGGAAGGGAGAGGGAAAGAGAGATAGAAACATCAATGATCAGAGAGAATCATTGACCAGTTGCCTCCGGCACGCCCCACACTGGGGACTGAGCCCGAAACCCAGGCATGTGCCCTGACCGGGAATCAAACTGTGACTTCTGGGTTCATAGGTTGACGCTCAAGCACTGAGCCATGCTAATTGGGCCACCTTCTTTACTTTCAAGTCGGGGTCTCTCTGGGGTGGGTGCCTGAGGAAGGACCTCCCAACCAATCAGTTACCCACTCTTTGAACCCTGAGCATTGATGGTTGGGTCCCGCCCAGCATTGGAAGCTGCTGAGGAGAGAACAGACAAAAGAGGGCCCCAAACGTTAGGAAATTATAGAGGAAAATGATGGTGACAATGGTAGTGGTGGTCCCACCTCCCTTTTTTTGGAGCACCTACTACGTATAGAACTTTGAGGGGTGAAGGCTTACAGTGTTGCTTTTGGAATCCACTGGCCTGGGTTTTAATCCTAACTCCAACATTTCCCAGCTGTGTGACCTTGGGCTAGTAAGTCAGGTTCTCTGTGCTTCCAGTTTCCTCTCTGGAAAATAGATGAATACCAATATTTACTCATAGGATTGTCACGAGGCTTCATAACTGGCACATAATAAGCACTTTATTATCTGTTGTTTTTATCAGTAACTATTTGTCACATTTCATCGATCCTAAGTGTTCATTCATTTCTCCCCCCCTCCCCCCACAAATTCCCCCACCTCCACCTCGACACACACACATTTTAACATATTTTACGATCAGTGAGGTCTCCATCCTTACCTTACTGTATGAGTAGTGGTTTTCATTTTGTAATGGTCCATGAAAGATCTGTTCCTGGTCACACAGTGAGGAAGTGACAAAGATGGGATTCCACCCAAGTCTACCTGACTCCAGAGCCTGACTTTTTGCCTCTTGACAGTCGTAGTAACACAACGCATGTAACACCCTTGTGAATTTTATGTATGAGGTGCTTCCACTGCATTATCACCATTTGCCAAAAGTGTTCCTCTGTGGTGGGTGGGGCTCAGAGTGGAAAAATCAGTTCCTGAGGTCACAGAGCATCTAAGGGGCAAAGCCAGGCTTCCAGCTGCAGTCTCTCTAGGCTGTGCTCACTCTGCCTCCCCTGCTGAGAAGCGGTAGCCAATGCCGAAAATGGGGTGAGGAGAGTGAGGCACTCCCTGTGGGTGAAAAATCTAAGGGGGTCCCCAAAACTCAGTGTATCAGGATGCACTCTAACAATGAAATATCTGGCCAGACCACATTCTTTTTTTTTCTTTAGTTTAATAAATCTTTATTGTTCAGATTATTACAATTGTTCCTCTTTTTTCCCCCCATAGCTTCCCTCCACCTGGTTCCCACCACATCCTCTCTGCCTTTACCTCCCCTGAATTGTCCTCATTCATAGGTGTACGATTTTTGTCCAGTCTCTCCCTGCAACCTCATCACCTCTTTTCCCCTGAGAATTGTCAGTTCACTCCCTTTCTATGCCCCTGATTCTATTATATTCACCAGTTTATTCTGTTCATCAGATTTTTAATTCACTTGATTTTTAGATTCACTTGTTGATAGTTATGTATTTGTTGTTCATAATTTTTAACTTTACCTTTTTCTTTTTCTTGCTCTTCTTAAAGACTACTCTTCAGCATTTCATATAATAGTGGTTTGGCGGTGATGAACTCCTTTAGTTTTTCCTTATCTGTGAAGCTCTTTATCTGCCCTTCAGTTCTGAATGATAGCTTTGCTGGGTAGAGTAATCTTGATTGTAGGTTCTTCCTATTCATCACTTTGAATATTTCTTGCCACTTCCGTCTGGCTTGCATAGTTTCTGTTGAGAATTCAGCTGATAATCGTATGGGTGCTTCCTTGTAGATAATTAACTGTTTTCTCTTACTGCTTTTTAATATTCTCTCTTTGTCTTTTGCTCTTGGTATTTTAATTATGATGTGTCTTGGTGTGGTCCTTTTTGGATTCCTTTTGTTTGGGGTTCTATGTGCTTCCTGGATTTGTAAGTCTTATTTTTTTTTTCACCAGATGTGGGAACTTTTCTGTCATTATTTCTTCAAGTAGGTTTTCAGTATCTTGCTCTCTCTCTTCTTCTGGCACCCCCACAATTCTGATGTTGGTACGCTTGAAGCTGTCCCAGAGGCTCCTTACACTACCTTCACATTTTTGGATTCTTTTTGCTTTTTGCTTTTCCAATTGAGTGTTTTCTGTTTCTTTGTATTTCAAATCTTTGACTTGATTCTTGCCTTCCTCTAGTCTGCTGTTAGGTCTCTGTATAATATTTTTTATTTCAGTCAGTGTATGTTTAATTTCTAGTTGGTCCTTTTTATCTCCTCTTGGGTCTCGATAAATTTATCGACCTTTTCTAGGAAATTCTTGAAAAAAACTTATAAATGTGGTTTTATACTCTATATCCACTTGTTTTTTTCCTCCATTTCTTTCGTTTGTGATCTGTTTCTTTTCTCTGCATTTTCACTGCTTCCCTGAGTTGGTAGAGTAGCTTTGTGTGCTAGGTGTCCTTCAGGGTCCAGTAGCTCTGCTTCCCTAGTTACCTGAGGTGGACACTCTTGGTGCACCCCTTTGTGGACTGTGTGTACAGCCTTGTTGTAGTTAAGTCTTGATTGTTGTTGATATCACTTCGGGGAGTTGACCTCCAGGCCAATTGGCTGTGAGGATCAGCTGCATCTTCGCAGGAAGAACTTCTGTGCTGGAGACAGCCGTATGAGACAAGACTTGCAAAATTGCAAAAGCCTCTGTGTTCAGCTTGGATGGGGCAGAGTATCAGGGCTGAGCAGACAGCTTTGGCTTTCCATCAGTCTTGCCCTATGAGGCTCCTGGTTCTCAGTGTCCCTCGGTAACTGCTGCAGCCCTCTCTGTGTGCACACTCATGACCTCTGCCTTTTGCAGCTCCCCTAAGTTTCTGTGCGCTCTGGGAACCCATATGAGTCTGGATCTCCAGGGTCTCACCCAAAACTGGGGTTCAGTGCAGTTGGAACTGGAGTTCAGCAAAGTCGGGAGGTTCTATCTTTCTCCTGCTAGAGAAAGCCAGCGGTACATTTAGCAGTCAGTCCTCTCAATTCAGACTCACACACGCACCTCCAGACCTCTGCCTTTTGTGGTTCCCAAGTTTCCATGCACTCCTTTCTTTTCCCAACAGTCCTGACTCCCCATGTATGAGTCTTGCCTGGAACTGTGGTTCAGTGCAGTCGGGAGTTTCTGTCTCCCTCCCGCTAGAGGAAGCCAGCCAGACACTCAACCACCCATCCTCTTCACGTGCGTGTCTCTGTACCTCAGCTTTTTGCAGCTCCTTTGATTCTCCGTGATCTCCTCTCTTTCCTTCTAGTTGTAGAATTTCCACTCAACTAGCTTTCCTGTGGTTCGGGATGTTGTCCATTCTGTCTTTTAGTTGTAGTTTTGAAATTGTTGTGCGAGGCAGCAGTTTAGGTGTTCACCTTGGTTTCTCCCCCACATTCATTTTTTAAATTGAGGTGAAATTCACATAACATAAAATTAACCATTTTAAGCCCTAACCAATTTGGGTCAGTAGATACAGCATTGACCCAGAGACTAAAGGGTCCTGGGTCGATTCCAGTCAAAGGCATGTAGCTCTGTTGCAGGCTCAATCCCCAGATCCCCAACCCTGGTTGGGGCGAATGTGGAAAGCAACCCATCAATATGTCTCTCTCACATCAACGTTTCTTTCTCTCTGTCTCTCCCTACCCTTCCATTCTCTCTGGAAAGTCAATGGAGAAATATCCTTTGATTAGGATTAAAAAAAAAATTGACCATTTTAAGTATAATTTATATTCATGATTACATTTATATTACATATTTCTAATTATATATAATCTATAATTATATATTATCTAGAATCAGTACTTATTTACATTATGTTTATATTAATAGTATACATTAATACTCATTTATATATCATCTATAATTATATATCTGTAATAACACTTGTTACATAGTCACATTTATAGCATACATGTATACATATTCTCATTTATATATTATCTAGTTATATATTATCTCTAATTACCATATTATTTATGTGACATATTCACATTTATAGCATAAATATATTTATATTCACATTCATGTATTATTTATAATTGTAGATAATCTATAATTAGTATACTTATTATATATTTACACTTACAACATAAATATACCCTTATTGACAATTATATTCAACTAGAGGCCCGGTCCACAAATTCATGCATAGGTGGGATTGGCCGGCCCCCCCCCATCAGGGCCCATAGGGCCATGTCGGCAGGGAGGAGGGGCCATGGGAAGTTGGTGGGCCAGCCCTGCCCTCCATTAGGGAAGGTGATTGGGGTGGGGCCGAGGGTGGTTGGCTGGCTGGCCCTGCCCTCTGGCCAAACTCTTAGTTGTGGGGACAATTTGCATATTAGCCCTTTATTATATAGGAAGGATGGCACTTTAGTACATTTACAGTGATGTGTGTATATTATTATTTTCTTGTTGGAAAACATCTTCATTACCTCCCAAAAAGGCCCTGCCTCCATAAGCAGTCACCTCTTTTCCCTCCCCAGCCCTGGCCACCACCAGCCCACTTCCTGTCTCTGGATGTGCCTACTCTGGACTTTTCACATGAATGGGAATCACACACTGTGTGGCCTTTTGTGTGTGGCTTCTCTCACTGAGCATCATGTGTTCAAGGTTCATCCATATTATAACTAGTGTTAGGACTTTGCTTTTGTAGTCTTCTTGAGTTTTAAAAACATTACATTAAAATACTAGTTTTAAAAATCAAATTTATTGATGTGGCCTTGGTTTATAACATTATCTAAGTTTTAAGTGTATAATTCTTTTTAAAATATATATATTTTATTGATTTCAGAGTGAAGGAGAGAGAAACATCAGTAACAAGAGAGAGTTATTGATTGGCTGCCTCCTACATGCCTCCACACTAGAGATCGAGCCCGAAACCCAGGCATGTGCCCCTACCCAAAATCATGCCATGACCTCCTGGTTTATAGGTCAACGGTCAACCACTGAGCCATGCTGGCCGGGCTGCCTTTATGTTTTGTTGATTGTTTCTTTTGCTATGCAGAAACTTTTTAGTCCCATTCATTTATTTTTGCTTTTACTTCCCTTGCCTCTAAGGTCAAATTCATAAAAGTCTCTCTGAGACCAAGGTTTATTAAGTTTAGTACCCATGTTTTCTTCTTTGTGGTTTTATTGTTTTAGGTCTTATATTTATGTCTTTAATCTATTTTAAGTTAAGTTTTATGGATGGTGTCAAATAGTAATCTAGTTTCACAGCTTCCTAATTTTCCCAACACCATTTATTGAAATGGCTTTTCTTTTCTCTGTTATATGTTTGTTGACTCGTTTGTAAAAAAATCAGTTGCCCATATACATGTTGGTTTATTTCTGGTCTCTCTCAATTGTGTTCCACTGGTCTGTGTGTCTGTTTTTCTGCCAGTACACCATTTTCATTATTGTAGCTGTGTAATAGATTTTGAAGTCAGGGAGGCTGATATCTCTGGCTTCATTCTTTTTTTTTTTTTCTTGACCAGAGAGTGATCAGTGGGAGCAAGAGTTATAATGAATGGCTAGAGGTATCCTCTTATCTGTGATGTTGTCATGCCCAGAAAAACACAGATTAATTTAAAAGTTGAATTTTCCTCTGGGTCACTTTAATAGTCAGTCCCTATTGAACTGTAATTTGTCCAAAGTAACTGAACTCTAGACTTCTTTCTCCCCTGAACTTTGTGTGTGTTCCAGTCACAAACACCTAACCTCTTGAGTGCCATTTGACCCAACAGAGCAGAAGCAATTTACTACCCTACAACCCTACTTCTTTGTGCATAGCTACCTTCATCATTAAGAGAAAACATTACACAGAGAGAATTTTTAATCTAGATTGTGGTTAACTACTAGGGCTCCGTGTGGGTAATTAGCCCATACAATTCACTCATTCTTTTCCTTTCCAGCTGAATTAATCTGTCGTCTTAGGCCCAACTGGGATGAGGTTCAAATAATAAATTTTTATCACCTAAGAAACTTGGAACTGGCCAAAGTCTTAGAGTCTACCTGCTGCAGGCTTCATTCTTTTTTTTCTCAGCATCGCTTCGGCTATTTGGGGTCTTTGATGGTTCTCTACAAATTTGATAATTTTTTGTTCTATTTATTTTAAAAATGCCATTGGGGTTTTGATAAGGATTGCATTAACCCAGTAATGCAGCCATTTTAACTCTGTTGGTGCTTCCAATCCATGACCATGGAGTATCTTTCCATTTTTTTTTTGTGGTTTCCTCAATTTCTTTCAACAGTGTGAAGTACTACCTATTATTTATCTTGATGGCTGAATGTTTTGAAACCTCTCCTTCCTTTAAATTGCCCACTTCAGGATGCTGGCCACTGCCTCCTCTGGACTTCTTTTGCTGTCTAAGGGCAGTTGAACTTGGGCTGTCACCAACTTAAGAAAAGTCACAAGGGTTAAGAGAGGACGTGACCTCCATATGGCCATATGGGGGCTGTACAGACCTCTCTCCTTGGTGTGTCCTGGCAGGTATGCTGGCCCCATGGAGCGCGCTGGAGCAGAAAGCATCCTCACCAACCGCTCCGACGGGACCTTCTTGGTGCGGCAGAGGGTGAAGGACGCAGCCGAATTTGCCATCAGCATTAAGTAATACCTCTCTCCCTGACCCACCTCCCCTTGTGACCTGGGTGACTCGGGTGGCTGGGAGGAAGAGAGTGGACAGTCACAATGGCCATCTTTTCTTTTTTCCTTTCTTGTGTGTGTGTGTGTGTGTGTGTGTGTAAGAGAACATTTATATGGCAAATTATAGAGGTAGAAAAAGTAATTCCTAGAAGAAATGGGCTTAGGAAACAAATTATAGGGGTCAAGGACCGCTCTTGGAGCTTGGAAGTGAGGAAGCTAATGACAATGCGCTGGGGCAGGAAGCGGGTGGGGAAAGAGAAGGCACCGGTGCTCCTGGGTGGGAGAGCTCCAAGAGCCACCTTGTACTCAACCCCTGGGGTCCTGCGTGCATTTAAACAAATGTATTTCCTTTCAATGACTGACAACCCACAAGAAAGAGAGATGTTTCCTTGGGAGGTTCCCAAAGGCCTGGAGCACCCGCTAGGAAGGGGCAGAGCAAGGACGTCACCTGGACCGGAACCTCACACACACCCTGTCTCTCTCCTGCTTCTCTGGTTGCTGAGGGCAGCTGACCCTCAGGGTGACTCACTTCCTCGGAGGCTTTGTAGTGGTGTCTCGCCATCTTAACCGGGGCCTGCCCCGTGGGAATCTTTGGCGGACTGGATCTCCAGAGACTTTGCATTTGTTTCGGTGGGACCCACGAGCAGGTTCTTGTCCTTTAGGTTGATTCCTTCGTTTTGTCAGACTACACAGGCAGTTCAAGTTCAGGCTCCTGGTGATGGGAACAAGGAAACGGAATGATCATGGCTAAGATAGAGTGAGGAGGCTCACGGGGAAGGGGGCCTCTACAAGCCCAGTGCCTGCCTTCTCAGAGCTGCTACTAAGTTGCTAAACTGAACTCAAGGCTGAGCCATAAACATCCTGGAACAACAACTACACACAGCCTGGCATCGGCCGGACCTCCTCCTGGTAGTTTTCAGCGCTCTCCCGTTCTGTATTTAAACTAACGAGGCTCTGGTAACTTGGGCCTGCAGCTCTTCATTTGCAGGAAAAGAAAGAATGACGCATTGAAGATTTTGCCTGGACAGACCTTGTCTTTGTTTGTTCTCCTCTGGAAGACAATTTTGGTGGATACCTGAAAAACCTGTCTCCAGGGTTGCAACTTTTTGCTTAAATGAATGCCTTTTGTTCTTTTATGTCAGTCTGAACCTCTCCCTGGTTGACACCGCAGACCTTGAGGGCAGGCTGAGGTTATGAATTCTCAAGGGTGGCTTTCTGTTTGGGGCGGAGTCAGACAAGATGTTTATCATCCTGGCTGCGCTGATAGGGGGTGGTTTACTAGGCCCCCTCTTCTCCTGAAGGCGAAGCTTTTTAAAGCCAGTCCAGCCTGACAGGGCCTGGGCGGGTCTCAGGCCAACTCTCCACCTGGAGGGACCCCGTCACTCTTCACGTGTCTCTGTGATCATCGAGACCTAAGCTTCCTGGTTCCCAAGATCAGCAAATCCTTAGGGTGGCAATTCATGCTTACTGCTTCGTTTTTAGTTTTGTCCTCATTTTTTGGCATCTGGGCATTTCCCCTTTTTCTGAGCACTCAGCACTTTTCTCCTCAGCGTTTCTAGGGGTTTTCTGTGTGGGAGGAGGTCTGGTTTTCTAGTTCTCCAAACTGGCCCAAGTGACCATCTCTTCCACGTCCTCGCTGCTCTGTGGCCTGCCATGTGTTTTCAGCTAGACACTGTAGGTCTGGTCCTAGCTATTGTAGACCAGCGATTTTCAACCTTCTTCATCTTGTGGCACATAAACTAATTACCCAACTTCTGTGGCACACCAAAAAATACCCCCCCCTTTTTTTTTTTTTTGCTAATCCTACAAAAAAAAAAAGAGTATAATTCTGATTTATTCACACTGGACGGCTATTGTGTTGCCATTTTTAAATGGAACAATCTAATGGAAAAGAGGGCAGTGCCCTGACTAAAGAGTCAGGTATTGCCTGTTTTAAAAATGCTTGCGTCACACGGGTTGAAAATCACTGTTCTGGAACATTCCTTTCTTTGCAAGATCTGACTTCTCAACAACCCTATCAGTCCAGGAAGATGACTCCTGTTATCTTAGGAAGATCTGGAGCCTTAGAGAAAGAAATGGAGGCTTAGAGCAGAAAGGCCCGAGGGAAGGAACCAGCTGGTGCAGCAGGAGGCAGCTTCAGTCTTGGGCTGCCTTTCCTGAAGCAGCTGAGACTGCTTTTTCCATGGTTTGGGGGATAGCCCGGAGCTGAGGCTTAGCTGAGTATGGGCCTGGGTCCCCCGCCTCAGGACTCAATGACCATCTCACCCACTCTCTCACTGCCTCCAGGTACAATGTTGAGGTCAAGCACATTAAAATCATGACGGCAGAAGGACTGTACCGGATTACAGAAAAGAAGGCCTTCCGGGGGCTGGCGGTAAGGGCCAATCTTCTCCGAACTCCAGTTTTCCAAGATGAAGGCAGGACCCTTCCTGAAGCTCCATCTTGAGACAACCTCCCTCTTATCCATATAAACAGTGGCCCCTCCAAGGGCACTTTGGAGCAATTGGCCTTAAATGCAATTCCCTAATGACCAATAATGATGATGGTGATGGTCATCCGGTATAATAGAAGGGTAGTATGCAAGACCACTCACTATGACTCACACGACCACCAGAAGGCAGATACTCAATGCAGGAGCTGCCCCCTGGTGGTCAGTGTGCTCCCACAGAGGGAGCACTGCTCAGCCACAAGCTGGGCTGACAGCTGGTGAACACAGTGGCTGTGGCAGGAGCACTAAGAATGTCCAATGCCCTGTATGGGCAGCGGGCCTAAGCCGTCAATCAGACATCCCCAAGGGCTCCCAGACTGCAAGAGGGTGTAGGCCACGCTGAGGAACCCCGCCCCCCCCAAGTGCACAATTGTGCACTGGGCCTCTAGTAATAGTAATAAGTAACAGCAGTGAGCACTGACAGAGCACTTCCTGAGTGCCACACAGGTTATAGATAGGACATCAGTGAATCCCTCAACACTCATTCTCCGAGTTCCCATTTCACAGATGGGTGAACCTGAGAAGAGCAGTGTCCCTGTTTCCGTTGAACTTGAAGATTTAGCTCTGCTTCATCTGTTTCATGGTTATTTGACTGAGCATGTGCACTGACCAGGAACTGAACCAGAAACCTTTTGGTTCATGGGACTACGCTCAACCAACTAAGCCACTCCAGCCAGGCCAGAGAACCCTTCTTAATAGATATCTTCTTTCTCAGGGCCCACATGGGCGTCTTTGGAATCTAGAAAATGCCAACATGTCATTTTACAGAATATCCCTTAGTTGTTTACTTATTATTAGAATCAGCTTGAGCAGTTGTGTAATAAATACTCATAAGTGCAATTCATCTGGGACTTGAATTCAGATCAGTCATATTTCAGAAGCCAGCTCTTCGCTGCTCTATTCCACTGCCTCCCCAGAGGCTGAATTCTGGATCCACGCTCTTCCAGCCATGGGACCCTGGCCAAGGAACTTGGCTTCTCTGTGACTCATTTTCACCCTTTATAAAACACATGGTACCACGAACATATTCCTCGTCGGGATTATTAAGAGATGTGGACGATGTGTGGTTGCACTCTGGCAGCACACATTAGGTACTTAATTATTATTATTATATTGTGCACTGGGGATTGGGGACCCCTCAGCCCAGCCTGTGCCCTCTCGCAGTCCAGGAGCCCTTGGGGAATAGCCTAAGCCATCAGTCGGACATTCTTAGCGCTGCCACGGAGGTGGGAGAGGCTCCCACCACTGCCGCTGCACTCACCAGCCTGTGATCCCAGCTTCTGGCGAAGCAGTGCTCCCTCCCTGTGGGAGCACACTGACCACCAGAAGGCAGCTCCTGCATTGAGCGTCTGCCCCCTGATGGTCAGTGTGCATCATAACAACCAGTCTTTCTGCCATTTGGTCGATTAGCATATTAACCCTTTATTACATAGGATTAATTATAAAAATAAGGCTCCTGGCCACCTGCATGGGGGTCCAGCTTGATTTTGGTGAGATAGGTTAATATTGTGTAAATGTGTCATGGAGCAAATTGGTTATGAGAGGAACTGGCTTTAGGCAATGTGGTCTCTTCCCCATAAACGGCCCTGGCTGTGCAGAAATGGAGTGAGCTTCCCATCATGGGGATTACTCGAGGAGTCACTTGCCAGGGAGGCCCTGCTTCATGGGAGGAGTTGGACGTGGCTCCTTCCAGGACTGCCCCCTCAGGCGTGGGCCTGCTGGGATAGCATCTGTCTGCTGCCCCCCTGCCAGGAGCTGGTGGAGTTTTACCAGCAGAACTCCCTAAAGGATTGCTTCAAGTCGCTGGACACCACCCTGCAGTTCCCTTTCAAGGAGCCCGAGAGAAGAGCCATAAGCAAACCAACAGGTAGGATGCATCAGGCTGGGGGCCTGCAGCCCCCGCTCCTTCACATGGTAGAGAGAAAGGACATTCCTTCAGGCGGGCATGGGGAGGTCCTATCTGTGAATCAGCAGGGACCCTTCCTACTCCTGCTCGTCCCTTTGCTCTTGAATGGTTTGCATGGGTGGGTCGGGTTATGTTTTTAATATTGGGGAAGATGAGGACACGAGGCACCAGCTGGGTCTTAACCTGCACCTTGTAAGCCTATATTTTTTGTAACAATACCAAGGATTTACTAGTCTCTACTGCCTTCTCCTACAAAAAGGCAACTCCTTTAGTGCACTTTAACTTCCCTTTCCTTTGCATCTCTTATCCATGGGATTTGTTGAAATTATCTGGAATGTTGCATATAGTTTTCTATAATTTAAAATAATTATGACATATGTTTATGAATCCTTTCATAGTAATTGAATTGGACTTGTAAAAACAGAATCAAGAATTACTTAGACGCTGTTTGTTGTTTCCTATGTTTTTCTTTATTTTGAAAATTTCTTATTTTGATTTAAATTTTGTTTTCCTGGCATACATTCTGAAGTATGTTTTTCAGAAAATTCAAATGTGTTGTGTGGTGTCTGAATTTTTTATGTTCAAAATGGTTTTTAAAGATATTTAGAAAGTAACTATCATTAAACTATTTTATGACTAAGAAAGCAAAACAACATAAGAGGACTCCAAGACAAAAATTATTTCTGTTCACATCACTAAATCAAATAAATGTTTCTATCTGCCTGCACATTCCTAATTTGTACTGGCATAGACATGGATGTCCAATCTTATCATATTTGCAGAAATAGTACAAATTAACTACGGTATCACTTACATTGTACTATGAAAAGTTCTCCGTGTCCTTTACCCTCCTGCTTATCTTTCTCCCATTTCCTCTTTTCTGACTCTTGGTCCTTCTTCAAATAATTAATACTAAATAGCTTAAAATGATTTTTTTCCACATCATTTCTCTGTTTCCTTTACTATAAATATATACAAACCATCTTAAAAATTATTATGGTACTATTTACTAAATTTGGACACTGGTTGGGCTGCAAGGATGATTTTTGGGAGTATAACCATGTCCCCTCGGAGCACGGGGCACTCAGCACCGTACAGAGAAGCATTGAAGGACCCTTCATGCTAGTGTTACCCTCTTGAGAGCATTATCCTCCCACTGCGCCTGATGGTGGGTGTGGTGTCTGCCCACAGTTCTTACCACCTCTGCTCTCCCCTACACAGCAGGAAGCACCAAGTATTTTGGCACAGCCAAAGTCCGCTACGACTTCTGCGCCAGGGACCGATCAGAGCTGAACCTCAAGGAGGGTGACATTGTCAAGATCCTTAACAAGAAGGGGCAACAAGGCTGGTGGCGAGGGGAGATCTATGGCCGGGTGAGTCAGGGCGGAGCCTGGCATCTCGGGCATCCTGGCTACAGTGAAGCTGTACTGGAATTAGGGCCTGGACCAGCTGGGGAGTGGCTCATGGGAGGCCTGACTTGGTTAAGGGGAGTGAGGGACATCGAGGTTTCATTTGTTGATGCAACTTGCATTTAGTACTTACTGAGCACCTACTACTGCCAGACCTGCTGAGTGCCAGGGAGACGAAAATGAGCACAGTACAATCACTGCCCTCATGAAATTCATAGTCTAGTGAAGAGGACAAAGCTGTCATCAAGGAGTTACAATGCTGAATGGCCAAGATTGTGGTGGAGAATCACAGGGCAGCATGAAAGCCCTAAGGGGCGCAGGTCAGGACAGCTTATAAGCTGCCAAGCTGACCCCTGAGGGTTTTTGTCTCTTGTTCACTGTAGTATCACCAGTGCCTGGAACAGTGCCTGGCACACAGTAGGTGCTTAATAAAATATTGAGTGCATGAAAGAGGCAGAGCTGGGATTAATCACTTTTTCCTTTTGTACTTTTCGTCTGCCTGAAGTCAGACTGTCAGAAGGGTACCTCGAGATTTCTCAAAAATAATTTGTTTCTGCTTGTTTTTTTTTTCTTTAATCTATTTTATTGATTTTTTTACAGAGAGGAAAGGAGAGGGATAGAGAACTAGAAACATCAATCAGCTGCCTCTTGTACACCTCCTATTGGGGATGTGCCCTCAACCAAGGTACATGTCCTTGACCAGAATAGAACCTGGGACCTTTCAGTCCGCAGGCCGACACTCTATCCACTGAGTCAAACCAGTCAGGGCTCTGCCTGGTGTCTTAATTTTTGTTTTGAATCCCTAATCTCTAGAGTGCTGCCTCACTTGTAATTGTTTCTCAGAAATAATTGTTGAATAAAGACAAAGAATGGGTTAGGAGCTTATGTTCTACTGAAGCATGTGAAAAAGTGACCTGGAATATTGCTTAGGTGAAGAGTTTAGTTAAAGACCATGAAGGGTAAGGTTAGTCTGCAGTGGAAGACAATTAGAGTTTAATTGGAGTGTTTAGGAAGGTCTAAGCTGTAAAGCATTTATCCATCTCTCATTCCATCCATGCATGCATGCATCCACCCATCCATCCATCCATCCATCCACGCAACCATGCATCCTTTCAACAAATACTCTTTAAGTGTATAATGAGTGCTAGGAACTCTCCTAGGCACTCAGTGGTGAATAAGACACAAGAATCTCTGCCTCATGGAATTCATATTGTAGTGTTTGTGTGTGGGCAAGGGGAAGGGAAGAGGAGGACAGGTAATAAGCCCATAAATAATAACATCAACATTCACTAGATGGAGGTAAGTGCTGTGGAGAAACTACAGTGGGAAAAGGGCTGAATGTTGGGGTGAGTGGGGGTTGCAGTTTTAAACAGGAAGTCCTTATTGATAAGGTAATGTGTGAGTAGAGAATGGTAGGAGGTGTGCATGGTCAGCTGTGTATGTGTGTGTGTGTGTGTGTGTGTGTGTGTGTGTGTGTGTGTGTGTCTGAGCGGGTATTTTCTGGGGAGGAAGGTATGGCTGGTACAAAGGCCCCGAGGTGGAGAAAATCTGCCTGCTGTGTCGAGAAACCGCGGGAGGAATGGTGTACAGGTGGTCCTGACCCCTTCCTCGTCTCTTTCCAGATTGGCTGGTTCCCCTCTAACTATGTGGAGGAGGATTACTCTGAATACTGCTAGCTCTGGCACACTGGCAGGAGGGCGAGAAGCTGCAGGCTGTGAGCCCAAGACGAGCAGGCTGCGTGGCCAGGGGCTGTGACAGGTCCCAGCGGGCGGAGAATCGGAGATGGACTACGGAGGTCCTGCGTCCAGTTGACAGGGCTTCTGGGGTGACGGCCGGCCACGGTTAATTTATAACACACTGATTTCCCCTTGGGTCTCCTCGGGCAGGTGGGGCTCAAGGCAACCGCTTTGAATAAAATGATGAATGGAGGGCCTGGTGTGGTTCAGGGACCTTGAAAGGGGAAGAAGGGGGAGGAATGCTGGGGCACAGACAGACCCACCCACTGAACCCTGCCTTCCAGCCTCACCACCCTGTCTGCCATTTAAAATAAGACCTGAAGGCCCTAGCAGCTGGTTTGGCTCAGTGGATAGAGCGTCAGCCTGTGGACCAAAGGGTCCCAGGTTCGATTCCGGTCAAGAGCACATGCCTGGGTTGTGGGCTTGGTCCAACGTGCAAGAGGCAGCCAATCAATGATGTTTCTATCTCTCTCTTCCTCTCTGAAATAAAAAATATATTGAAAAAGAAAAAAAGATCTGAAGAAGGATATGGACCCCCAGGTCGCAGGAAAGCACTGGACACTCACGGACTCTGGGTCACAAAGCGTCACGCGTTTGCTTTTTCTGTAGTTGGAACCCCTCTATTGCTGCTGGGCAGTCAACGCCTCGTCCCAGTTGAGGCTGGGTCTCCTTAGTCAGTTCTCCCCAAGGTCATGTTGACATCCTAGGGGCTGTGGACCTGGTGCTGATCGTCTGTCACCCTGCCCCTTGCTGAGAGGTCCTTGCTTCTGCCTCACCTGTGGTTCCACCTCCCTCTCAGGCTGTGTTTCCTTGAAGGTTGGGTGGAATGAATCTACCCCCGGGTTGCCGGTCATTTGCAACCCCTGTCCTTCTCCAAAGCATCCTGGTTGGGATGATGCGTTACATGGTCCCTCTCTTAGGCTGGACTTTTCCAGAGGCAGAGCCTCGACTAGGATTGGGGTTTTGTGTTTCACATACAGATGTCCAAATTTCCAGCACAATTTGTTGAAAAAGACGATGTGTTTCTCTCTAGAATGGCCTTTGTACCTTCGTTGAGAATCGATTGGCCATATATGCGTGGGTCTATTTCTGGACTTTCTATTCTGTTCCATCGATCTGTGTCTACTCTTTCACCATTACCACTCTGTCTCGATTACTGTGGCTTTACAGCAGGTCTTGGAATCCAATAATAGAAGCCTGAGATCTCTCCGTTAGAGAATTCGTTGCCATCTGGAGTAGCTGGCAGCGAGACACAGTTCAGTTGGTGAGCCCAGCGGGTCCTGGCTCCTTGATATTTAATCGTTGGTTCATAAGTCATATCTGTTTGCATTTTATCAGAGGTAGGAAGAAAAAGCCAGGGGACACTCTCAGTATTCTGCTGTATCACTGAGCTCATTACATGCATTGCTGCTTCTCCGGGTTACTGCAGGTGACAGACTTTCTGCCAGCGTGTAACACGGTGTCCCTTCCTTCCCGTCCCCAGCAACGTTTTTCTGAAGACCTCACTGACCTCCTCCTCGGAGCTCCTGGAAGGTCTCAGATGTGTGGCTGGAGCTTAGTCTCTTGTGCGGTTACAGTCACATGGAGCTGGAGGGGAGGCAGCTGGGTGCTGACCTGGCCTCTCTCTCTATCTCTCTATCTCTATCTCTATCTCTATCTCTATCTCTATCTCTATCTCTCTATTTCTCTATCTTTCTATCTCTCTCTCTCAGAGCCCAGGGCCCCTCCCTGAGGCTCTCTCTGCTAGGCTAGCTGGGGGTTGCTCACAGCATGTTGGTATCAGGGAAGCCGGGCTGCATGTATGGAAGCTGAAGGCTTTCAGGTGTGTTCCAGCTCATAAGGAAGAAGCTGCACCATCCTTTTTTCTTTTTTCTTTTTTTTAATTAATCCTCACCCAAGAATATTTTCTCATTGATTTTCAGAGAGAGTGGGAGGGAGGGTGAGAGCAGGGTGATTATTTAATGCATTTCCTCATTTTGTCCTTGAGACGTCATTACAGTCAGTGGATGCTGGAGGTAGCTCACAGTGGTTATGCAAGCTGATGGTGAGATTTTCTGCAGTTCTGCATGCTGGTGGTTAAACACAGCAGTGATTTTGAATTTTATATAATCTCCTACTTGAATAGGTTGAATTGCAGACAGGTAATAAAGGCATCGTGCTCATCACTTCTTAGTCATTTTGTACATTTTGCTGCTGTTTATGTCCGTGTGGTTAGCCCATTGTATCTGCATGGCGGAACTGCTGTCTTACGGTGTGACGCAGCAGCTCGCCCAGCTCCCCTCAGCAGCATTAGGTCAGGTGGTTCTTTCCTGGCTTTCCCTCATGACCACAAAACGGCGGCCGCAGCTTCTCAGGTCGTTAACCACATCTGTGTTCCAGGCAGGAGGCAGGGAGCAGTCTCCCCCAGAAATCTCCAGCTGGTTATGAACTCTCTCTTCCCTATAGGAATCACTTTTAACTCTCTTAATGGTCTCTTTCCCCTCTGTTTTATCTCTTATTTTATTAAATAAAATATTTATTTAGGCCCTGGCTGGTTTGGCTCAGTGGATATAGCATTAGCCTGTGGACCAAAGGGTCCCAGGTTTGATTACGGTCAAGGGCCCGTACCTGGGTTGCAGGCTCCTCCCTGGCCCCGGCCCGGGCCGAGACAACCAATCACCGTGTTTCTCTCACATCAATGTTTCCCTCTGGCTTTCTCTCTCAACAAATAAACAATAATACAGCTGGAACTAAGTTTGAGAAACTTCTACTCTCTTTGCTCCATTTGCATCTTCTTATTTTTGTTGCTCAGAATTATATTTTTCATTTGGACTCTTCCCTTCTGGCCATGGGACCTTGACCTGTGAGTGCTGGAGTAGTAAAACGTGACAGCCCCAATCCATCTCCCAGCCTGAGACACCTGACAGTGTCTCCATCAACTTGACATTAGGAATCAAACACCTTGAAATTCAAGCAGGTAGTATGTCATTTGAAGAAGAGTATTACATACCCAGTCTCGCCTTACTCTACTGCCTTTCCTGGCTCAGCCTGTGTGATTGGCATCCAGAGCCTACTAATAAAAGAACCTGTGTACATCATTTTTCCAGTGTTCCAGGTATCTACCTTTGTAAAAAACTATTCTCAAATGCAGTGGCTGAATACAACAGCCATTATATTCTAATACAGTGGTACCTCGAAATACGAGTTTAATTCGTTCCGTAACCTTGAGGCGTGGGAAACTGAGACGCTCGAGTTGCGGTAAACTGGTGGGTCGTGTGCAGCCTGCTGATCCTTGTGATTACTCCTATCTCAAATGTTGCTCGTATTTCAAAGCAAAAATCGCTCACTGGACTGCTCATATCTCAAAAATCTCGTATGTTAGGGCACTCGTATCTTGAGGTATCACTGTAGATGCCTAGTGCATGAAATTCGTGCACTGGGAGTGGGTGTCCCTCAGCCCTGCCTGCACCCTCTCCAATCTGGAACCTCTCAGGGGATATCTGACTGCCGGTTTAGGCCCCCTCGCAGGGACCAGGCCTAAACCGGCAGTCGGACATCCCTCTCACAATCTGGGACTGCTGGCTCCCAACTGCTCACCTGCCTGCCTGCCTAATTGCCCCTAACCACTTCTGCCTGCCAGCCCAGTTGCCCCCAACTGCCCTCCCCTGCAGGCCCAGTCCCCCCCTAACTGGCCTCCCCTGCCACCATCTTGTGGCAGCCATCTTGTGACCAGATGGGGGCAGACATATTATGCAAGGATGTGACGGTCAATTTGCATGGTTCCATGGGTCAGCAGTGCAGGCAGGGCTCAGCTGGATGAGTCTTCTGTTCTAGGTGGTACTGATAGGGATCACTCGGGAGCATTCAGCTAGCAGATGTGCTGGTCCAGAGGGCACCCTCTCCCCACCCCACCTCGCTCATGTAGGGGCCTCCTGTGGATGCTTGGAAGGCTGGGCTCTTCTCAGTTCCCCAACTGAAGCTCCAGGATAGTACCTTCCTGCTGATGAGACTTATTACATGGTAGCTTAGATCTCCAAGCCTGAGGGTTCCAGCAAGCACATGGAAGCTGGTGATGTCTTAAGACCCAGCCTCAGAAGTCACAGAGTGTCACTCCCACCAGACTTCCTCAGTGCAGCAGTCCCGCCCATCCAGATTCAAGTGGAAAAACACTCATTTTTGTGGTCTTGCTTTAAACCACCCATCTTCCATCTAGAGCAGTGGTTCTCAACCTTCCTAAGGCCACGACCCTTGCATACAGTTCCTCATGTGGTGGTGACCCCCAACCATGAAATTATTTTCGTTGCTACTTCCCAAC
Organism: Lasiurus cinereus; assembly: GCA_011751065.1. Lineage (NCBI taxonomy): Eukaryota > Metazoa > Chordata > Mammalia > Chiroptera > Vespertilionidae > Lasiurus > Lasiurus cinereus. The sequence goes on along the minus strand of JAAGEH010000343.1, from coordinate 7,280,340 downwards.
TGTAATTTTGCTACTGTTATGCATTGTGATGTAAATATCTGCATTTTCCAATGGTCTTAGGCGACCCCTGTGAAAGGGTCATTCAACCCCCAAAGGGGTTGTGACCCACAGGTTGGGAACCGCTGATCTAGAGAGCTCTTACCTGCCACCTAGCCTGCCCCGCTAAGCAAGAAGGAGAAAGAATTTTTTTGTCCCTGTGTTGACAAAGAGAAAAACAAAAGCAGGCCCTTACTCAGAGAATACATTGCTCTGTGACCTGCTTCTGCCCCAGGCACAAGGCCATCCTTTGGCACAAGCTGTGGCTGGCAGAGCCCCCGGATGCCAGCTCGTCACACTGGACATTGTTGCCACTGACTCTCTCTTCCTGCCCCATCTCAGTCCCTGACCTTTTGACTTGCAGTCACCCTTCCTTAGCGTCTTCCCAACCCTGTTCAGCCCAAACCGGGACCTCACTCTCTGTCTCAGGCCTGAATACATTCTCCTACTTGAGGACAATGGATGCCCTTGCCATCGGGCAGGCCACTGTCTGTATGAGAATGCTGGTTCCCTTGCAGCTGCTGGTGATGCCTCGGAGTCTCCCTCCTGCCGCAGCTCTCCTGGCAGACTGGGGTGAATGGGGGCTGCACGAGGGGAGGACAGTTATCACAGTAAACAGGAGGGGCCCCGCGTGGCTCTGTGGCAGAAAACGCACTTCATTCATGCAGAACCGGCCATGTTGAAAAGATTGATTGTGAGCTCGTCAAATCCCTTTCTCCTCTGATTGTATCAAACTCGAGGGGCTGACATTCATTAGAAACGGTTTTTCAGGTAAAACCGGGAGAGAAGGAAGACCCTTGATGCCAGAGTTGTGATGTTAGTTATTTCCTTACAGGCGCCCATTCCCCGCCAGCCCCACAGACACAGCACAGACCTCCCCTCACTCCCGAAGAAAAACTCCCCGAGACTCTCTCTTCCCGAGGTCAGGCTGCATCAAAGAGCTCAGGTTCCTATATAATCCGACAGGAGACGTTAGTTAGCAGGCTTTGGTTCCGTGTTGTCCAATTACGCTGGCCATGGGCCTCACGGGGCCGCTTAAATGAGAAGTAATTAAAATTTAACATCTGGTCTCTTGGTCCCATCGGACACCTTTCAAGTGTCAGTAGCAATGCCCTGGCTGGCGGCTCCTGCTGGGCCACACGGATAGCGGATTCTCCGTCCTACAGAAAGTTCTGCGGGACCTTCCGCCTCTCTTCGCAAGCTGTTAAGATTCACTTCATGGTCTAGGCAGGCACCAATTCCAGACGGGCCTCCCTGCGGCTGCCTGGCTCACAGCTCCCTGACCCCGGGGAGCCCGCTCGCTAGGCTTAGGCTCCCGAGCAGATTCTGTTCCCCCAGCACTGGATGTGAAACATTCTGATGGAGTTGGTGGAGTCATGTCCAGGGGACCCCTAGACTGAAAGACACGTCGTTCAGCGGCGGAGAGCCCTGAGGTGGCTCTGCTCACGCCTGCCCCAGGCCGTGTCCTCTGCCTAAACCCCCTTCTATTTGAGCTGGCTCAGGCAGGTACCTGTTCCTGACCAGCTTTATACGCCTGGCGAAGAGACTATCAAAAGCCGGCAAGGTGTTTAATTTGGACCAGCCAATGCCATTTCTAGGAATTGATTTCCAGAAAATAATCAATGTATATAAACAAAGATGTAGAAGTTTCCTTCATTTTGTTGGTTTGTCTATCACCAGAATCCTTGAGACCCCTGAGTAGATGCCCCTGATGACGCCCCCTCTCAGCCAGAAGTAGCTACGGAAAACAAAACCTCAGCCCCTGACCCTGCCCGTACTCTCAATTTTTAAAATATCACCAAAAGCCTGGAATGATAGATTCTCCCTCCCCTCAACTGGTGGGCAGAGTTATGACGAAACCGATGTCTGCCACCGGGACATCCCTGAGACATTCAACCTCCAATCAACGTGTGCCGAGTGCCTGGGGTGGGAGGGGGGCAACCTTCTGCCCTGGGCTTAACCTCTTCCTGTTCCCTCAAAAGGCCTGGTCACTGCTGGGCATATTATTGTCTTCCAGTCTGGAGACAGGCTGGCAGGTCCCTCCTTCTTCTCCCCCTCCTCTAATCCTGGTTTTTCTACCTCCTCCATAATAAACCTCCTCTTTAGACATGACTTGGTCTCTGACTCCTGTTTCCTGAGCCTTGAACCATACAGTTTGCTTTCTTTTCATTTTGATTTTTGGTGATGTACATGGCTCTTACCATAAGGTACTACCAGCCTTCTCCTCTCCCATAGGAAAAAGTCAAATGGTGATGTTTACATCAAAACAGTATGAAACCTTTCATTGAGCTTAGGTTCTGGGACTGCCAAGCGAGGACCTTCACTTACGCTTGATAATTATTGGGTGAACAGCACTCTAGGAAGGAGGGCTTTACCCACCGCCCTTCCATCCCCCCTCCAACCACCATCCCATGATTTGGGAGGAAGGCTGAGGTAGCAGAGCCTCTGGAGTTCAAATCCCTGCTCCACCACTTACTAGGTGTGTGATTGGGGGAAAGTTGCAGGATCTACTTGGCCCAGTTTCCCCTCCCAGAAAATGGGGGTGATACATGCATATACAGCGGGAAGTTGCCAGAGGCTGGGAAGTTGCCAGAGGCTCTGATGAGCCGACGAAGATAAGATCCTAGCACAGTGCGGGCATATAGCCAGGCCTCCACAAACAATACTACTGTCACTTGAAATTAGGAGGAGACAGGAAACAGAATTCCTACATGATCGTGTAATTCCAGGACTGGATTTATACCCAAAAGAATTAAAAACGAGCTTCAAGCAGATATTTGTATGCCAAGATTCACTTTAACATTATTCACAATTGCCAAGAGGTGGAAACAGTCTAACTGTCCATTAACTGGTGGTGGATAAACAAAATGTGGTATATCCATTCAATGAGATATTATTTAGTACTAGGAAGGAAAGAAGTCCTAACACGTGCTACAACGTGGATGAATCTTGAAAGCACTATGCTAAGTGAAAGAAGGCAGACGCTAAGGTCACATACAGTATGATTCCATTTATAGGAAATGTCCAGAATAGGCAAATTCAGAGGCAGAAAATAGATAAGACGTTATTATGAACTTGGGGGCAGAGGAATGGAGAGAATTATTGCTTAATGCAGTGATTTTCAACTGTGTGGCCCAAGAATTTTTAAAACATGTAATACCTGACTATTTAGTCAGGGACATTGATATCTTTTCTATTAGATTGTCAAATAAAAAAAATTACAACAGCCAATACAACAATAGCCATCCGGTGTGAATGCCCTGTCTTTAACCATAAGTAGATAGGTCATATAATAGAGTTGGATCTTATTGGTCATGTTGAATAATAAGGTTGTGTCTGATTGGTTAATTTTTGGTACCAGGAATCCTTATGTACAAGTATAGGCACCTGATTTTTTAAAAAGTCACTTTGGAGCAAAAAGGGTGGGTAATTTTCATTATCTTTATGTAAACCAATAAAAATTATACCTAATTTTTGTCAGATTGGCAAAAAATATATTTTTTGGCATACTACCGATTTTTAGTAATTGGTTTATGTGGCAGGAGATGAAAAAGGGTGAAAAGTGCTGGCCCAGAAGGATGAGAGTTTTCCTGGAGGAGGAGGTTGGATCTGGGTCTCAGAGGGGTGAGTTCATATTTACACTGTTGAGAAGGCACAGACACACTGTAGGTGGAGGGGGCTCTCCCCAGAGCCCTTTGCTGTGGTCTGGAGGCTCTTGCAAGGTCTTTAATCTCTTCCAGGGGCCCCCATGTGGGGTGTTGAGTCAGCACCCTGTATCTTCTGGGAGAGAAATATTTGATCCCAAGGAATGGTGGAATTTCCTTCCTCCCTCCCTCCCCCCCTTCCTTCCTTCCTTCCTTCCTTCCTTCCTTCCTTCCTTCCTTCCTTCCTTCCTTCCTTCTTTCTTTCCCTCTTCCTCTCTTCCTTCCCTCCCTCCCTCCTTCCTTCCAGAACAGTTTATGGATTTTTAGGGAGGGAGAGGGAGAGAGAAACCAGGATGAGAGAGTGCAACATCAACTGGTTGCCTCCTGCACAATGTCCTCTACTGGTGATCAAGCCTGAAACTCCTGGTGCATGGGAAGATGCCCAACCAATGGAGCCGCACAACCAGATATGGAAATGGTGGAATTTCAATGAAGTAAGATGGGACAGACTTTTTCCTTTTCAACACCATTTTATTGAGGCATGACTGACATATAAAACACTAAACATATTGAATGTACACTTCGTGATGAGTTTGGGGATAAGTCTTTACTTGTGAAACCATCACCACCAAGGCCATAGACATAGTCATCACCTTCCACACTTTTCTCTTATGGTGGATTTTCATGTAGGGCCACATCACGTCTTATGGGGACTAGAGACTCGAGGAAAGCCTGTCCTTCCAGACACAGCACTCTGTGTTTCCCTGATGTCTGAGACTGGGGCTTGGGGTTCCCTGAGATCTTTCCCCATTGTGTCTCCAAGACACCAATCTGAAGCAATATGCTGCCCTCTAGTGGCCACCACCGATTTGGCACCAGCACCTACAGCAATTCTATTCCTTGGCAATTCTATTCCTGAAAAGACCAGACTGTAAGGGGGAAGGCTTGAAGTCAAGCTTTTTGAGTTTCAAGGCGAATAAGATGGGGAGCCATGGAATCGGTGGATGTTGACACAGCATTCTCCAACTTCTGTGGTGAAAATACACCCACCATGGCTGATTTCAAGTCATTGGTGTCATCACCGCTTGTCTCCAGTCTCCGCTTCACTTGAGAAAAGCACAGCTCAGAGCAGATAGCCCAGGCACCGGCTGAATCCTTAGGATGGCCCCCAGGGCCTCATTAATTTGCATCTCCCTTCCTGTCCTGGCCCTACTCCATCCTCTCTTTCCCCCAAGCAGTAAGGGGCTGGAGGAAAAGCTGAGTGAAGATGTGGCCTCAGCTGGAGTTTACTTCCAGTTAGCTCCATGAAGAAAAAGCAATGCAGAGTAGCAGGCTAGCAGGCGTCTGGATGGCGGTGGGTGGTTGCTATTGATCCGGTGGCCAGGGAAGACCTCTCTGACCTGAGTGATGAAGGGAATGCACCAAGGAAACACGGGGAGGAAAAATGTGTGCGTCAGGCAGAGGGATCAGCAAGCGGTTGTTCAGTCAGTACCTTATATTTTGTAGATGAGAAAAATATTTATCCGAAGGAATGACTCTGGCAATGAAGTCAGACATTGGACAGGTTTCCTTTTTAGTTGTTTTTAAAACCACTTTATTGAGGTCTGAGGAATGAGCTTGGTGATATCGAGAAATGGTAATAAGCCCAGGCTGGTGTTTCCCAGTGGTTAGAGCATCGGCCTGTGCACTGAAGGATCTCCGGTTCAGTTCCCAGTCAAGGGCACCTGGGTTGCGGGTTTGCTCCCTGTCCCATGTTGAAATGCGTGTAAGGGGCAACCAGTTGATATATCTCTCTCACATCGATGTTTCTCTCTCTCCTCCCTTCCTCCCTCCTGCTCTCTCTGAAAAGCAATGGGAAAAATATCCTCAGGTAAGGATTAGCAACAACAACAAAAATAGTAATAATAAGGTCAGAGTGGCGGAAGTGGAGAGAGCAAGGAGAGAGGTAGAAAGTGAGATGGGTAGGGATGGGCCAAGGGGAATCTGGTGCTTCTGTACATAGTTGTGTTCTGTGCAAAAGTGCCTGGCTGAGGGCACAAGTGGGGACTGCAACTCATCCTGAGCTAAGCCATACACTTTGGGATTGGGGCTGCATGAGGGAGAGGGCACCTTTTTCTAGTTCTCACAGACTTTGTGTAGTTCCACAGTGGCTTCCATGGGAAGCTATTGGCAGTATTGCCAGAATGGGAACTGGCCTTTGGCAGGTCTGTCTAGAACCAGCCGGTAGTGTGTGGGTTCTTTTATTAATATTACTAGAGGCCTGGTGCATGGATTCATACACATTGAAAGGAAATTAATTAGAAGAAATATTCTAGGGGTCGGGGAGAGACCACAGGAGGGCTCCAGGGCATGTCCAGCCCCATCTTGCCCAGTCCTGATCAGCTGGACCCCAGCAGCTAACCTACCTATTGGAGTGTCAGCCCCCTGGTGGCCAGTGCATGTCAGAGTGACTGGTCAAACAGTCAAATGGTTGGACACTTAGAATATTAGGCATATATATATATATATATATATATATATATAATTAGAGGCCCAGTGCACAAAATTTGTGTATGGGGGGGTATCCTTCAGCCCAGCCTACACCCTCTCCAATCTGGGACCCCTCGGAGGATGTCTGACTATGGTTTAGGTCCAATCCCATAGGACACCTTTCTCACAATCCGGGACTACTGGCTCCTAACTGCTCACCTGCCTGCCTGATTGATTGCCCCTAACCACGCTGTCTGCCTGCCTGATCGCCTATAACTGCTCTCCCTGCCACCTGATCACCCCTAACCATTTCTGCCTCAGCCCCCACCACAGTAGCTTTGTTTGGAAGGATGTCTGGAAGATGTCCAGTCTAATTAGCATATTACATTTTTATTAGTATAGACTAGAGGCCTGATACATGAAATTCATGCACGGGGGTGTGTGTCCCTCAGCCCAGCCTGCACCCTCTCCAATTTGGGACATCCCTCTCACAATCTAGGACTGCTAGCTCCCAACTGCTCACCTGCCTGCCTTCCTGATTGCCCCTAACTGCTTCTGCCTGCCAGCCTTATCACCTCCTAACCACTCCCCTGCCAGCCTGATTGATGCCTAACTGCTCCCTTGCCAGCCTGATTGCCCCCAACTTCCCTCTGCTGCAGGCCTGGTCAACCTCAACTTCCCACTCCTGCAGGCCATATATCCCCTTAACTGTCCTCTCCTGCAAGCCCAGTCCTCCCCTCCCCCCCAACTGCTCTCCCTTGCAGGCCTGGGTCCCCCCACTGCCCTTCCCTGCAGGCCCAGTTGTCTCCAATTTCCTTCTTCTGCTGGCCTGGTCACCACTAACTGCCTTCCTCTGCAGGCTTGATCACCCAAACTTCACTCCCTGCAGGCCTGGTCCCTCCCAACTGCCCTCCCCTGCTGGCCATCTTGTGTCCACATGGGGGCAGCCATCTTTGGTGTTGGAGTGATGGTTAATTTGCATATTACTCTTTTATTAGATAGGATTATTATTGGATTTGTTTGTTTGTTTGTTTGTTTATGTTAAGCCTCACCCAAGGATATTTTATCATTGATTTTTTTTATTTAATAAATCTTTATTGTTCAGATTATTACAATTGTTCCTCTCCCCCCACCCCCCATAGCTCCCTTACACCTGCCTCCCACCCTTCCCTCTGCCCTTACCTCCCCACCATTGTCCTAACCCATAAGTGTATGATTTTTGTCCAATATCTCCCTGAACCCCCCTCACCCCTTTCCCCCTGACAGTTATCAGTCCACTCCCTTTCTATGCCCCTGATTCTATTATATTCACCAGTTTATTCTGTTCATCAGATTTTTAATTCACTTGATTTTTAGATTCACTTGTTGATAGATATATATATTTGTTGTTCATAATTTTTATCTTTACCTTTTCTTCTTCTTTCTCTTCTTAAAGAGTACCTTTCAGCATTTCATATAATACTTGTTTGGTATTGATGAACTCCTTTAGTTTTTTCTTATCTGCGAAGCTCTTTATCTGCCCGTCAATTCTGAATGATAGCTTTGCTGGGTAGAGTAATCTTGGTTGTAGGTTCTCCCTATTCATCACTTTGAATATTTCTTGCCACTCCCGTCTGGCTTGCATAGTTTTTGTTGAGAAATCAGCTGACAATCGTATGGGTGCTTCCTTGTAGGTAATTAACTGTTTTTCTCTTGTTGCTTTTAATATTCTCTCTTTGTCTTTTGCTCTAGGTATTTTAATTATGATGTGTCTTGGTGTGATCCTCTTTGGATTCCTTTTGTTTGGGGTTCTGTGAGTTTCCTGGACTTGTAAGTCTATTTCTTTCACTAGGTGGGGGAAGTTTTCAGTCATTATTTCAAGTAGGTTTTCATTATCTTGCTCTCTCTCTTCTTCTGGCACCCCCATAATTCTGATGTTGATACATTTGAAGTTGTCCCAGAGGCTCCTTACACTATCTTCACATTTTTGGATTCTTTTTTCTTTTTGCTTTTCCAGTTAAGTATTTTCTGCTTCTTTGTATTTCAAATCTTTGACTTGATTCTTTCAATCCTCTAGTCTGCTGTTAGGTCTCTGTATAATATTTTTTATTTCAGTCAGTGTATGTTTAATTTCTAGTTGTCCTTTTTCATCTCTAGTTGGTCCTTTTTCATCTCCTCTTGGGTCTCGCTAAATTTATCCATCTTTTCTAGGAAATTCTTGAAAAAACCTTATAACTGTAGTTTTGAACTCTACATCCAGTCTTTTGTTTTCCTCCATTTCTTTCGTTTGTGATCTGTTCCTTTGTCTCCGAATTTTTGCTGCTTCCCTAAATTGGTAGAGTAGCTTTGTGTGCTAGGTGTCCTATATGGCCCAGTAGCTCTGCCTCCCCAGTTACCTGAGGTGGACTTTCTTGGTGCACCCCTTTGTGGATTATGTGTACAGCCTTGTTGTAGTTAAGTCTTGGTTGTTGTTGGTATCACTGGGGGGAATTGACCTCCAAGCCAATTGGTTGTGAGGATCAGCTTTGTCTACACTGGGAGAACTTCTGTGCTGGAGTCAGCCTTATGATACAAGACTTGCAAAATTGCAAAAGCCTCTTTGTTCAGCTTGGATGGGGTGGAGTCTCAGGGATGAGCAGACAGCTTTGGCTTCCTGTAAGCCTTGCCCTATGAGGCCCCTAGGTCTCGGTGTCCCTTTGTAATTGCTGCAGCCCTCTCTGTGCACTTCTACTCACGCACCTCCAGACCTCTGCCTTTCCGGCTCTCCTGAGTTTCTGTGTGTTCCAGGAACCCATATGAGTCTGTGTCCCCAGGGTCTTGCCCAAAACTGGATTTCAGTGCAGTTGAGAGGTTCTGTCTCACTCCTGCTAGAGAAAGTCAGTGGCTCAATCAGCAGTCAGAGCTCTGTGTGAGCACTCACGCTCGTGCACCTCCAGACCTCTGTTTTTTGTGGCTACCCTAAGTTTCTGTGCTCTCCTCCCTTTTCACAACAGTCAAGACTCCCCTCATATGAATATCGCCTGGAACTGGGGTTCAGTGCAGTTGGGAGTTTCTGTCTCCCTCCACTAGAGGAAGCCAGCCAGGCACTTGGCCGCCCATCCTCTATACGCATGTGTCTCTGTACCTCAGCTTTTTACAGCTTCTCTGAGTCTCCGTGAGCCCCTCTCTTTCCTTCTAGTTGTAGAATTTTCACTCAGCCAGCTTTTCTGTGGTTTTGAATGGTGTCTGTTCTGTCTTTTAGTTGTAGTTTTGAAATTGTTATGTGAGACAGCAGTTTAGGTGTTCACCTATGCTGCCATCTTGGTTTCTCCCATTGATCTTTTTTTAAAAATTCTTTATTGTTGAAAGTATTACATATGTCTCCTTTCCTCTGCCCCATTGACCTCTCCTTAGCTGTTCTCACCACCTAGCACATGCCCTCAGCCCCCAACTGTCTGTGTTCATGGGCTATGCTTATATGCATACATATAAGCATATATTGGTTGACTATTATTTTTTTGTTAACCCTGACATGAGGATATTTTTTCCATTGATTTTTAGAGATAGTGAAAGGGAGGAGGAGAAAGAGTAAAAAAAGAGAGAGAAACATCAAAGTGAGAGAGACATATCAATTGGTTGCCTCCCACATGCACCCATGAGGGTGGGGAGTAAACCAACAACTCAAGTGCCTGCCCTTGACTGGAAATAGAACCCACGACCCTTAGGTGTGGGCGCCGACACTAACCTCTGAGTACACTGTTCAGGGCTATGTGTGGGTTCTTGACTTTGTGCAGGAAGAATTTCACAACGTGAGTCCAGGTGACTCTGAAGGAACGTTTTTTATTAAGTGACAGTGAAACAAGGAAGGGCTTAGCATAGAAGAAGCAACAGGAGAGCCTAGGCTGGGCTGTCCTCGCTCTCTGGGAAGTCAGAGAAAAGGGGCTTTGGGACAGGTTCAGGGGTAAGCCTGGGATGAGCTGCCACTGCCCATTGCTCCCCTGGTTGCAAGCCTCCTGGGGTCCTTTAGAGTTTAGGAGATGCAGGCCTGAGGGGGGAGAAGTGGGGGAGGAAAATGGGGAAGTAAGGTCCTCTGTCTTGAGGCTTTATCTGTCTCTTGCAGGTGGGAACCTTATGGGATTCTCAGGGGAGCGTTTCGACAAAATATTCATCAGTTTTCTAGGTGTGCTCCTTCAGGTCATCGTCTCCACTGATTGGTCAGTGTCAGGGCAGGGGATTGTCAGTCACTGCAGCTGGTCCTGGTGTTGCCCACCTTGACTGCCTTTCAGGGTCTGGAGCTGAAGGCCCAGATATTCTCTGAGGCCCAGATGTTCTCTCTTAAGAGGTGACCTTTCATATCTGCTGTACATTGGTTGGCCATTTTGCCCAGTGATCTGTCTCAGAGGATTTAAAATAACTTTGTTATTAAATAAATTGACAAACAAAATAGATCCAGAGACATGGAAGCATGCAACAGACTGATGAATCTCAGAGGGAAGGGGGTGGAGGCGAGAAGAGATTAACCAAAGAATTTGTAAGTATATATACATAACCCACAGACACAGGCAATAGTGTGGTGGAGGCCTGGGAAGGGGGCAGGAGCAGGGTGCAGGGGGTTACGAGGGGGTGAAAGGGAACTTCTGTAATGCTTTCAACAATAAAGATAATTTTTAAAAATAAAAATAAAATAACTGCTATTTTCCCATCATGCTAAAATATACATAACATAAACTTTACCCTTTCTACTGCTTTTGAATTACAGTTCAGCAGCATTAAGTAACTCACACGCCCTGCAGCCATCCTCACCATCCGTCTCCAGAACTGAAACTTTGTCCCCATTACACACTCACTCCCCCTCCCCCAACCCCATCCGCAGCCCTGGCCCCCATCATCCACTCTCTGTCTCTGTGGATCTGGCTCCTCCAGGGATCTCACACAAGGCCTCATCCATCTCATGTTCTTATTTTGTTTATCCATCGTGGACACTTACTTGACTTGGGTCGTTTTGCCCTCGCTGGACATTGTGAATAATGCGGCTTTGAACACTGATGTGCAGTTTTCTGTTTGAGTTCCTGTTTTTCATTCTTCTGGGTATGTACCCAGAAATGGGATTTTGCACTCATATGATAACTCTGTATTTAATTTCTTGAGGAACTGCCATACTGCTTTCCACAGTGGCTGCACCATTTTACATGCCCATCAGCAATGCGCAGGGGTTCCAATTTCTCCACATCCTCACCAATACTTGCCATTTTCTAGCTGTTGTTTTAATAACTGCTGACCCAGTCGGTATGAAGTGGCATCTCACGGTGGCTTTCATTAGTGATGCTTAGCAACTTTTCGTGGATTGGAGGCTTTTGTGAGAAGATTCAGAGTCAAGAGTGAAAGTGGTTGACTTGGGATTCCTATCAGGTGTCTGATTCATGGTTTCCAGGGATGGTCATTGGAAACTGGGAGTAGAATCTTTATACTTAAGGGTGCCAGTCCATTCTCTGTCTCCCCTTTCCTGCCCCCCATGATGTTTAAAACAAAGCAAGCGGCATTGATGTTTGCAAGTTCTTTCCCACCACGTGTCTCCTTCTCAAGAGCTTTAATTTTCCTTGGGCCTCACTCCCTTGTGGCCCTTTCTCTGCCCGAAAGATAAAAAATAATAGATTGGAAAGTTTTCACTTTCTCTGTGGTCTGTAACCTTGACAACAGTGGGGCCGCCTTTTTCATCCTCTTGCTCTCAGAACCTAGGAAAGGCTCTTGTTTTCTCGGCCCGTTCTTGCTGGTCCAGTTTGTTGCAGGCTGTGGGCTTTCTGAAGCCGCCTGTCACCCCATGTCCCGGCCCCTGGGCTGCCATCATTCTCCTGCTTGCTTTTCTCTCCACCTCCTGGTCTTTTCCAAGCGATTGTGTGACCCTCTCTCTGGCCTTGCCTCTGTCTTTAAATGCTCGGATTTAGAACGGCCTCTTTCGGCAAACACTCTGAGCATTTTAGTTGGGAGGGGTAGTGCTGGCTGCTGTAACCATCAAGCCTCCAGCTCCCAAAGGCTTAAATGACAGAAGCTCATTTCTTGGGCACTCAGTCGTACAACATGAGTGCTCCTGGTTGGGTGGCTCTCCCGGGGGGCATTCTCCCTGCATCCTCTAGCCCTTCCCAGGTGTCCTCTGTGCAGAGAGAAAGGGGAGGTTTGGAAGACAGGCAGTATGTTTCATGGGTGGTACTGGACATGAGCCTGCCACTTCTGCTTTTTGCCCCGTTGGCTGGCTCTCAGCCACATGGCCACACGGATGGATGCACAGGGGCTGGGAAGTGGATGGCCACTGCGGACTTGCGAGCAGAGGGGATAACCTGCGAGCAGCCATGAGCCTTTGCCCACCGGGGATCGGGTCCCCACCACAGCGGCCATTTCTTGATGTGTGCTCTTTGCCCGTTCTCTCTCAGCACATTTCTGGGTCTAGATTGCAGGGAGATTAAGGACGGCTGTCTGCTGGCTAAGGAGAGGGGGCCCGAGTCCAGGGCCAGGGGAGGAGAGAAGCTTAACCAGAGTTTGGTTAACAGGCATTTTGTTCCAGTTGGTGAGTGGGGACAAGCAGTTCAGCTAATCAATTAGACAAAGAATAGGAGTGTGACTGAGCATGTACTAGTAGTATCTGTGAGTCTTAGATACTAGTACATGGGGAACAGGATCACTGGTGCTCAACCATTGTAAAGCACACAACTCAGCGGCATTTAGTATATTCACCATGTTGTGCAACCACCTCTGCCTTCTAGCTCCAGAATATTTCCATCACCCCAAAGGAAACCTCATGCCCATTAGCAGTCTCCTCCGCCCCCAATCCCGCCCCCCTGCCCCTGAAAACCACTGAAATCAGCTTTCTATCGATATAGATTTGCCTATTCTGGATAGTTTATATGTTGAATCATACAATATGAGGCCTTGTGTGTCTGGCTTCTTCCCTGAGCATCATGCGTTCAAGGTTCATCCAGATTGTAGAGAGCGTCAGGACTTCTCTCCTTTTCGTGGCTGAGTAATACTCCACGGCATGCATGTGCCACGTTTTGTTTATCCATTCACCCATTGAATGGATATTTGGGCTTTTTCTACTTTTTAGCTATTGGGAATAGCACTTCTATGAATGGTTTTTGCATTTTTAAATGGTGAGAGAAAATCAAAAGGAGAATAATATTTCCTGACACTTTAAAAAGTACATGAAATTCACATTTCGGTGTCTGCAGAGCAAGTTTTATTGCACACAGCCACTCCCATTCATATAGTTCCATCCGCTATGGCTCCTTTCACCCTGTAACCACAGCATTGCCACAAAGACCCCATGTCTTGCAGAGTCAAAAACATTTGCTCCTGTCCTTTACAGAAAACGCTGCTGACCCTTGAGCTAAGGGATCACAAGGCTGGTTTTTAGCCGTTTCCTTTGCAAGCTCTGTTCGGATGATATAATAACGCTTTCTTATTGACTTTTATGGTTATGCTTTTCCAGATTTGGGGGCTGCAACCTAATTGAGAGAGAGCCCCATTGTAATACCCTGTAGAAACAATAGATGCATGTGTTTGTAGGTATACACATGTAGTATATCGCAATCAGGACTGTAGTGGATGAGTCGTCCCTGTGCACTCGTCCCTCTGCTAAGCACTTTCCATGGGTTACTTCATGTAGTCCTCACGGTATTTATGTAAAGTAAATATGTCGTTTTCAGTAAATGAGAAAACTGGGCATCATAGAGGCCCTCACAACCCAAGGTCACATGTGAAGTGGTTGGAGCTGGAATGTGAACATAATGGACTGAATAGAGTCCCCCTGAATGCATAGTGGAAGCTCTCACCCCCAGGACCTCAGAATGTGACTCTTCTTGGAGTCTGGACTGTTAAAGGGGTCGTCAAGGTAATGAGGTCATTCGAAGGGCCTTAATCCCAGTATGACCCGTGTCCCTATAAGAAGAGATCAGGACACAGGCACTCACAGAGGGACGGCCATGTGAGGGCGGAGAAGATGGCCGTCTACACGCCAAGGAGAAAGGCCTTGGGAGAAACCAACCCTGCCGACACCTCCATCTCGGACTCCCAGCCCCCAGAACTGTGAGACAATACACGTCTGTTGTTTAAGCCACTGAGGCGGTAGTGTGTAGTGTGGCAGCCCCAGCAAACAAATCCAATGCAACTAGTACTTTTGCCTGAAAAGCCAATCCTCCAAGCTCACAGAATAGCATATTGTCCCTAATTCGGACTGTATCTTCTGAGGCCCTCTCCTTCCAGAACCTTCCTCTTCCTCAGAGGCGTAGGCCTGAAAGCCCATTTTCTTTCTTCTCTAGATTCTTTGAGACCTACTTCCCTCAAATTCTGGTGCCTGTTGCTCAGGCCCTGTGTTTGCAGAGCAAATGTGATGAGTTCGTTTCCTCTCGAAGCTTCTACACTTGCACATCCTCTTCTGGAGGACGGTTGTCCGTCTCAGGCCCAGGCCCACGGTTCTTCCAGCTGCTCCTGCTGCCCCTGGCGAGATGCATCGACAAGGAAAGACATTCAGGACTCCTAGTTTCTGCAGAAAAGCGCAGAGGGAGAGTGTGTGCGCCTGCGCACCCGGGACCGCAGACCACCGCCAAGCAAGTCACTGCGCACGCTGAGCGGGCATTGCAGACACAGAGCTCGCAGGCGCTGCCCGTGGAAGAGGAAGGATTTCCAAGAAACATTTCTTATTGGCCTGGGTGCAATTGGGAAACTGCACCTGTCTTATTTCCTTTTATTTTTAAGAAAGTATACCTATTTAGATGGGGTTCTTAGCTTTTTTAAAAAAAGATCAGCTCACCCTACCAGTGGTTGACACTGAGAGCCAAATATCAACAGGACAACAATTGAAATTTCTTTTGAGAGTCAAATTTTTTAAACTTAAACTATATAGTAGGTACCTTGTTATTAACTTAATTAGGGTACTCCTTCAATCACACTGTACATGATGCGCCATGCACATGGTATTTTGTGGAAGAGCCACACTCAAGGGGCCAAAGAGCTGCAGTTTGCCGACCACTGCCCTAAAAGGTTTGGCTCAGTGGGTAGAGCATCGGCCTGTACATTGAAAGGTACGTGCCTGCATGTACCTTGTTGCGGGCACATTCCCAGTGAGGAGTGTGCAGGAGGCAGTTGATCAATGTTTCTCTCTCATCAATGTTCCTAACTCTCTATTCTTCTCCCTTCCTCTCTGTAAAAAGTCAATAAAATATATATATTTTTTAAAAAGACCAGCTCTCTGATAAAACTTAAGGAGTCACACTTCAGTGGAGAAACTGAGAAGGCGTGTAACTCGGTCCCTCTGCAGAGCATAAAACCACCTGGCCCCTTGGCGTGCAATAAAATGGGCAGAAGGGTGGGCCCTCTTTACTCAGAGCCAATCTTTCCAACTTGGACAGAGTGATTTTTGAACTGCTGCCTTTCAGAGTGCAAACACGGCTGAGTTTTGAGCACTTCCGCCACAATCATCCCCTAAGTTTCCTCGAGCCCCTTTGGGGTCCGTCCTTCCCACAACCCTGGCCCCGGGCAACCACTGGGACTGGGGGCTGCTTTCCGCTGGGCTTCAGCCCAGGCGCCTTTTCCCTTCGTGGACTTGCTTTGTATCTTTTTGCTGCAACAAGTCGTTGCCGCGATGCTGACGCTGCTGAGTGCTGTGAGGCCTCCTGGTGCGTCCTTAAACCTGGGGCTGGCCCTCCAGTCCTGTGGACGGATGGCCTCTGCTTTCGGGAGTCGCAGGAGCCCGCCTGGGGTAACTGTGACCCCAGGAGGAGGAAGCGGCCCTACCCCTCAGACACTGTTTCCTTCCCAGGACCCCTGCCTTTCTCCGCGGCAGGGGGTCAGCTGCTGCTCTTCTCCATCCAGGGGTCCCCAAAGGTATGGATGGCATCGGCGAAGGATGAAGGACATGGAGACAGCCTTCAGATGATCAGCATCATCAGCGTCTCCCTGATTGCCCTGCTACAACTGTATTCTATGTGATTCTATACGCATGTGTCTGTAGTTACACCATGGTATGTTTGGGGTCCTCCTTTGACCTTTTACAGTTTCTTGTTTTATGTTTACAGTTTCTTATCTGACCTTTGCTAAAAATCTTATTTCTATTTAGCGCTGCTGATTTTAATCTTATCTATTGTCTGTGTTTCTATATTCTATTCTAAAGGTTAGTCTCTGTGTTCCATTATAAGGGCTAGTTTGTGATTTCTATTCTAAGGTTACTATTCTATTGCTATAAGGAAATAACTGAAGGAGGTTTTCCTATTCTATGGCCTAAGGAAAGGTTATTATGTAGCTTAAGCGTAATTATGCTCTGGCACTTGTCTTTCTGCTTGCATAACTCGCATGAGATTTTTAGATAAGGAGCCCGCCTGCATAGTTTGCAGTGGTATTTTTTCAGCTGTTTGATAATTGCCCTTGAGCCTTTCCTTCTGTTAGGTACCAACAGGGTCCTGCTCTTGCCAGCCTCTCTAAGAAGTTTGGGATGTCTTGCAAGCATGTACGCTCACCCTTGCGCCTGACTATTCGGTCGCCGTCCTCATTGTAAATCCCTGTGTATGGTAAAGGACAGGTGTAGCTTGAAACAGCTTTACTCCTCGATTTCTCCTCCCTGTGGTGGTTCCCATAATTTTCCTTTCCTATAAACATCCCCTAGAATTCTGTTCTTTAGTGGGGATTCCCTGGTGGTCTTCCTTAGGTTTTTAGGGGTATAGGCTTTGGTACTTTCTCTGGTGGTTAGGCCCGTGGGGATGTGGCCTAGTAAGTCCTAAATTTATTGCTAATGGTCTTAGTCTAAGATTTTCATAAGTGGTACACGGTATTTCTGTAACACTAGGGTTTTTTTTTACTGATTTATTCCCTTCCCTAGTCCCGTTAATCCCTATCTAGAGAAATATTCCCAGGTGGGGAAGCAACCTTTCCCAGGGAAGTGGCCCTGGTAAGAGCACATAACGCTAAGAAGGGGAGCTAAGGAAAGGTTATTATGTAGCTTATTAAAAATGCCATATACGCCAGGTGCCTTGGGACATAGGCTGTGCAGATGTTCCTTCCCTCAGCGACTGTGTCAAGCAGCAAGGATGGAACAGCTTCTGGCACTCTATCCCCTCAAATCCTTGGTCTTCTTTCTTGGATGCAGGAGATCTGGAAGATCAGGAGATTCATCAGTTTCTCTTTCTTTCTTCTTCCTCACTTGTTTTTTCATTTTCTAGGATACAACAGCCAACACGATTCCTCCCCTGTCCCCAGGATATTCCCAGTCTTTGAGAGGAAACAGACATTCAAACAAGTACAGCTCATACGGAGTGTTGGTGTGGGAGGAGCACAGAGGGGTCAAGGGGGGAGCTTCCTGGTGGAGGCGGTATTTATGTGGGAGAGAGGCACAGGCTTTAAGGTGACTACCCATGTCAGACTGCGGGTCCAGAAACAGCTAAGTGTTTAAAGGCTGGGAGGGGTTCTTAGGCCATCTTCCCTCCCCTCACAAGGATTCTTGTGCACAGGCTTAACTGAGGGAGGATGCTTAGCAGAAAGGGGTGAGGGTAGCAGAGTAGGATAGAGCCTCACGCCACACGCAGCCCTGGAGTCTGAATAACACCATGGAGTTGATCTCCCCTCGGGGTGAGGGCTGGCCTCTTGCCCCTTTGTGACCGTCTGCTATTGGCGGTGGTCAGGTCTGAGGGACTCACGCAGCCACGGGACTGGAGGGCTGTTGTCTGGGGAGGGAGAGCTGCGAGCTGTTGGCAGGAACACACTCCAGCTGTGGGGATGGGTGCTCCAGGTGGCTGGACCAGGCATCAACTGGGGCTTCGGTTAGTCTAGGATGACTGGGTTTTCTGTCAGGGGTGGGGAGCACTGAGGCCAGAGGAGGAGGCCGTCTAAAACCTGGCAGGGTCTTCATGTAGTCATGAGCCTGGACTTCATCCCCAGGTAATAGGGAGGATTTAGAACACAGGAGGGACATGGTCTAGTTGGGAAGGGCTGCCCTGGAATTCCCCCACATTCAGGGTGAGGATATGTGATGTTTCCGAGGCTCCTCCAGGCTGACTTCTTCAATCTGGAGTGCCCCTAGATTTCTCCTCTGCCGGGAAAGTCACAAGGGGGTTAGGCTTCTGGAGCAGCTATGCGTTTCCTCCAGCCGGTTCTTCCCCTTCTTCTCCCCTCATCCCTGCAGGGTCTCAGCTGCCCAAATTGGATAGCCTTGGTCACCTCCTCTGGGTTTGAAGGGTAACTGGCATCTGTGTCCTCACTCAGCAGGACCCCAGACCCCACCTGTGGTAGGGAAAACCCCTCCACCCTAAGCTGTCCACATCCGAATCCCAGAGCCTGTGAATATGTGACCTGATGGGACTTGACAGAGGAGATGAAGTTAAGAGGCTTGAGATGGAGACATTATTCTGGACTATCCGTGTGAGTCTATTGTGGGTCTTCTTAAGAGGGAAATTGAGAGGGAGAGAGAGAATGACAGAAAGAGCATGAGAAAGATTAATTGAGACATCTTATCATCTAATGGGAGAGGGAGAGAAGGAGGGAGGGAGGCAGGGAGGGATGGAGAGAGGGAGAGAGAAAGAGAGAGAGAGAGAGAGTTTAATTGGCTGGAAGGTGATAGAGTGCTGACTTGGAAGATGAAGGAGGGACCCTTGAGCCAAGGGATGTGGGCGCCTCTAAAAGCTGGAAAAGACAAGGAATGGATTCTCCCCTAGAGCCTCCAAAAGGAATGCAACCCCCCTGACATCTTGACTCCAGCCTCCAAAGACCCATTTGGGGCTCTGAGCTCATAGCATCATAAATTTGTGCTGTTTCAAGCCTCTTCGTTGGTGGTTTCTCCTGTGAGTGGCCACATCATTTAGCACAGTGGAGACTAATAATGACAATAATAACTTCTATTATTGAGCATTTAATTTGTGCCAGGAAGGGTTTTATGACTTGTATCTCATTAAGCCTCAAACCCTATGAAATCATTATAATCCTCATTTTACCGGCGGGGACCATTGCTTGTGGCGTGTGGGATAATTATGTCTTGCCGTGTAACGGTTACTCTAAAAGCTGAACAGCTTTACAGGACGCATTGCTTATTCTCCTAAGGTTTCTGAGGGTCAGGGGAAGTGGCGGTGGCTTTGCTGGAGGCGTGTGGATCGGGGCCTCTCAGAGGTGACCGTCCGCTGCCGCCTGGAGACCTCCGTGCCCACTGGTGGGCTTCCCCACAGCACTGTGTGCATTTTCAACATTTTCTAGGATAATTGCCCTTCCCTCCCCTCTGCGAGTGATCCTGAAGAGAGAGAGAAAGGGGGAGCCACAAGGACCCTGATGACCTCAGATGTCCCCGATGACATCATCTCAGACGTGACACTATAGCACCTCCTTCTTATCCTGTTCATCAGAAGCCAGTCTTCAGTCCAGTGCACACACAAGGAGGGGAGGATGGACACATTTGTGGGCGTGTGTTAAAATGGCCGAGTTGGTCTGCCTGCCTCCCAGGCCCACTCTCCTGGAGGAGCTGAGCAGGACTGTAATGAAAATACAAGCCCCAGCAGCCCCTCCCGGTGGCAGTATTACCTCCTGGACTGTGTCCCCCCTGCAGTGATCCTCATCTGGAGAACGGGCATAACATAACAGAGCCTATGTTATGCCTGTTCTCCAGATGAAGAAACCGAGGCCCAGAGAGCTAAGTCACCACCCCAGGTCACTTGGGGAATATCTTGCAGAGTCAGGATTCGATCCCAGGTCTGTCACCATAACAGCCAACACGTGGAGCCTTTCCCGTGTGTCACACAACCCCAGTCCTCGGAAGCTTGGGTCAGCCCCGTGAAGTAGATTTTACCGTCATCAGGCCCATTTCACAGATGGGAATGTGGAGACACGGAGAGAGGGAGAACTTTCTCAGGACCCCACATGACTAGCCAAGGGTGGAGATGGGATTTGAGCCCCACCCCTGGGCATGTGCAGTCGGGTTGCAGAGTCTGAGCTTATCCTCCAGCCCCTCTCTTAGACATCAGGCAGCTCGCTCTGTTCATCCCCCTTCTGGGTGCAATTCGCCACATTTTCACACTGGCTCTTAACTGCAGCTTCTGGGGGCAGGACCCCTGGATGCACAAACAGGGGACCACTGTGCATCTGCTTTAGTGACCATAACTCTAAGATGGGTGTTTTGCTTGGCAGAGAACAAAAAAAAAGGCGGGGGGGGGAGAGGGGGGGAGGCAGGAACTGGTGGTACTTTTCTTCCAGGGAACTTGGAGCGGTTTCTGAGCCTCGTTTTTAGCTCGTAGCAGATGCTCTTGGTGCCTCTCCACACCCTCAGAGCACACGAGAAGACTGGCCTTTGTCTCAGGGGCCTGCTCTCTCTGGAGACCAGGCTATGAGGTGTCATGGGTTGGCACAAGGCTCAATGCATGACTGACAGACAGTAGCCGGTGGATCAACACCCAGCTCCCTCGCCCCTCAGTTGAGATGACCCTGCAGAGAGGGCTCTATGCCGCCTACAAGAGGCGCCCAATGAGGTTAAGCCCATGTTGTCACATGTATGTGGCTTGATAACACCTACTGTGGGCTGGATCCCTGCCCATTCTCACTACCTCCCCCTCCCGCCTCCTCTTCCCCCCTTGACCCCCCAGTTTTCTGAGAAACTACTTTCACTAGAATCCTGTCTCAGCGCCTGCTGCTGGGGGACCCTAAGGAAGGCGTTGCTAGATCTCCATATGAATGAGACTGTGTGTGTGTGTGTGTGTGTGTGTGTGTGTGTGTGTGCGCTGCAGTGGGAAGGGGAGAGCTGAGGGAAGATGAAATAATCAATCTCTAAACTTGGCAGAGGGCCCTGGATTATTCGAATCTCAGGTCCTCACGCAGTCTTGGACACGGCACATCTCCTCTCCAAAGCCTTCCCTTTTCATTTTTTGGTAAAATAGGTGGAGTCGAAATTCCTACTCTGCAATGTTGACGCATCGATGTTGTTACATTTCGTTAGCAATGTGTCTAGCACAGGGCCTGGTACATGATAACGGGGCGAAGAGGCCCTGGAGCTTGGGACTTCCTTCTTTGGGGGCAGGTGGTGGAACCTCATTTGGTATCAGCTGCAATAAAACAAGATGATAAGAAATGGGAGACAGATGTTGGTTGGAAAGAAAAAAAGAATAGGAGGGAGAGAGAGAGAGAGAGTGAGCGAGCAGACCAACTTCTCTTCCCCACGGAGAAAGGAGAATTTGAGAGTTTGCACACTGTCTGCATGAGTGGCAGCAACTCAGCAAAAAAGGTCCAAGGGGCACTGGCAGTAATTGAGCAACTCTGGCTCCGCCCCTGCTCCCCTTCCCCTGCCCCCCCCCCCCCCATCTTCTGCTTTATTGGAAAGCCCGGCAGAAAGGGCCTCCTCTTTGAATGACAGGAGCAGCACGATGTGGACTTTCAGCCTGCTCCTCTTCTGGGGTGAGTGTGTTAGATTCTGCCGAACTCAGAAGGCTTTCCTGGGGAGGCTCAGCCACAGCCTGACCCACAGGGAACTCTGTACAGTGAGTTTCACCGGAGAGCCTGACCTGCTGGGAGGCCAAGGGGTCAGGCTGTACCCCTGCCTCTGTCAGTCATTGCTTCTAGGCCAGTGAAACAGCTGGGGGTGGCCGTGCCTACCTGGTAGAGTGCATGGAGGGGGGTGCCAGGAGTGGCTACCTGCCCACCCCTCCTGACCTGGCAAAGCGTAAAGATCTCATGAGCTGATGTAGACAGCTCCCCAGGAAGAGCCTGCATTTTCCTTGTCACATATGCACTCCTCCTAATTCATCACTTGCCCCAGAAATTGTCGGATTGCTCAGTGGTTGAGCGTCAGACTGTGGACTGAAGGGTCCTGGGTTCAATTCCAGTCAAGGGAATATGCCCGGATTGCAGTCTTGATACCCAGTAGGGGCCATAAAGGAGGCAGCCAATCAATGATTCTCTCTCATCACTGGTGTTTCTATCTCTCTCCCTTCCTCTCTGAAATCAATAAAAATATATATTTCTTAAAAACAAAAGAAATCGTTGGCACTTAGGGAAACATGGGGGCTGGCTGGGCGACAGGGTGAGTCCTGGCCAGATCTCAGGTGCACCTAATGACCTCTTTTCTTCGTTTGCAGGTTGGAAGCTCTGGTCAACACAGGCGGATTTGGGTAAGCTCCCCCTGATTGAAGGCAGTTGGACCTCGGATAAGTGCCTCCACCCCTCAGTTTTGCCATCTGATTAATGGGTGTTGTAGGACCCGCCTGGTGGGATAGTTGTGAGGATTCAACCCCAGGTGGACCTATTAGAGAGGGCTCTGGAGTCACACTTCTAGGTTCTAATCTTGGTTCCAGTGCCATGGCCATGGGGAACCTCGGTGTTTTAGTAAATTTCAGGGACTTTAATTTCCATGAAAATGAAGGTAAGAGGAGTGATTACCAGAGATGTGCGTGTTTTTAAAAATTTTATTTAAATCTAGTTGCTTTATTTTGCACTTTTAAAACACTCAAAAAGATTCACAATATCTGCTTTCCCCTTTTGATCACCAAGGCTTTATAAGACAATAAAAACGTTATCACATCAATTGGGCATACGCAAAAACAATGGATAATTTATTTTTAAAAATATTTTAATGAAGAACATTTTGCAAAATACACACTCCGGTACACATCTGAATTAATCTCTCCTAAAATTAGACTTTAAAGCTTAAGAACAAAAACACACAAACAGATTTAACACTGACAAACCTACCAGAATAATGCTGATGATAAGGTTAGTATAAACCACTTTAAATGGTTAAATGTTATCTGTTGAACCTACATTTAAATGCAGTTGTGAGTAAAAGTCCTGCCATTGAATGAATTTCAAGAAAGTGCACAACTCTTTGCCAGCATGGTAGTTTCTCAAGTTTATTTTTTAAATTGTGACATCCTGACTAAAGAAAATGGATCCTGGACCTATAACACTTCAGGAGAAGAGGCCCTGAGGACAGGGGAAAAGCAAAATCAGTACTTTTATTCTTTCTAAGGTGGTTGTAAACAAACACAATCATTGCTCATATGAATAAAGAATACCAGAGGTGATACTTGGGGTTGAGTTTTGGCTATGTACAACATCTAAATGACAAAAATACCAATTCAAGGTGGTCTTATATAGGAAACATTAAGAAAATCATTGTTGCCTTCAATTCCACTTTAAATTTGTGGAATGGCATAATACATTTTTTTGAGGCGCCTATTATAGTATCTGCTAAAATTATTTTATACTGCTATTTCCATATGTAATACAATGTTTATCTACTCTGGGTAGCTGTTAAAGATAGTACCAATAAAAGCCACTAAAAATGATGCCAGAAATCAGGTGGGAAGAGAGTGGAAATGGAAAGAGGATGAGAGGGTAATGACATTGGGTAGTAATAACAAACATAATTTTTAAGGCTTCCTAACTAATGCCACAAAATTATATATTTTGGCTACATGCCACTGGACAGCTGGAAGTGATCAGGAAATGAGTGGGATATCCTAACCATCCCAGTTAGATTCCTAACTAAGCTGTTGTTGTTGGGATGGTTAGCTCATGAGGGGTGGTTTACACAGACTGCTTGGTGAAAGGACATTGTGCAAGGCTCACTACCTCCTTTGCTTTGTTTCTTCCAAGAACACTCTAGAAAGGGCTAAGAACTCCTTAGAAAAGCAGCAAAACAAAGAACTTTTTAGACTACAAGGAGATTATTAACCAAGGCATAATCAGTAAATAGTTTAATCATGGGTATGTTATTAGACTTCTTTCTGGAGATAGGGAATATGGGCCAATGGCAATAAATAAATAAAGCTCTACTACCTCAAATTCTAAATTTTTCTCTTTCAATTAAAAACTTCACAAGTAAGTTCAGCTTTAAAATGGCCCTCATCCTTCATCTCAAATTACCTACATATGATGTTGTTTAAGACACACCCAAGAATTTCAGGATTATTTTAAGAGAAGACATGAATTTAGGTCCTTTTGCTTAGAAAACAGGATTTTATTGTAAGGTGTCTTTTAAGAGATTTAAGTGCTCTAGGTACTGCCAGGAGAATTTATACCCAAAGCAAGTATTCTCTAAGATACCAAGGTATTCAGTTTATTTGGATCTTATACTTAAACATATTAAAACTTACAAAGCCTAAGAGAAGCAAGCAACAAGTCAATAAGATCACAACTTAGAATTCTAACATTTTCACATGGTACCCATCACTACAAAATGCATAAAAATCTTAAAAATGTTTAAGTGGAGTGATCTCTAAAAATTACACTAGTATGACCAAACAAATGATCACATACTATCACAAGACTACAGCACATGAATAAGTACAGAAAACTGTTCTCCAGAACTTGAAACATTACTTGGCCCATCATTTTAGAGAGGGAAAAAGATAAGTAATTAGTTAGAAGGCTCTACATGTAGATAAAACAAATTTGAATTAAAATATCTTAAGATATGTAATACATTCATAAAAAAATATGGGAAAAAATAATAAAAAATAAAATATCTTAAGACTATTTTAGATGTTTATTTGATCTTGGAACTGTGGTCAACATCATAAAGTACTTCTCTCCATCAAAAATAAAATCCATATTTTAAGGATTTACACAATCAGGGGTGGAGGGATCCTAGTACTTCTTCTTCTTCTTCTTCTTTTTTTTTTTTTTGCTTGAGCAAGTAAATTTTTAAAAAGGCTCTTCACATTCTTGACTAGAGGCATCATACTTTGCAATGAAATATTTGATTTCTTCCACACACTGCTCACCTATTTCATGTAAATTCTGTCTCAGCGCAAACTGTGTGGACTCTTCTAATGAAGGATCTTTTCCAATCAGCATTTTCCCAATCATCCCGAAAGTTTCACAGTCTTATCAGTAAATCTGTTCAAATTCTCTCTTGAAAAAAAAATACATATATATATTATTGATTTCAGAGAGGAAGGGAAAGGAAGAGAGAAACATCAATGATGAGAATCGTTGACTGGCTGCCTCCTGCCTGCCACCTACCAGGGATCGAGCTGCAACTTGGACATGTGCCCTTGACTGGAATTGAACCTGGAATCCTTCAATCCACTGGCCAATGCTCTACCCACTGAGCCAAACCAGCAAGGGCAATCTCTTTGTTTTTTGATGCTATTGCTTTGGAGCACCTGTTTAATTGACTATCTTCAAATAATTCTATACCATCTGCTGCATCTGACCCAGGTTCTTCTGACTGGTCCATAAACAATGGTGCTGTGGATCCTGCCTCCTCCTCAGAAACTCCAAGTACATTCCTTTCATCTGCCTTCTCTAACTCTCCAGCAGCCCCCTGCCCTGCAGCCTCAGCAGCTTCCTTCTGAGTGAGCTGACTGGGGTTGTCTCACGCCTTCCATAAAGGAGCTGTTGAGGAAGTTGAGGGGAAAGTGCCTCTTGACGTTTCCAAAGACCGGGCAGGTCTCTCTTGACCTCTTTCTGGCTTTTCTTCATGCTGCCGTGTGCCGTGAGCAGCAGCATGCACGGGTTTGGCAGGCTGAGACGCATGGAAAGTAAGTTTTGCTTCTTTCTGGAGAGAAGCTTCTACGCACACTGGAGCCAGATCTGCTGTGTGCAGAGTCCTTTCTGCCAATGGATGATTCTCTGAAACACGGAGTTTCTCTTTCATGAGGAGACCAGTCTGACATCACGGGAAGTGTGGACACTTTTTCTTCTAAAGCCACCTCTCACGTCCCTGTATTCAGGCTGGCGGTGTCCAGAATGACCATCTCTGGTCTACTGGTAGGGAGACATCTCCTCTATGAGGTGGGCCACTGTGTGAACCCCTTTCACGTCCCACATGGTTCAAGGTTCAGGTTCAGGGTTTGGTTTCTGGAGAAGCCGCACACAAATGGAAGAGACTAGAAAAGTATTAATTTGGGAATATTGGGGGCCATGCGGGAGCCCACCTCTAGGGGGAAGACTACCACGCACTCTGGCCTTGCTATCCCTTTTATTAAGATTATGGGACTCACCCATAGTCTTTAGGCTGGCAATTCCAATAGTAACCAATCAGCAGAAATTTACATAAGACTAACAGGTGGAGGCTGCTTCAGCTACCAATGTCTCAGCTAAACAATAAGTGATTAGCTCTGGCCTTTCAGAGCAATTAAGGATGACCAGCCTTCCGGGTTCCCTGTCCACATCTCTCTATTAGTGAAGACAATGATGGTTTCCCGCAGGCCACTCCTTCCATCATGACTGGCATACCTACTGTCGCTTCCTTCAACCCGCCTGCCTAGCCCAGCCGTGCTGGTTTCTTTGCCACCATGCTAACTGCTCCATGGTAGCCCTCCCCGGGGTGATCTGGAGGAGGTGCCTTTCATAGTCCTGTCGTCCCCCAGACCACATTGCATCTCTTCTGGGCGGTAACCCAGGAAACGGGGCCATGATCTTGGGCGGTAACCAAGGATAACGGGGCCATGAGCATGGGCGTTTGGCTGGCCACACGTTTGCCAAGAGAATTAGTCCCCGAGGCCCCCTGGGGCACACGGAGGCATTCAGGCCTCTCAAGATTCAGCGGCGTCCTGGTGGGTCTCTGGGTAAGATGCCGCTTCAGGCAGGCTCTGGGTCCCAGCCGCTGCCCCGCAGGCTCCCATGGAGTGGTTAGAGGCCTGGTCGGTGTGTGCTTTTCCCCAAACTCCACTGCGTCTGTCCACTCTCAAACGCAGAGGCCTAACTGCGCCCGATTCAAATGCAGCGCAACTCCAAGTCCCGCCATGGAAAATGCCTGCCCGCTTGGGGGTACCCCTCTCCACTTCACAAGCCACTCCCCCTCTTTTCCATACTCCACCCCCTTCTCCCCACCGCAGTTCCCCTCTCACAAAAGGAAACCATGTTCACCCAATCCCACAGAGTTTTGATGAAGATAAAGGAAGGTCAGATAGAGGCAGTGCTGCAAATGGGATATAGTAAGTGCTCAATTAAATTAGCCCTTCCCCCCACCTCCTCCTCTTCTCCTTTTCCTCTCCTCCTCTCTCTCCTGTTCCATTTCCTCCTCAGAGAAATATGAATTCTCTGGTTCTTATTGTCTGGGCTGCAGAGAATCCAAAGCTGGTAGCCAATGAGAGGACACAGCAAGGATAAGAATCAGGTCTCTTGGACTCCTTCCCAGGAGCAGTTCACTCCGAGTGGCCCTTGTCTTGCATTCTGACCCTTGGTGTGACCCCGGGGGCGGGGAGAGCAGGTTAATCCAATGCTCCTAGCATCTCTTTCCACATCTGTACCCTGAGGTGGTAACAGGTGTTAGGTTTTTTAAGGAAAAACCGTAAGTCCAAACAGAGACCGAATTAAACAGGCTTTATTGGGAGCACAGGGGCGGGTTCACCTGCTCGGAGAGGGGAGCAGGAGAAGCCGCGCCAAAACTGGGGCAGGGGTAAGTTTTTATACTTTTCAGAGGCTGCCGTTATCCGCAGAAACCGGTGGCAGTTAGGGCTTTCTGGGGTCAGGTGATGCCTGGGGTCTGTTCTGCGGTCTGGCTATTTCCTGGAACAGTTTGTCAGGCAGGGATTCTCCCCCGGGGTGTGGCGGTTTCGGAATGTCGATGTTGAAAGGTCAATTTTGCAAGGTGGGGGTTACTTTTCCACCTCCGGGGCAGGGCGTCAGCGAAGGCCGGACAGCAGGTACCTAAATGAGGTTGCCCGACAATCCTGACTCGTCCCAGACTTGGGGCGCGAGGACCCGGGACATTGGACTCTGGGTGCTAACACCCTGAAAGCCAGGAGAAAGACTTGTGCCCCTCACCTGGCGGTGTTATTGTGGGGACTGCGGAAAATGCATGGAAGGGACCTACAAAAGCAAAGTTCTGGTTATACTTTAAAAGCTCTCTCTGCCTCTCCAAGTCACGGTTTTTGCTTAGGTTAATTAAGTGACCACCAGCTAAGTTGTTTAGCTCATGACTGAGCATCATGTGTGTCGCAGATGGATGTTGAAGTGGCCTTTGGCCTGGTTTCCTGGCTCCCTGTCCTCCCAGCAGTGGCCAGACAGCACCTGTGAGCATCTGAGTTGGTCTTGTCCTTCCTCTGCCCTGAGCCTTCTAGGGCTCCCACCTTTCTCAAGGTAGAAGCCGAAGTTCTCCCTAAGGCCCACAAGACCCTGCATGACCCGCCCCAGCCCTGCCCTCACCTCCTCCCTCCCTCACTCTGTCCAGCCACATGGGCCTCATTACTGTTCCTCCAACACACCAGGCCCAGTCCTGCCTCAGGACCTTGGCATATACTGGGCCTTTTACCTGGGATGCTCTTGCCCTGTATAGACACATGGATCCCCCCATCATCATCTTTGTGTTTCAACTCCTGTGTCATCTTCGCAGTGACTACCCTATTTTTGACAGTGTATGACTCACCCGCTCCTCTCTGAATTATCTGCTCTGTGATGGTTGATAATTTTGTGTCTTGTTCCACTGTTGAGTCTACCATGCCTAGAAGAATCCTGGCATACAGAAGGTATTTTTATTAGGGAGGGCCCTCCAGAGAAACAGAACCAATAGGATAGACATCTACATATCTTGATATATGCACTCATATATGTAGAGATATATTACAAGGAGTCGGCTCACTTGATGACAGCGGTTAGCAAGTCCCAAGGCCTGCAGCGTGAGGTGCACAGATCCTGAGTCAGGAAAGGACTTGGGGAACTGAGCAAAGGTGAGCACAGCTGATGGGACAGGGCAGGAGATGAGCTGGAGAGGCAGACAGGTGCTCAGGCTCAGGGAGCTGGGCTGCTGTTCTGGTTGGGGGCGGACTGGAGCTGTGGCAGATAGAGCGAGGCTACTAGAGGAAGAAACTGTGGGATGCTGAGCGGGGAGACCGCAAGTGGCAACGTGCCGGAAGTCTGCAGAGAGAAAGGTTGGCTCTGTAGATGAAAGAGGAAGCTGGAAATGAGAAGAAAGATGCCATCTGAGTGCAGGAAAGGGAAATCAACAAAGCATTTGCAGGAGGCAAAAACCCGGCTCTCAAGATCCTAATTATGATCATTCATCTGTGATGTTTTTGTAGCACTTTTTGTAAAGAGCTTTCCTTTGATATCCCATCCTACCCATTGATGTCGGCAATAATGTCGACCCCTCTCTTTCACACCCCCTACTCAGTCCATTGGCGAGTTCTATTGGCGTTACCTTCAGAATAAATCCAGAATCTCTTGCTTCCTGCTGCTCCCACCGCTCACCTGGACAAGGGCAGAGGCCTCCTGCCTCGTCATACTGCCACTGGGTCTCTCCAGTTCATCTTCTCCACCAGTGACCAGAAGGTCATGTAAATCCTGTCATGTTGTGCTCCTCCTCTTCTCTAAACTCTCCTGGGGCTTCCATCTCTCTCTGATAAAGAGCTGAAGTTTTACAATGGTCTAGCACTGTGGTTGGCAAACCGCAGCTTGCGAGCCACATGCAGCTCTTTGGCCCCTTGAGTGTGGCTCTTCCACAAAACATCACGGCCTGGGCAAGTCTATTTTGAAGAAGTGGCATTAGAAGAAGTTTAAGTTTAAAAAATGTGGCTCTCAAAAGAAATTTCAATCATTGGACTGTTGATATTTGGCTCTGTTGACTAATGAGTTTGCCGACCATTGGTCTAGCAGATTCTACATGGTCTGACCATCCCTCATCTGCTCTGCTCCTACCACGCCAGCCTCCTTGGAATTCCATGAAATCATCCTTTCTTCTTGCCTTTTCCTCTGCCTTAAATAGCTTCCTAGCCCACTCACTCACCTCCCTCAGGTCTTTGCTCTGATGCGACCTTCTCAGTAAAGTCTTTATGAGCAACAACTATGTACCGGGCACTGTTCTGTGCATTCAGGACACGGCAGTAAACAAGAGAACAAATCGCTGCCTCTGGGAGCTCACAGTCCCTCAGGGCAACAGACTTGAAACAACCAATTCTGCAAGTTTTTCTATAGGATTGTCTTAGGAAGGGCATCAAAATGTATTCCTTTTCCAGCCAGATCTACCTCTTCTTGTGTAGCAGTGGTGGAAATCATGCGCTTTGGGGGTCGACAGGCCTGGCGCTGCCACTTGCCAGCTGTGTGTCCTTGGGCAAGTCACTTCACCTCTCTGAGCCTGTTTTCCACATCCATGCAGTGGGAATTGTATCAGTTTCTGTTGCTGCTGTAACAAATGACCATATACGTGGTGGCTTAACACAAGAACATTATCTTACAGAAGTCCAAAATGGGTCTCATTAGGCTGCAATGAAGGCGTCGGCAGGGCTGCATTCCTCTACGGAGGGCCTGCGGGAGACTATGTTTGCTTGCCTTTTCCAGCTGCTAAAGGTCAACTGTATTCCTGAGCTCGTGTCCCCATCATCCATCTTCACAGCCTGCAATGGCTAGCACAGGCTTTCTCTCAGTGCATCACTTTGACTCTGCCTCCTTCATCCTTCACTTATAAAGACACTTTGATTACATTAGCTCCTCCTCAATAATCTTGGATGACCTCCATCTCAAGTTCATTGGATCAGCAATCTTAGTTCTATATGCAGCCTTAATCGCCCCTTTTGTGTAGCATAACATTCACCTGGTCCAGGGATGAGATGTGGTCATCTTCAGGAAGCCATTATTATTCTGCTGACCATAGGAAAGATAATATCAAGTGAGCATCTTCCTTAGCACCTGGAGCCTGCTCCGATCTGTGGCTTTGTCCTCCTGGATCTCAGTGTGGCGAAGAGCTAGTCACACAGATAACTGAGCAATTGTAATTGTAATGAATGTCACAAAGAAGGGAGCACAAGTAGCTATGGGGGAGTCAGGGAAGGCTTCTTAAAATAAGTGACATTTAAGTAAGACCTGGAGAATAAATAGGAACTGGTTAGGCAAAGCAGAGGCAAAGGGAACAGCAGCATGTGCAATGGCCCTGTGGTGGGAAAGCTAGAAATGGAGCCTGGCATAGGCTTAAAGATGTGGTTGGGTCTGGTCACTGGGGCTATTTTGGGTCATGTTAAAGAATTTGAATTTTAATTCTGAGTGTAACCGGCAGGATTATAGGAAGTGGTGGGGTGGATAATCAAGTTTGCCCAGAGACAATTGCAGGGCACAATGAGAGATATGGGACAAATTATGCAATCCAGAGGAAGATCTGTACCAAACATAACCGTGGAGATGGAGAGAAGAGAGTAGATGCAGAATGATATTTGGGAAAGAGAGGGAGAATCAACCGGGGAGAGACTCACTGGATGTGAGGGTGAGGGCTAAACAGGGAAACTGAGGCACAGAGGTGAAATCACATGTTCCAGGGCTGGACCGGCTACAATGTATCTCAGGCCCTGCCTCTGACCTGCTGAATCAACATCTGATATTCCAAGCTCTCCTGGAGATCCCAGGCCAGGGGGAGGCTACTGATCTGGGACCACATATGGAGTAGCCAGAGTACAGGTCAGTGCATCTCACACTTCCATGGGCCCACAGATCGTTCGAGGATCTTGTTACAGCGAAGATTATGATTCAGCAGATTTGGGGCAGGGCCTGAGATTTAGCTTCCACCAGGCTTCCTATGGGACCACATTTTGAGAAAAAAGGGTCCTAGGTCTTCAGGGTCTTTGATGAGCACCCTTGGTATCAGTTTCTCAGGGCTGCCATAACAGGACAGAGATTTATTCTCTCACAGCTCTGGAGGCCAGAAGTCCAAAATCTTCTGAAGGCTCCAGGGGGAGAATCTGTTCTCTGCTCCTCTCCCAACTTCTTCTGTTGCCAGCATTCCTTGCCTTGTAGACCCATCACTCTAATCTCTGCCTCTGTCATCACATGGTCGTCTCCCTATGTCTCTGTACCTCTCCTCCCTTTCTTATAAGGACACCAATCATGTCAGATTAAAGGACCACCCTATTACAGTATGATCTCATCTTAACTCACATCTTAACGACATCTACAAAGACCCTATTTCCAAATAAGTTCATATTCTCTGGGACCAGGATTTAGGACTTCAATATCTTCAGGGGGACACAATTTGACCCAAAACAGTTGCCTTCTTGTTCTCTCATTGGTTTTCCCTGCTGCTCTACTCTGGTCCTGTAACCCAAGATATTTTTTTGCTGCCTAGATGCAAATGAATGTTGGGACACCACCACATGTCCAGCTTATGCCACCTGCACCAACACTGTGGGAAGTTACTACTGTACTTGTAAACGAGGCTTCCTGTCCAGCAATGGACTGGCGCAGTTCAGAGGCCCAGGAGTGGAATGCAAAGGTGAGTGCACACCTCCTCAAAATCCTCTAGCATTCAGCAGGAAATTAGGTAGAAGCTGGCAGATGTAGGTACTTTGTTCCTCCCCAGTCCCAAACACTATTTCCTCCCTCCTTCCCTTTGCCTTCTTTCCTCCCTCCCTCCTTTCCTCCCTCTCTGCCTCCTTCCCTCCCTCCCTTCCTTCTTTCTCTTCTTCCTCCCCTCCCCCTCCCCCTCCTCCTACCCCTCCTCTTTCTTCTTCTTCTTCTTCTTCTTCTTCTTCTTCTTCTTCTTCTTCTTCTTCTTCTTCTTCTCTCTCTCTCTCTCTCTCTCTCTCTCTCTCTCTCTCTTTCTCTCTCTATCTCTCTTTCTATCTCTCATGATAATGATTCCTCGTCACTAAAATTTTCAATGATTGGAAACTAGCATTATAAAAAATAAGATCATGCTATTTATCAATATCCACTAATCTCATGTTGGGGACCCTCCTTCTCTATGTAGATAAGGTTTTCTAACACTTATTGAGTGCCAAGCCCTGTAGGTGCCTTTCCCCATGTGATTGAGTGTTACAGTGGGATGCGTCTCCACTGGACAGGTGAGGAAACTGAGGCTCCAGGAGTTGAAATGACTTGTGT
This sequence comes from Lasiurus cinereus, assembly GCA_011751065.1. NCBI lineage: Eukaryota > Metazoa > Chordata > Mammalia > Chiroptera > Vespertilionidae > Lasiurus > Lasiurus cinereus. The sequence goes on along the minus strand of JAAGEH010000343.1, from coordinate 7,247,473 downwards.
AGAGTCATGCAGTTGAACTGCAATTCAAACCCAGGTCTTTTGAACTCTTAACACATTACTTATTTGCCACACTCTGGTTGTGAGGTGTTGGGGAAATGAATTTAATCTCTCCAAGCCTCAATGTTTCTATTTGTAAAATAGATATTTAAGAGCATCTACCTCCAAGGATAGTTGGGAAGATTAAATGCAATAATGTTTGCAGTGCGCTAAGCACATATACAATTCCAAGAGCTACTGTTAACATAAATAATACAAACACAAATAGTTCCCAGAATGAGCTAAGTTCTTTGTCTGCATTTCTTATATTTAGACTCCAGTTCTCTGCTTGACAATAAAGATCTGTCTGTGCCTTTGAATAAAATCAGGGTCTGTAAACTTTTTCTGTGTGGGGCCAGATATTTGGGAGGTTGTAAGCCATACAGGTCTGTCATGACTACTCAATGACTTCTACATTGAATTGTCATGACCAAGACTTGTATTGGCTTAACAGCAGCTGTAGATGATACATAAATGAATGGATGTGACTGTGTGCTAATAAAACTTTATTTACACAAAATGGATGTGGTGGACCGAATTTGACCATGGGCTGTAGTTGGCTATACAAGATAAATCATTTCTATCATTATAGCTCCCAGGGAGCCCCAAACAACTCTTTATTTGCGCAACAGTTCATGGATTATTCAGTGAGCTCAGTAGTGCTGGTGGGTCCTGGTTTTTAAGTTTGGGGTGAAATGCACATTCCTTATCTAGAAAGTGATGGATACTACAGCCAGGATTTTGTCCACTCTGTGTCTGTGACCCCAGTGCAGTGTATCAATAGATATTTGTCAAATGAAGGAACATGTTATTCTTTATGTTATCTCCAGATTTAATCATCTGGTTATTGACACTTAGGTTGTTTTTAAAGTTTTATAACTTCAAGCAAAGCTGGGATGAGTATCCCCGTGATCTTATCTTGGCAAACAGTGGAATTCCAGATTTCTCTTTAGGAGAGGTGCAATTTGCCAGGAGAGAGCTATAGGAGATTTGCCTTGAAGTTTTATTTGCATGACAGGTACATAGCAAGTGTTTACTTAGGGTGGCTTGATAGAGTAGGGCCACCTGCATGCTACCACAATTGCACAATTCTCTGGGTGCTTCAATGAGTAAATTCCTAGAGGTGGTTTTGCAATGTGTTCTTGACTGGGTAATAGACAACTGCAAACTTAGTGGCTAAAACAATAACAATAATTTATTTTGCTCATGAGTGAATCCACAGTTGGGGCTGAATTTGGTGAGGACAGCTTGTCTCTGTTCCACACAGTGTCAGTTGAGTTGGTTCATGTGGGAGTTAGAGGATCCACCTTGAAGATTGTCCACTCACATGGCTGGCAAGCTGATGCTGGCTGTTGGCTGGCTGCTCCACCAGGCCTGTGGGCTGGGGATCTTAGTTCTTCTCCATGCGGGCTGCTTTTTCATGACTGGTTGGACTTCCTCATAGTATGGCAGCTGAGTTCTAAGAATGAGCATTTCAAGAGAACAATGTGTGCTTTTTTATAACCTTGAGTGCCACTTCCACCATAGCCACAAGCATGCTCAGATTCAAGGGGAGGGACTATAGACCCACTGCTTGATGAAAGGAGTACCAAATTCACACTGAATGAAGGGCATCAGGAATGGAAGACTTTTTTGGGGGAAGGAACAAAGTATCTACATCTGCCATTCTCCACTTAACTTTCTGTGAATGCTACAGGATTTTGAGGAGGTGAATATTCACCTTTATAACCATCTTTGGAAAATACAGTCTTTTATACAAGATGAGGCAGATTTGTAACTGTGAGTCTTTCTCTGTCTAGATGTAGATGAATGTTCTTCAGGTCCCTCAAAATGTGGTCCTAACTCAGCCTGCAAAAACCTGCCCGGGAGGTACAAGTGCAAATGCTTTCCTGGTTTCTCTTCTCCTACCGGAGATACCTGGAGCCCGGAAAATCCAGGTTATTTCTCCTGTACAGGTAATGCTCCTGGGCTCTGCATGGGTCTTTGTGGATAGCTACCACTGAGTTGGGCACATGAGTATTTAACCTTAGTCAGCCAATCTTTTGTCTGCTCACTCTCCTCTGCTGCTCCTCAGACATCGATGAATGCCTCGATAGTAGAGTCTGCCCAGAGCATTCTGAGTGTGCCAACTCTTTGGGAAGCTACAGTTGCCACTGCCAAGATGGATTCATCTCTAACAACTCTCTCTGTGAAGGTATGGGGACCTGCTCTTCTTCTTTTACCTACTTAATGAAGCATCACTTCATTTGATGATCCTATGAAATCAGTATGCTGATCCTCATCTTAAGATTGAGAAAATTGAAGTTCAGAAAGATGAAGTCACTTGCTCAAGGGCACACAGCCATTAAGGTGAAAGAACTGGGATTTTAACTCCTGTTGAGATCTTATGATGAATTAAGCAGTGGGGTCAGGAAGTACTTGAGAGTATGGGAGACTCTCAAGTGCTATTTTTCCCAAGGGACATTGGCCATGTCTGGAGACATTTTTTATGGTCACAACTGGTGGTGATGGTGAGTTTGTGTGTGCTATTGTTATCTAGAGGGTAAGGCACATTACAATGCACAGGACAGCTTCCCACAATAAAAAAACCATCTGATGGTGGGCAATGGTGCACTGGCCATCATAACGAGAAATTAACTTCAGACTGAAGAACGAAGCAGGCAACTCCATAGAATATGACAGAATTTATTACAGGTTACTTACTTATGGGAAGATTAGATCAGAGCAGAAGAGACAGCCCTGCAGTCTGCACAGATTATTCCCCACTTCCAGACCTCTGTTACGGTGCTTTTTCTTTTTCTTTTTTAATATGTTTTTATTGATTTTTTACAGAGATGAAGGGAGGGGGATAGAGAATTACAAACATTGATGTGAGAGAAACACCGATCAGCTGCCTCCTGCATACCTCCTACTTGGTATGTGCCTGCAACCAAGGTACATGCCCTTCACCGGAATCGAACCTAGGACCTTTCAGTCCGCAGGCCGATGCTCTATCCACTGAGCCAAACTGGTTAGGGCTACAATGCTTTTTTATAGTATAACTCAGATACTAAGGATTGAAAAGACAAAGGAACAAAGAATGCGGCACACCAATGCCAGGAGCCATACCTCCTTGTGGTCTTGTGACAGATGGCCAGTTTGATATTTATCATGGTTGCCATGGCATTCCAGCCATTACTAATGAAAATATTTGTGGCTACATTTTAAGGAACATAGATATTCATCAAACAGAAGGCTTTGATCTGCTTGCTAAGGACAGTGAGGTTAATCACACCATGAAACTTAAAATGAAATGAGATCTGGAGGCAGAAATGGAATTGGTTTTGTTCACACCTACATCTGTACAAAAATGATCCCATCCCAAATGGCAGTAGTGCTAAGGTTGAGACACTTGTCATAGAAAGACCCAAACTTCAGAACTTTCTCCTAAAAGGCATTTAAATTAAGACCTGAGAGTTTCCCTTGATCTCTTCCCCTATTAAACCAGTTATCATGTCTTGGGTAATTGACCTGGTAAATGGTCTGGAATCTCTTCATTCTTCTCCATCTTTGGTCCAAACACCATATAGTTTACAGTAGTCTCTGTCTTGCTCTTTGATTCCACCCCCCACATTGCAGTCAGAATATTCTCACCAAGAGGCAGGGAGTCCGGTGCAGTCTGTATTCTCCATGTTCATTTACAGAGGGTGACTGCATGACATGCTCAAACCTCATTATATACTCTTACCTTGAAGTCAAGCGGTTTGAAGTCAGTCCATTTGCAGCAGTTAGCTATTGCTGACTAACAGATGGCCCTGAAAGTCATGGCTAAAAACCACCACCATTTATTTAACTCTCAGATCCATGTCTTGGCAGTTGAGGTTGGGCTTTGCTGGCCAGTTCTTTGAGTCTCAACTAGAGTTGTCTGTGCTTCTGTGGTCAGCTGGACTGTCCACATAGCTGGGGGCCATCCATCTCTCTTCCACTTTGTCTTTTATTCTTTGTTAGGTCAGACTAGGGTTTGTTCATATGGCAGAAGCCTCAAGAATGAGCAAAAACAAACAATTCTCTAGAGCAGTGGTTCTCAACCTTCCTAATGCTGAAACCCTTTAATACACTTCCTCATCTTGTGGTGATCCTCAGCCATAAAATTATTTTCGTTGCTACTTCATAACTGTAATTTTGCTACTGTTATGAATCATAATGTAAATACAGTGGTACCTCCAGATACGAATGCCCTAACATATGAGATTTTTGAGATATGAGCTGTCGAGCGAGCGATTTTTGCTTTGAAATACGAGCAACAGTTGAGATAGGAGTAATCGCACGGATCGGCCAGCTGCACACGACCCATCAGTTTACCACGACTCGAATGTCTCATAGTTTCCCATGCCTCAAGGTTACGGAACGAATTAAACTCATATCTCGAGGTACCACTGTATCTGTGTTTTCCGATGGTCTTAGGAGACCCCTGTGAAAGGATCGTTTGACCCCCGCACAGGTTGAGAACCGCTGCTCTAGAGGTGTAAGTTTGGAACTGGCATCAACAGCACTTTCTCTGCATTCTGTTGGCCAATGCAAGTCAGTGGGCCAGCTAGATCCAGGAGTGGGGAAACAACTCCTCGTCTTAAAGAGAGGAGTGGCAGAGCCCACATCCCAGGATGTAGGTACAGGGAGCAGTGAAAGACCATAAACACCTTTGTAATCTACGATCAGTATGTTTTAAAACTATTTGCTATCCTTTTGCTTACATGATGTTGGCCAAAAGTTATTCTCCCTGCACACATCTCACTGCCTGGGAGGTGAGGAAAAAGGGGCACACCTGTATTGGGGAGCAGCAGCAGTGTGTGCCACTGGTTAGGAACCTGTAGAGGAGGTCTCCTGCTTGCAGTCTCCTGTCCTCAATTCCTCACCTGCCTTTGATCTGGGTTTTCATTTCCACTCATCAGAGGTGGATGAATGTGCCGATCCCAGAGCTTGCCCGGAGCATGCGACCTGCCACAACAGTTTTGGAAGCTACTCTTGTGTCTGCAACCCAGGATTTGAATCTGGCAGTGGAAACAGGAGTTTCCATGGCCCAGGGGGAATGTGTGAAGGTAGGTGAAGGGGTGTTCTGTGATCCAGGTCCAAGCCTGTTTGCAGTGGTGGGGCAGAAATCAGGGTGGATCTCAGCTGAGTTCAAAGCCCTCATCTACAAAGGTGAAGCCAATCATCATTCATTTTTCTTACATTCACCCGTGCACTCATTCAACAAATACTTCTGGAGCACCTACTTTACGTGAGGCACTATTCTAGGGCTGGTGGATACAGTGATGAAAAACACTGGCAAAGATATTCATTTTCCTGTAACTTATCATCTCATGTGGAAGGAGACAGGTACAAAAATAAATGCATACATGTATTGTGTATCTGGAATAATTAAAGGAGACGAAGACAAATAAGGCAGGGAAGGCAGATAGAGTGCTGGAGTGGGTTTCTAATTTTATTAGAGCAAAGGCCAGAGCAAGAAGTGGATATTTGAGAAAGATCTGAAGACATTGAGGGAGTGAGATATTGGGAATCTGGGGAAGGGAGTTCCAGGAGGAGGGAACAGCAGGTACAAAGGACTGGTGGCAAGATCTCAGCCAAGGCCCTAAGCTCTTCCATATGTGACCTCCTTCAGTCTTCCAAAGAACCTGGTAGTGTTGGTGATACTTTACACTCATTTTGGAGATGAGGAAACGGAGCCTTCATTGTGGTGTAGTCACTCTTCCAAGGTCAAATAGACAGAAGTTAGGAGGGTCAGCATCTGAACTGTACCTTGGGGTAACTTCACACCCAAGATGTCCTTCCCTCCAGTTTTCCATTCTGATATATCTTAGTTGTTATTATTATTAACTAGAGGCCCAGTGCACGAATTTGTGCACCAATGGGGTCCCTCTGCGTGGCCTGCAGGATGGGGCCAAAACCAGCTCTCCAACATCCCCTGAGGGGTCCTGGATTGCAAGAGGGTGCAGGCCAGGCAGAGAGAGCCCACCAGTGCACGATCAGGACCTGGCAGGAACATAGGAAGTTGGCCAGCTGGGGAGGGATCCTGGGAGGGTTCCAGGGTGTATCTGGCATATCTCGCTCAGTCCCAATGGCCAGACCTCAGTAGCAAGCTGACATACCGGTCAGAGCACGTCATAGTGAGTGGCTGAGTGGCCTTGGCATATCATTAGCATATTATGCTTTGATTGGTTGAATGGATGACTGGACACTTAGCATATTAGGCTTTTATTATATAGGATAATATAGTGATTCCTTCGCAAGGGGCTGTCATTCGCCAGGGAAAGAAAGAGTGAATGAGTTTGAGTGAGAAGAGTCTTCACAGGTGAGAGAGAAGAGTCTTCATGAACCTACAGGTAATCAACAAATCTGGATCCCTTGTTATATAGGAAGTACAGTGGTACCTCAAGATACGAGTGCCATACATATGAGATTTTTGAGATACGAGCCTTCGAGCAAGCAATTTTTGCTTTGAAATACGAGCAACATTTGAGATCCGAGTAATCGTACGGATCAGCCGGCTGCACAAGACCCACCAGTTTATCGCAACTCGAGCGTCTCATAGTTTCCCATGCCTCAAGGTTCCGGAACGAATTAAACTTGTATCTCGAGGCACCACTGTAGAAGGAGAAGATCAGGGAGGTGAGGTTAGCTGAAAGCAGGCTCTCAGGGTCTTGTTGGTTCTAATGAGGAGTTTGGGTTTTACCCTGAGCCATGGGGAGCGTCTGGTTGTGTAGGTTATAGACATGCATTTGAACACTTCCCTCTATAGAGATGAAAACGTGTAAGAAGGTGAGACAGGGCCAGGGAAACCCCAGGGCCCTGTCCTTGGTGGGCTATGTACTGCTGTTATAGCCTCAGCATCCTTCATCTTTATGACTTAGTCCAATTTTCTTCTTAGATGTGGATGAATGTTCCAGAAACTCAACTCTTTGTGGTCCCAATTCTGTCTGCATCAACATCCCAGGAGAGTACAATTGCTCCTGCCTGCCTGGGTTCATTTCACCTGATATTTGGACCCCCAAGCAACCAGAAGCTTTCAAATGTACAGGTAATTCTCCCCACTATAGGAGGACTTCTCAAAGGTTGTCAAAGGACCCTAAAATGCAATGGTATATAACAACAATCCATTGTTCTTGCTCGTGATTTTACAGGTTGACCACATGGGTTTTCTGGAGTACCTGGATGGCTGGCAGATCTGAAAGGGCCTCGGTTATGTAGCTGGTAGTTGATTCTAGTCTCTGGCTGGGAGCTTAGCTGGGCCCCTAATTATCATCGTGGGCCTTTCCACATGGCTGCTTAGGCTTCCTCATGGCATGTCAGCTGGTCTCCAAGAAGGAACGTTCAAAGGGACAGAAAGCAGAAATGCCAGTTCTCATAAGGCCTGGACTTGGCAGTTTTCTAGCACTTTTTATTGGGCACAGTCAGTGCCAGCCTAGGTTCAGAGGAAAGAGAAATAAACACCCATCCCTCTGGGGGAACATTGGGAGGGAATACTTCCAATGCATCAAGAAGTGAAAGGGTTGAGAGGAATCCAAGATGGCGGCATAGGTAAACACCTACACTGCTGCCTCGCACAACAATTTCAAAACTACAACTAAAAGACAGAATGGACATCATCCAGAACCACAGGAAAGCTGGCTGAGTGGAAGTTCTACAGCTAGAAGGAAAGAGAGGGGCTCACAGAGACCCAGAGGAGCTGCAAAAAGCTGAGGTACGGAGACACGCGCGGAGAGAGCGGGTGCCGAAGTGCCTGGCTGGCTTTCTCTGGCGGGAGGGAAACAGAGACTCTCAAAGGCATTGAACCCCTTATCTTACGACACTAAACCCCAGATCCAGCCGAAACTCATACTTGGGGAGTTTGGACTGTGAAAAGGGAGAAGTGCACGGAAATTTAGGGGAGTCGCAAAAGAACAAAGGCCTGGTGGCGCGCACAGCACTGTGCGCAGGACAGACTGCTGATTGTGCCACTGGCTTTCCCGAGAGGGCGGGAGACAGACCCTCCCAACTGTGCCACTTCTGACTCCACTAAGCCCCTGTTTCGGGTGAAACCCTGGGGACCTAGACTCGTGTGGTCCTGGTGCACAGGGGAGCCGGAAAGGCAGTGGTTAAAGGCACTGCGGGCGCGCGCACAAGGACCGCTCCAGCCATTACCCAGTCACGTGAGGCTCAGAGGCCGTGGAGGGCGGGGCCAACTGGAAGGCAAGGCGGTCCCTTAAGCCCTGAGACTCCATCCCTCCCAAGCTCAACAGAGGCTTCTGCGGCTTTGCGTCTGGTATCATAAGGCTGAATTCAACATAGAAGTTTCCTTGGCATAGTGAAAATGCCGAGACAAGGGAAGGGATTACAAACAAAAGAAATGGAGGAAAAAAACGACTGGATATAGAGTTCAAAACCACGCTTATAAGGTTTTTCAAGAATATGCTAGAAAAGTTGGATAAATTTAGTGAGACCCAAGAGGAGATGAAAAAGGACATACTAGAGATGGAAAAGGTCCAACTAAAGATGAAAAAAGACTAACTAGAAATTAAACATACACTGACTGAAATAAAAACTATTATACAGAGTCCTAACAGCAGACTAGAGAGGCAAGGATCAAGTCAAAAATTTGAAATATAAAGAAGCAGAAAACATTCAACTGGAAAAGCAAGAAGAGAAAAGAATCCAAAAATGTGAAGATAATGTAAGGAGCCTCTGGGACAGCTTCAAGCGTACCAACATCAGAATTGTTGGGGTGCCAGAAGAAGAGAGAGAGCAAGATACTGAAAACCTATTTAAAGAAATAATGACTGAAAACTTCCCACATCTGGTAAAAGAAATAGACTTACAAGTCCAGGAAGCACACAGAACCCCAAATAAAAGGAATCCAAAGAGGACCACACCAAGACACATCATAATTAAAATACCAAGAGCAAAAGACAAAGAGAGAATATTAAAAGCAGCAAGAGAAAAACAGTTCATTACCTACAAGGGAGAACCCATACGACTGTCAGCTGATTTCTCGACAGAAACGATGCAGGCCAGACGGGAGTGGCAAGAAATATTCAATGTGATGAACAGCAAGAACCTACAACCAAGAATAATCTATCCAGTTAAGCTATCATTCAGAATTGAAGGGCAGATAAAGAGCTTCACAGAGAAGAAAAAGCTAAAGGAGTTCATCAACTCCAAACCAGTATTATATGAAATGCTGAAAGGTACTCTTTTAGAAGAGGAAGAAGAAAAAAGTAAAAGCCAAAAAATTATGAACAACAAATACATATCTATCAACAAGTGAATCTAAAAATTAAGTGAATTAAAAATTTGATCAACAGAATAAACTGGTGAATATAATAGAATCAGGGGCACAGAAAGGGAGTAGACTGATAATTCTCAGGAGGACAAAAATCATAAAGCATCAAACAGACTGTGAAATTACAGCAGAAAGATAAAAGTTAGGTGAGGTAGATAAGTGATCAATCAAAGGACTTGTATGCATGCATATAAGCATAACCAATGATCAGAGACACTGGGGGGTCGGGGTATGCCTGGGAGGGAGGGGGGCAATGGGGAGATATGTATAAAAAATTAATAAAAATTAAAAAAAGAACAATACACACACACACACACACACACACACAAAGTGAAAGGGTTGATGGAGGCAGTCCTGTGTATTGACTACACTGCAGAACACATTTCATATTCCTCAACTCCAGGGGAAATCATGCTTCTTTTAATTAGAAACAGTCTATTTCTTCTTATTGATCTGCACTAGATATTGACATTGTTAGAAGCAGAACAGTAGAGCGATAAAATCAAAAGGGACCTTAGAGAGAGTAATACAGCTCCAATGGCTCTTGGGAGCCTATTCAGAATCCCGATCAAGGGCAAAAAAGCCAACCATGGACTTGCACCCCACTTTTCATCACACGATCATCTCTTTCATTTGTCTTACCTACTCAGGTTTCACTTCACAGGAACAAAGGTTCTCTTGGCCCAAATGTTTTGAAAATCATGCACTAGTCCAGCTCCATATGCAAATCATGAATTCCCTCCTTGCTATTTCTAACAAGAGCTTGCCTAGTCAAGGTTTCAATATGTCTGGAAATGGGAAGCTCACTCTTTGGCGAGAGATGTTTTTCTGTAATACCAAGAGAAAAACCACTTCCCCATGATTTCAGCTGTGGGCCACTTTGATGACTCCAAATTAGTCTATATTCGTATCAGAAGGACTTCTTGTCCTAGTTCTCCAGGGTAACATCCAGTGTAGTGTGCCGCATACCTGCTTCAGTGACTAGTGAACGCTGCTTGTTTATTCTTTTTTTGTTTTTGTTTTGTTGTTGTTAATCCTCACCTGAGGATATTTTTTTCCATGGAATTTTAGAGAGAGTGGAGGAAGGGGGAAAGAAAGAGAAAAACATCTATGTGAGAGAGATACATTAATTGGTTGCCTCCCACACGTGTCCAGACTAAGTCCAGGGATTGAGCCTGCAATTGACGTATGTGCCCTTGACTGGGACAGAAACTTCAGCCCTTCAGTCTGAGAGCTGATGCTCCAACCACGGAGCCAAACCAGCAAGATCCTAGCTGCTAGGGCAATTCTTCATGTTTTGTGACTTGACACAGAGATGGCGTTACCTCCCCCCTAATTATTTTCTCTAGGGCATTCAATTCCATATATTCTCTGTGGCTCAGAAACCCTGAGAAAGAGGTAACCCTGTGTTGCCACGGTGCCCTGACACCATTCTGTATTTGTTAGGATAGGGTTTCTCGACTTTTACATTATTGACTTTTTGGGTTCTTTGTTGTGGAGTCTGTCTGTACATGGCAGGATGTTTGGCAGTGTCTTTGGCTTCTACCTCCTGGATCCCAGTAGCACCCCCTCCTGCAGTCTTGACAATAAAACATGTCTCCAGACATTGCCCAGTGTTCCCTGGGAAGGCAAATTGCTCCCAGCTGAGAAACACTAGCTTAACTTAGAATTTTTTTATGCTCATAACAATCCAATATGGATATACTGGGCCGATGGGCAGCCTTCCTCCACAAGGTAATAATAGGGAATCCAACCTCCTTGCATCTCTTGGTTTTTCTATCTCTTAGGACCTTGGAATCCTTGGTCCCAGCCAGTGGTGAGGCAAAAGAAGGCACACCCACTTCTTGGTCATACTGGCCCAGAAGTGACAAATGTCATACTTTTCACATTCCATGAGTGAAGACTCTTCACACTGATACCCAACCCAGGTTCAGCTGCCTGCCACTGGAAAGGCAACAATGAAGAGACAAGGGTCGGTGAAAGGGAAGTAGGTTTATTCAAGAGCTGGCAGCCTGAGAAGATGGTGCACTTACATTGCAAAGACCATCTTAACAATTGGATGCAGACAGTGGTTTCTGTAAGGAGAGAGGAGGAATTACAGAACCAAACCAAACAAAAATAAACAAACAAACAAACAACAACAACAACAACAAAACAGAGCAAACCAAAGAAATCAGGAGGAGGTTCAGAGTTCTCCATTGAAGGGACTACGTGCAAGTCAGCACAGTCTGATCAGATAACTGATTCAAGGTCAGCAAATCTCCCAGAGCCGGAAGATTTGGAGGTTGGGATCTACTTCTTCTGAAGTTAGTTCCTAGAATTCTTAAGCAAACAGGCTGTTTATTTGAAGTTATATGTTAGTTGACAGATCATCTTTTACAGAAACAATGTTGAAAGAATGTTGGGGTGAGTTACTACATTTCCTGCACAGATACCGAAGAAATGTAGTCCCTGGTTGGGCTGCCATTATTTAAATGACCACTCTTACATTGCAGAATGGAAAGCATGACTTTTGTTGGATTGTTGGCCAGCTCTGCTTCACGCCCTTTCTCTACTACACAGATATTGATGAGTGCCTGGATATGTGCCCTTTCAATGCAACATGCACCAATACCCTTGGGAGCTACTTTTGTACCTGTCACCCTGGCTTTGCACCAAGCAATGGTCAGCTGAACTTCACAGAGCAAGAGGTGGAATGTAGAGGTAAATGGAGGGTTGTGTGGACATCCCTTGACAAAAAGCATCTTCTTGTTCCTTTGGTAGTTTGAAATTCTCGAGTTCTTTGCAGATATTGATGAGTGTGTGCAAGATCCATCACCATGTGGCCCCAATTCAGTCTGCACCAATGCCCTGGGCTCCTACAGCTGTGGCTGCATTGTGGGCTTTCGTCCGAAGCCGGAAGGCTCCTGGAACTATGGCAACTTCAGCTGCAAACGTAATCATCTCCTTGTGTGTCTTGGCACTGGAATCTGTGTCTTGTTCTCTCTGCTCAACCTCTGGATTCTTTTCTTACTTTCACCTCATCCACATGTTCTCTCTTTATTAGTTCATTCATTTACACATTCATTCATTCACTCATTCAATAAATTATTTTCAGAGCATCTGTTAATTAGTTAATGAATCAAACTGACCCATACACTGAGAATTCAGTCCTGGACATGATGAATATGATACGTGCCCTCATGTAGCTTATAGTCTAGGGAAAAAAGTGGAGAGCACATAAATAATTATTTAATGACCACGATGAATGTGACCACTAAAGAATCTTAGAACATTTTGGAGTGACTAATGGGATATTTCATATGCTTTGGGAAAATAGCATTTCGGCTGGAGCTTGAAGGAAGAGTAGGAATTTTCCAGATGAAGCGTGACACTCGCACGCAAAGGCCCTGAGGCCAACACAGAGAAAGGGCAAGAGAAATGGCATTAGCTGTATCTGAGAAGGTGGGCGGCGGTCAGACATTGTAGGATATTGTGAGCAGTGCAAACAATTTTGCAGTGTTTTTGTCAAGAACAACGGCAAACCATAAGAGGTTTAAAAATGTTAAACTATGGATTGTTTGGGATGTTAAAAATGTAAGTAATTTACATGAAAGCAATGAAGTACAGTAATAAAATGAATCTACCTAAGGGCCTTGTCAACATAAGTAGAATATCATCGATGTCCTTGCTTCTTCCCCAGCCCATATCTCTGTCTCTGCCCCAGAGGGAATCACTCTGAACTTGTGTTCATAATCACCCTACTTAAATAAAGATCTTTCCCCTTGCATATATTCCTAAGCAATACCTTGCTTAGATTTGTGTGTTTTGGAGCTTTATAGAACCTCTTAGGGTCCCTGTGTGGTAGTGTAGAGTTTGCTCGTTTCCACTGTTATCAAGAATATGGTAGTGATGGACTTGAAGCAGGGCGTGACATAAGCAGACTTGCTTCAGTCATATCTTGCTGTGGCTAAGTCTGATTTGGTTGCTTTTGTGTTATTCCTAGGAGTTCCCTTCAAGTGTAAAGAAGATGTAATCCCCAACAATAAACAGGTCCTGCTATGCCAAGTGGGAGCAGCAGTGGTGCCTGAAGATGTAAGTATTTACCACTGATTTTTTTTTTCACACAACTCCCATCTTTCCACCCCACTATGACGTTCTGCTTTCATGTGTGTCTGATGTTTAATTCATGTAAGAGAAAAGTGCTGTGGCTCCAGGTTGCATCATATGGTGAGTTTGTATTTCCCTGAGGATTCTAGGGACTCAAAACGCCTCAGGGATTGAAGGCCAGCCACCCCATGTGGTGGACTTGGAGGCCCAGTCTGTACCTTGAATGCTTGGAGGAGGGTCAGATCAATGCTCACCAGAGTTCTTCCTTCTGGGCACAGGTTTCATTTTGTGCACTCATGAATGCCACCTTCAGCGTCCTGGACAAGAACTGTGCAAATAAAACTGCTGCTGTTTCTCTGAAGGTAATGACACTGTTATAATTATATTTCATGCTTTGAATATCTCAGGGGTGCAGAAAGTCCTCTTTATAATTGAACTGTGAGTTCACGTTTAATTTATGAAAGTTGTGAGGTTTGAAAAGTTAACATACAGTAAAAAACAACAACAGAACAAAACAATAAAAGTTAACATACAGCAGAATTGCCCTTTTCTGGACAATTTTACACGTTTTATTTTTACCTAAGTAGATGGGTGTAGCTACCACTACAATCAGAACACAGAACAATTCTAATTCCCCACCCCCACCCCAAACTTCCTTGGGCTTCTCCTTTATAGTCGCATACTCTGTCCACCACTAGGCTTAATAAATCTCTGATCTGTTCTGTTGTGATAGTTTTATCTTTTTAAAACATCATATAAATGGGGTCTCACAGTGTGCAACCCTTCGCACCTGGCTTTTTTCACTTAGCACAGTGCCTTTGAGAGTTGTTAATGTGTTTATCGATAGCTCCATGCCCTTGTTGGGGCAACTATTAGTGACATTTAGCATATCACATGGTTGAGCCAACATCACCACTATAGTTCTAGAACATCCTTACCATCCAAAAGGAAACTGCACAAGCATCTCTCCTCATCCCCTCCACCCAGCAACCATTAATCTACTTCCTGTCCCTGTGGATCTGCCTGTCCAGGACATGTCACATGATTGGAATCACACACTGTGTGACCTTTTGTGTCTGGCTTCTCTCACTGAGCATCCTGTGTTCCAGGTTTATCCGTGCTGCAGTGAGTGTCAGTGCCTCACTGCTTTCATGGCTGAGTAATATTCTCTTATGTGGCTGGGCCACAGCTTGTTTATCTGCTCATCCATTTTTTTTTTAAATAGGGGATTAGATTACTCTTTAAAAATTATTTTATTTTATTTTTGTTAATCTTCATTCGAGGATATTTTCCCATTGATTTTTAGAGAGAGTGAAAGAGTAGGGGAGAGACAGAGAGAAAGAAACATCGATGTCAGAGAGAAACATACATGTGTGAGAGACACATCAATTGGTTGCTTCCCACTTGCCCCAACTGGTTCGAGGATCAAGCCTGTAATGGGGGCACATGCCCTTGACTGGAATCAAACCTGCCAATGCTCTAACCACTATGCAAAACAGGTTAGGGCTATAAACACTCTCTTGAAGAAAGAGGACAGTTGCTATTTCATGGATGAGAGAGAGAGAGAAGAGACACAGAGGAAAACAGAGAAAGAGAGGCAGAGAGGCAGAGGGAGAAAAGAGGAAGAAAAAAGCAAGCACGCACCCTTTTCCCTGCAGAGTACGGCTGAGAGCTTTGCCTCTGTGCTTGAACAAACATCCACGTGGTCCAACTTCACCAAAGATGAGACCTCCACGCTGGCCACTGTCTTACTGGAGAGTGTGGAAAGCACCACTTTGGCAGCTTTTCTGAAACCCTCAACAAATGGCAGCCAGACTATTCAGACGGAACACTTGGGTAGGACATATCCTTCATGGCAAGGTCACACCTGGGTGCTGGTTTTGGGGAGTGACTTTGGCGATGTGATTCTCCAAATGCCATTTTCCCAACTGTTTCAAACCTTTGAACTTATAACAAAGCAACTCTAATATATTATCAACATTTCTCATGGATTGAGTGCTGGGTGCTGTGTGTGTGTTGCCAGGCACTGCATTTGGAGTGTGTCATTAATTCACTCAATAAGTGCTTTTGAAGTGCCTGCTTTATGCCAGGTATTAAGGGATGATAGTCACTTTCTGTGTTCAAATGGGCCCATGGTATGATGGTACTTCCTGTCTGGGAGTTAGGTGGAATTTTGTGACTAGTCCTGATCAGTGGATTGTGAATGGAAGAGTTGCCAGTGTGAGACCTTCCAGAGCTTTCTTTCCCTCTGCCCTACCAACAGGTCATGCTTCAGGTCACAGTTTCTCCATCTGTGCAAGTCTCTATGTAAGGACAAAACAGAACACCATCCTAAGTCAATGCATTGACGGGAAATTATTGTTATTTTTAATCCACTAAGATTTGGGGTTGTTTGTTACTGAGGCCTAACTGATCCTCTCCTGACTGATACACCCTGAACATATGTGATCTGTGACCACTTGGGAATCCTGAGTGCTGTAGACCTTTTACGGCAGTACCCCACTCATGGTACTCATTCTAGGATCAGTCACACAGCCTTCAGAATTTCTATCCTGATAGGTGCCTGGGAGGTTAAGATGCAGAAACAGAGTACTTGGTGGACTGCTACCAGTAGTGAACAAGACAGGCCTCATGAAGCTTATATTTTAGTGAGTTGAGTCAGACAAACAGACGTCTGTATACCAGATAGAGCTAGTGCTATAGAGAAAAAATGCAGCAGGATAAGGAGGCTAGAGAGGGTCAGAATGAGGGGGAGAGTTGCTGTCTTATAGGGGAAGTCCCACTAGGGCAGGGACCTGAGGGAAGGGAGCCCCATAAATCTGGGGCATCCTAAAAAATATATGCACACTTTAACCGTGGATAGCTCGGTTTTGAAAATGAAATATATTTTACTAAACACTGTCTATATAATTATTCGAAGTGTGTGTATACATTTTGGGGGACACCCTATATTTGGAGAAAGAGCAAATGTGGGAATGTATGGCGAGTTCAGGGAACACTAAGAAGGCCAGCATGGCTGATGCAAAAGAGAGTACAGTAACAGCTGCAGAAGGAGTCAGAAAAGGGAGAGACAAGTTTTGTAGATAAATGTGGGGACACAGGATTTTATTTGAAGTAAGCTGGGGGCAGAATTGGAGAGTCTGGAAACAGTTGTGGCATTGTCTATATTTCATAAACAATGCCACGTTATGTTTTGTGTTTTCATGAAGAGTCCTGTACTTATGGCCATGTTGCAGGTGAGAGACCGAGGTTCAGAGAGGTTAGGACTTTGCTCAGGTTTACTCGGCTGGTGAGCAGTAGGGCGGGACTCCCGGTTCCTGTTACCTGACTGCTGACCCTGAGCCCTTGCCCACAGGCTGGGCTTCTCCCAGTCCCTTCCTGTTCTCTTTGGCTTTGGAAAACTCACCTACATTTGTAGTCACAAGAGTGTCCAAACATTCTAGCCTTCATCACTGTCAACTTCAGCTCCGTCTTTCCCTGATGCATCCCCTACGATGTGAGAGCTCGCTGGGTTCCTCACGTTTGCTGCTCCCAAATACCTATCGTTCATGAAGGGGCTGTAGCGCGTGTCCAGGACCAACTGGCCTTTCTGTTCTTTCCGTGGCTTGCAACGAGGATGCAAACCTGTGTCTGAAACCCAAATCGACCCACTTTCTGGGCGATGTCATGCAAAACCTCCTTTTCTCCTTTTAGATATCGAGAGCAAAGTTATCAAGGAAGAATGCGCTGAAGAGAATGTGACCTTTAACTTGAAAGCCAAAGGGGATGAGATGAAGATTGGCTGTTCCACAATCGAAGAATCTGAATCCACAGGTACACACCTGCTCGTGAGAGTCAAGGAGGGTGGTTCGGGTGTGTTTCATCAGCAAAAATGAATTGATCA
The DNA here is from genome assembly GCA_011751065.1 of Lasiurus cinereus. Taxonomy (NCBI): domain Eukaryota; kingdom Metazoa; phylum Chordata; class Mammalia; order Chiroptera; family Vespertilionidae; genus Lasiurus; species Lasiurus cinereus. Next base: position 7,230,167 of record JAAGEH010000343.1, on the reverse strand, counting down.
CCTCCTATGTGCCAGAACCTGTGCCAGACACTGAGGGACTCCTGATGGTGGAGGTAGAAATAGTCCATGGCCTCAAAGAGCTTTCATCTGCTACGGAAATCAGACATGAATTAATACTCTCCCAATACCGTAGTATCGAGAGCTTCCCTCTTCAAACGCAGCAGCTACTGGCCACCTTTGGTCATTGAGCACCTGAAATCTGGTAAAGCTGTAAATGTAAAAGATATACTAATTCCAAAGGCTTGGTGCAAAAGAAAAAAAGATTGTGAAATATCTTATTAATAGTTATTTATACTGATTTCATGTTGAAATGCTATTTTGTATGTGAGTTAAAAATTATTATAATTAATTTCACCTGTTTTTACCCTTTTCTAAAATGTTACCACTAGACAATTTAAAATCACACATGTGGTTCCTACTGTCCTTTTAGTGACAGTGCCAATTTGTGTCAGTGTGGGCAAGCTTTCCCTGTAGAAGGCTGGTTGGTAATTGTTCTAGGCATTGAGGGCACTACAATCTGTCCCAATTATTCAACTCTGCCATCACAGTGCAAAAGCATTCACAGGCAATATGTAAAGGAATGCATGTGGCTATGTTGCAACACAACTTTTATTTAGGAAAAACAAACAAACAAAACTCCCAACCAATGGCTCCATTGGCTTGTTGTCCATTGTCAGCCACCCCCTGATCTATGTGCTTTTTGAAGGGCACGGGGGCAGACCTAGGACACATCCCTGGCAACCATCAACATTGTGACCACCCAAGAGAGTGACTGGGAATAACCAAAAACATGAGAGGGACGTTAGTTCCCACTGCTGAGTCAAACTGTCCCTTAGAAGTACAAATTCAAATTTATTTTGTGAAGGTTGCCCAGATTTCTCTAGGTGATAGCACCTGGAGATTTTCTCTTTATGGTTCTGCTGAGAATCACTGGTGTGTCAATCCTCAGAACAGGCCAGTGACAGTGCAGAGATGTACAGGATACTGAAGCATACATGTGTCAATCCACTGGTGTGTCAATCCTCAGAGCAGGCCAGTGACAGTGCAGAGATGTACAGGATACTGAAGCATACATGTGTCTTCATGTGTCGGGCCATCTGTGATACCTACTGAGCAAACGATTCCTTTTTATTTATTCACTTTTTTGCCCTTGGGGATTTACAGGAACCACTGGGGTGGCTTTTGTCTCCTTTGCGAGTATGGAGTCGGTGCTCGATGAGAGCTTCTTCCAAGACTCTCAGACCTCCTTGACCAACACCAAGAGGAAGTTGAAGATGAATTCTCGCATCATTGGGGGCATCATGACAGGGGAGAAGAAAGATGGGTTCTCTGAGCCAGTTATCTACACTCTGGAGAACATCGAGGTTTGTGAAGAGGTCCTCACTGGGCCCCCACCTGCCTATTGACAGGCTTGACTCTCATTTCTCATAGGAACCCAATGACTAGCAATGCAGGCCCATTCTAGAAGAATGAGCTCTTCTACTTTTAAAAATATTTTTTATTAGTTTTTTTATAGAGAGGAAGGGAGAGGGATAGAGAGTTAGAAACATCCAAGAGAGAGAAACATCAGTCAGCTGCCTCCTGCACACCCCCTACTAGGGATGTGCCCACAACCAAGGTACATGCCCTTGATCGGAATTGAACCTGAGACCCTTCAGTCTGTAGGCCAACACTCTATCCACTGAGCCAAACCAGTTAGGGCTCTTCTACTTCTTTTTGTTTCTAAATCTTCACCCGAGGATTTTAGAGAAAGAGAAAGGGGGAGAAAGAGAGAGATCAAGGTAAGAGAGGAACATCAATCAGTTGCCTCCTGTAACATGCCCCGACCAGGGATCAAAACCTAGGTATGTTGCCCCGACCAGGAATTGAACCCGAAACCTTTTGGTGTGCAGGACGATGCTCCAATCAACCGAGCTGCCTGGCCAGGGCTTAGCTCTTCTCTTTCTATGTGGTGTTCTTCCTTTCCTCAACCAGTAAGACTTAGATCAGATGAAGTAACGTTGATGCAGGAACATACTCGTGGACTTTGTTTACATTAGCTATGACCGAGACAGTGGTAAAGACAGGTCTGGCACCCAAGACATTTCCTTTTATCACTGCACATTGAAATATCAGCATTTCCCTCCATTCCCTACAGAACATCCCTGCATCTTCTTGCCGCAAATGACTCTTAAGTGATCACATTGAGTCCATTCAAGAGGGGCTCTCAGGTGACCAAGAGCCTTTGCATTTTCAGCCAAAGCAGAAGTTTGAGAGGCCCATCTGTGTTTCCTGGAGCACAGACCTGGGGAGCGGCAGGTGGACCCCATCTGGCTGTGTGGTCCTGGAAGCCTCCGAGATGTATACTGTCTGCAGCTGTAACCGACTGGCGAACCTGGCCATCATCATGGCTTCCGGGGAGCTCACGGTCAGTGCTGACACCCTGTGCTCTGATTCCCCACTCCTGATTGGGAAAAATTGATTCAACATCTGAGTGTGCCCCTCATGGTGTGTGTTCTGTGAGTGAGTCATGGGGACAGAGGGAATTTGTGGTCTGCTTGGGAAGCCAGGACATTCATATATCAAATGAGAAATGACCCTGAATAGGTGCAGATACAATACCAATCACAGATTCCATTTAATGAGCACCTACTATGTACTGGATCTTTTATTTTAACTTGTTAGTTTTAGACCCATTTTATAGGATGGGAGGCTGAGGCTCAGCAGTCTGCCTGGTCATGATGCTTGTAATTGGTGGAGGTGGGATTTGAACTCAGGACAATCTAGATCCAGAGGTCTCTTACCACTAAATTATGCAAATATGCAAGAGGCTGTGGGAATTCAGGTGTATCAGTGAGAGCTAGTTGACAGATCAGGAAGTAGAGTATGAAATGAGACTTGGTGAGCTCATAGATGTGATATAGAGGAAAGACAACCTCTTTAGTGCCGTGGTGAGTATCCTTGCCTATCATGCCAGATATGAGGTTCAGTTTCCTGCCAGGAGGGCCCTGAATGCTATTTATAGAAATATAATGCATAGGATGTAAGAGAAACAGATCCTAAGCAACACAGATCTAGTTTTTTTGTTTGTTTGTTTTTAATATATTTTATTGATTTTTTACAGAGAGGAAGGAAGAGGGATAGAGAGTTAGAAACATCGATGGGAGAAAAACATCAATCAGCTAGCTGCCTCTTGCACACCTCCTACTGGGGATGTGCCCACAACCAAAGTACATGCCCTTAACCAGAATCGAACCCGGGACCCTTCAGTCCTCAGGCCGACACTCTATCCACTGAGCCAAACCGGTTAAGGCCAGACCTAGTTTTCAGTCCTATCTCTTTCACATCCTGGCTGTGTTTCCTTGGGCAAATCACTTAGCCTCTCTGAGCCTGAACCCAGTTCTTTCATCTCAAAATTGAGAATAAGAAAAAAATGATGACAACTAACACATCATATGCTTGTGGTAAAGCTGTAAGTAATTTCAGTATTTTCACTGAATGCTCCTAAAATCTTAAAACAATCCTATAAGGTAATTACTACTGGTATCCCCTTTTAAACAGATGAAGAAACTAAGGCACAGAGCACTTACGTGTCTTATTCAAGTTCATACAACTAGAAACCAGTAGAATTGTAGACCACATTTTCTTAGCTACAGAGTCACCATGTTGTAGAGAGGAGCTCATGAGATGGTGCCTGGCACACTTTTACATATCTTTAATACACAGAGGACACTCAAATAAGTTTAAAATTAGTTTAAAATGATTGGTGAATAATGGTTTATGGGAAGGACTCAGCTTGTCATTTCCACTCCTGGAAGCTGGCGTCTCTGAACATGTATGTGTCAGTCCTGGTTCAGTGCAGGGAACAGGAATCCCTGTAGGTATTTCAGGCAGGGGGCGGATTGAACACAGGGAACTAGGTGCTCCTAGTTGAAGTCAGGGAGTTGCCACTTGGATTTTGGCTTCAGGATCACCCCTCTGCCGCTCAATCAGAGGATAAAAATTGCTGCTGTCAGGCCACTCCCCATCTATTAGAATTAAAAACTGGACCATTGGAATGTGGTGTCCAGCCACAGCTCACGCCTGACTGCAGAAAGCTGGTCTCTGTCTTCCCAGACTTCCATGCATGCACCACATGGGAGAACTTGAAGGACATCCTAGACCTTAGCCCCAAGAGATTCTGGGAAGTGTAGTTTGTAGACATCCTGCCATAGTAATATGTGGGGGTGGGGAAAGGGACAGGGGTGGGAATGGTGCTGATGGATGCTTATCGATGCCAAAGAATGGTGATGGGCAATATCTCATGTATTCTGATGTCAGAGGAAGAAAAGATCCCCCAAGCTCTTTCTGCCCAAGTCAGGGGTCTGTATCATTCTGTTTCCTGCCCAGGAGAATGTTTTTCTCTGTCTGAGTGGAGTATCTTTTTCCTGACAGATGGATTTCTCCTTGCACGTCATTAGCTACGTGGGCATGATCATCTCCCTGGTGTGTCTCACCTTGGCCATCGCCACTTTCCTGCTGTGTCGTGCCATTCGCAACCGAAACACCTACCTCCACCTGCACCTCTGCGTGTGCCTCTTCTTGGCCAAGCTTCTGTTCCTCACCGGTGTAGACAAGACCGACAGCCAGGTCTCACATCCCTTAGGCTAAGGCCCCCATCCAGCCCCGTGATCTCCACATCTGCCTCTGCTCATCCCTACCCATCTCCCTCTATAGTAGTTCCCACCTCAGGACCTTTGCACATGTTATGCCCTCTTCAGGATACTCATCCTCTAGTACCTCATCTGGTTGACTCCTTATAATTGGTCTCAGTTTAAAATCATCTCCCTGATCATATTATATATTGTGGCAGTCCCTCCTCTTACTCTTTAAACCATTGGTTCTTGCCTGAGATGATTCTGCTCCCCTGGGGGACACTTAGCACTATCTGGAGACATTGTTGGCTGTCACCACTGGGAGAGGGTACTGCTGGCATCTCGAGGGTGGATGGAGTGGGGGGTGCTGCAACACACAGGACAGCCCCGCCCCCCTGAAGACAGAAAATAACCAGCAATAGCATTACAGCCATCAATACGGCTACAGCGGAGACACTCAGCTTACCACTCCATGTTCCATTCCTTCCTAGCACTTACTTGAAACCATATTGATTCTTTATTGATTGATTGTGTATCTGCTTTTGCCAGTAGACTGTGTGCCCTGTGAGAGCAAGAACTTGGACCCGTTGACCCCCAGAACTGTGCCCGAAACAAAGGAGGCTCTCAGAGTTTCCCCCAAGCAGCACTCTTGACATTTGGGCGGGTGACCATTCTTTGTGCAGAGCTACCCCTCTCTTGGCTTCCCGGTTCCATTGGGAATGAAATGCTGGTAGTTGCACCCCACTCCCATCATAGGCCAGCATTGGGCAAGCGTCTATAAAGACCCAGATAGGATACAGCCTGCTTTAGGGATCCTACGATTTCTGCTGAAACTACTCCAATCTGCTGTTTTAGTCTGAAAACAGCCCTAGAGAATACAGAAATGGGCGTGGCTGTGTGCCCGTGAAACGTTATTTATAAAATAGGCAGCTAGTCCAGCGGCTGTAGTTTGTTAACCTCCCTTCCCCCATATCTTCAGTCATCTCCTAACATAGGGGATCCTCTACCCGTTTTTACCCCAGATGCTCCCAGTAGTAGCATCGACAGTCACATGTCCTGGGAAAACTCAGGACGATTGGTCACCCTACCACAGGGCGGGTGCAGCCCGTGATGGAGACTCTCTCATAAATACTTGTGGAATGAATGAATGAGTGAGTGAATGAATGAATGAATGAGCCAGTGAATGGGCTGTGTTTGGGGAATGCCCTTCAAAGTAGTCCCTCTCCTGCCCTCTTCCTCTGAACCTGACCCTTGGGAGGGGCCGGGGAGTGCTGAGTGCACACGCTTCTCCTCTCAGATAGGCTGCTCCATCATTGCGGGCTTGCTGCACTACCTCTTCCTCGCCTGCTTCTTCTGGATGCTGCTGGAGGCCGTGATGCTCTTCCTCATGGTCAGGAACCTGAAGGTGGTGAACTACTTCAACTCCCGCAACGTCAAGATGCGGTATCTCTGTGCCTTTGGCTACGGGCTCCCAGGCCTGGTGGTGGCTGTCTCCGCCAGCGTGCAGCCCCAGGGCTACGGGATGCACAATCGGTAAGTGACCTCCCCTCCCAACCTGAAGGCCCTGCTGCCAGGGTTCATGGTGATCATGACATGGACCACAGAAGAGCAATGGCATTATCAGGAGCGCGGCTACCGGTCGGTGCGCTTTTTGTGTTCTGATGCTCTGGGGGCTGCCGCATACCGCAGCACAGGTTGCGCATGCGCAGAGCCAGAGGCTCCTGTTGGAGCTGGGAGTCTAGGTAAATGGCGGCGATGTAAACAGTGGACTTGACTGTATGTGTTTTCAATTGATTTGAGAGAGAGAGAGGAAGAAGGCGGGAGAGAGAAACATTGATGTGAGAGATAGCAATCAGTTGCTTCCCATACACGCCCCGACCAGGGATCGAACCCACAACCTAGGTATGTGCCCTGACGTGGAATCTAACCTGCAGCCTTTTGGTGTGTGGGACGACGCTCCAACCAACTGAGCTACCCGGTCAGGGCGTGGTTGCACAGTTTTCAAATCATGGACTCCGGCATCAACCTTCTTAGGTTTGAATCTTGGCTCCACGACCTCCTAGCAGTGCGTCCATGTCCTGACCTGCACGGTGGGGGCGAACAGCCATATGACATCAGGTGCTATTGTGAGGGTTAAACGAATTGCTATCTGCAAAACATCTGAAGCAGGGTCCGGCACAGAGCCACGCATTATTCACGTCGCAGTTAGCATCACTGTTATGATATTGCCTGTTCTAAGGGAGGTGTGTTTACCACGTTTCTATGCGAGATCATTTTAGGTAGTATGCTGGTACGTGCTGATTTTAAAAAGTATTTATTTTGTAGGTAAGTAGGGGGGAAAAAATGGCCAGAATACCAAACTCATAATTTCACATACACGGTTTATGTATGTAAAAGACCCAGTTCACTTTGAGGACAAAATCCGGTAAATTCTGGGACTAGGAGGAGGTGGACAGGGCAGAGACAGTAACTCGCCGTAGAGACAGTAACTCGCCGTGTTATTTCCTTTAGTTCTCTGACAGGCCCTGAGCGAGTGCTGCTACTTTAATTTACAGACGAGGAAATGGGCTCAGAAAACCTTTCTCCCTAGGATAGTGAGAGGGGGCATGTGAGGACCTGGATCTGGGTCTTTTCAATCCTGGGGTCTCTGCTTATCACCCCCTGCTGTAGGCACTCTGCTGAGCTGTGTGTTTTTTTTGCCGGGGGGGAGGGGGGGCGGTTCGGTGATCCGGGTTTCCTCCCTGTCTGATGATGGTTTCTACTTCAGGTGAGGTCATTAGGATAAGAGGTGAGGAAAAGGAACTCACACTCAGTGAGCACCTGTCATCACCTAAACCCATGAACTTTACGACCTTGTTATCTCTGGTGCTTCCCAACAAACATCCCGTGTTAAATGGAAGCGTCTCCATCATGCACAGAGACATCGTACCCTGGGTTTGTGGAGTGCACCACCTGTGCTGCTGTGCATGGCAGCCCGAGACCAAATGGACATGGAGTCACAGCTTAGTAAGTGGTGGCTGCAGAGGAAATCGAGGCTCAGGACAGTTGCAGAAATTGCCCGGGTCACATAACTAGGAAGTGTCCAAGCTGCGTTTAGGCCTGACCGTCCTGTCAGGAGATGGTGACCATACAAAGCTGCCACGAGGAGGTGCCTCCTGCTGGTGCAGGTAGTAAGCCCCAGCACAGACCAGAGGCTGATGGCATCTGAAAGCTGGAAAGTTCAGGAAAGGCTTCCTGGAGGAGGCACGAACTGGGTCTTAAAAGCTCTGCTGGAAGGTACACAGCAAAGAGGAAAGGGGGTAGCAACTTGGATGAGGATGAAAGTTGGGCCACGGGGGAGAGCTTGAGCTGTGTTTGAACAGATGGACTGGGCTGGGAGAAGGCTGGGGAGATTGGTGTGGGCATGGAATTTGGATAACACCTGTAGGTGTTTTGGGAAAGTTTTAGGAAGGAAGGTATCCATGACAAGGATTTGAGATGATTTCAGGAAGCACTAGGAAGGGAGTGGGGAAGTGAGACAGGGAGGAGAAGGAACGCACACAGAGTGAATTCAGGAGCAGGTCCTGCTGTGTATTACCGCGTTTAATACCAAAGGTACCAAGGGGAGATGGTGCAGAGTGTGCACCACCGTTATCCCTCCCAAGGGGAAGGGAGCGGCACATTTACCCACCAACTCCCTCCCATCAGCCCTTGGGGGCAGGGGGAACTGCTCCCAGGAGAACAGTCTCCAGAGCTTTTAGTCTGATGCCCTGAGGCTGGCAGGCAGAGAAGCAAAGCCCATAGGGAAATAGCCAGTATTTGTGTAAGTGGTCGGTCCTGACAGGGTGTGGACAGCCTCTTCTCAGGTTGCAAATGTTTTCCTGCCTTTATTGCTCTGCTACTGGAGATTTGGTGCCAGGAGAGACCATGTGGCTATCAAATTTGACTACCAGGGCAGTAGAGTTCTATTGTTTGAAGAGAGCAAGTTCAGAGCCATGCAAAACCTCCCCTCTGACAAAGTCCCAGTGTCCTAGTACTAGGTTGACATTTTGTTAAGATTCCTATGTCCACATATCCCCCGCCCCACCTATTTTTCAGTTCCCCCTTTTGCTTACTTTACAATCATGAAGGCCAAGAATATGAAATCAAGAAAAAGCAGACTGGGCCAAACACCACACCTTGTTTTTCTTATATAGACTGCTTGTTTTTTTTTCATAAGAGCAAGAGAGAGCAAGCATATTCCCTTCCCCCACTATTTAAGTATAATTCTCACTGGAATCTCCAAGAAGGACATTAAAAAACTCAAGCCAGAATCTAATAAAACTATGCACAGTTTTTCCACATAGGTAATAATTTTGAATGTTGGATGTTTTTGTTCCAAAAAGAATCTGTCCATCTCTTCATAGCCCAGGCCATTCTAGCTTGAAAACCTTAATTCCAAAGCACAGATACACATTTCTAAAAGTCTTCTGTCACGGTGTCTACTATGGATGCCTTCGTAAACGCGCTTACAAAGAACAGCGTAATCTGCCACTGAAAGCCTAGTTATTCCTCTGTATTATTAAACTCAACGGAGAGCGCCACACGCAGCCACAGAAGGCATAAGCAATGATCACTGAAAACAAAAAGTTTTTCGGATCTTTGCATGACCTCTACAGGTCCACACCGCTACCCATTCACTGCACATAATTACACAGTGACTAGTTCATAGCAGGAAAAGGTGTTTAGTAAAGCTAACCTTGCATCCATCAAAAGCTACTTGTAACTCTCCAGGCTTTGTGTGAAGAGTCAGCTTTACAGAGCACAGGGAGATGGAAGAGCCAAGAAGACTGCTCGTCCCCACTTTGTCCAACACTTAATCTAGTCTACCCCCTGAAACTGCTAAGGATGCAACAGTATCACATCCCCCAAATCTCTCTGTAGAGTTTCAAAAAGGAAGATAAATTTAATTGAATGGCTATGTTTGTGCTATTGCGAGGGGAAAAGGGAGACAGGCGAATCACTGCTAATTGACCATTCAGAGGAAATCATAAAATGATTATAGCTACTATGGAGTAATTCAGGAGATTGAAGGAAGTGATTAAAAGGGCTTTATCTAATAGAAGCATATTATAAACTCTGATTCCCTAATTACCTGTCATACCCCATATGGATCACTGTGAACAAAATGGAATGTTCTCTTACAGTTAATACACCCCCGAGTAACCTGCAAGTCTTATATTTTCCAGTGGTAACAGCAATCAATTGCCTAAATAGACCAGCTTTCCCTGGATTCCAGGAACTAGACTTGCCCATCCTCACAGCACAGGATGCAATCCGACATACACATGTGGTATACACACTGGAAGTGGGTGGGTTTTGGAAATCCAACATAAATTTGGAGTAGAATGTCAGTATGTTTCTGGAGAATGTCATTTGTAAAGCAAAAGAGTATGCTCTCATGTAACGCCTGGTTTATGTTTTGACTGTGGAGGTGCATGTTTAATAAGGGCAGCATATAGATAAAAGATTTCTATATATTGTGAAATGATCACCACAGCAATCTAGCTAACACCTATCCCCTCACCTAGTTACACACTTTTTACTTGTGAGAACTTTCCTTTTTTAACATGTGCTCCTCCAGCAACTTTAAAATAGTCAACATTATGAACTATAGTCGCCATGCTATACACTACATCCCCAGGACTAGTTAATTTTATCACTGACAGCTGGCATCTTTTGACCTCCTTCACCCATTTCTCCCACCCCTACCCCCACATCTGGCAACCACCTATCTGTTCTCTGCATCTGTGAGCTTGTTTTTTCCCCTTAAGACTCCACATGTAAGTGACGCCATTCACCTTTCTCTGTCTGCCTTATCTCACTTAGTATCATGCCCTCAGGTTTCATCGGTGTTGCTGCAAATGGCAAAATCCTTTCTTTCAGCCAATAGTTATGGAATGCCATGTCCAAAGCAGTTCTGGGTATTCTGAGATGAACAGACATCCAAGGTCTAAATTCTCAAGCAGCTCATAGTCTAGTAGGGGAATGCAGGCAATCGGCCAGTCAACAAGCTGAACATGATATTTATTATCCAAATAGATGCCATAAAAATAAAAATAAAAAAAGGCAGCAAGCTTTGCCAGAGAGGGACTGGGAGTAGGGGACAGTATAGTTAGTAAGGAACAGTCAGGAATGGCTTCTCAGATGACGTGACATTTGAGCTGACATTTGAATGACAAGGTGTGCCTGAAAAGTGGGAAAAGGGATTACAAAGATTCTACATTGACAAAGGCCTCTGCCCATGGCACGCAGTGAGCATTTCAGGAACATTTACTCAGGAAGGAGTTCAGATAGAAGACTTTCTAGAGTCCAAAGAAAACTGAAATGCCACCTGCACCATCATGAATTTTTCTTTTTTATCTCCATCTCTTCTCCCAATTTTCTGCACTTGGCTGCAGTAATTAATTTGAAGGTCAAGTCTGAGGCAAGCACTGACTCTCCCTGTTTCTCTCCATAGTTGCTGGTTGAATACCGAGACAGGGTTTATCTGGAGTTTCCTGGGGCCAGTTTGCACCATCATACTGGTAAGCAAAAGGTTTGGTGCTGTGGGTTCTGGAGGAGGGACCTCAACCAGGAGATCAGGGAGTGCCAGTGGGAGTTGCAAAGCTGAGATCACGTATTCCTCTCACACATTCTCCCTTCTGACCCTTGATTCTTGAGACTTCCAAGTTGGAATGTCTTCCACTCGTGATTTTTTTTTTAATGCAGCATGCTCCTGCCCTGGGAGAGACCACAGTCTTCTTTGACCTTTTGCATTTCAACAAAATGGGTATATTAATCTCTTCTGAGCACAGATGTTGAATGAAGGAAAAGGTAGAGGGTTTTTCTCTGCTTTATTGAAGTATAATTGACATAAAAATTATAAGCTGACGGTGAACAACTTGAAACTTTGACTTAAGTATACTGTATCTTGTAAAATGATCACCACCATCAAGGTAATTAACATTTCTCTCACCTCACATAGTTACCATTTTTTTTTTCATTTTTTGAAGTTAAATTTATTGCCATAACATTGGTTGTGCTGTATATACATTTCAGGTGTATTATTATAACATGGACATTGGTGTACTCTATTGCATGCTCACAAAAGTCTAGTGTCTCTAAATTTGTTACTCTTTACCCAATTTGCCCTGCCTCCCACCTTTCTTACCCTCTGGTAACTACTATTCTGGTATAGAGTTTGTTTTTGTTTTGTTTTGTTTTATATTCTACCTATGAGTGAAATCATAGGCATTTGTCTTTTCCCGTGTGACTTATTTCACTAGCCTAATAACCCTCAAGATCTATCTATGTTGTTGAAAATAGCAGGTAAGAACATTTCAGACCTACCCTTTCAGTAAATTTTAGAAATATAACAAGATATTGTTAACTACAGTCACGATGCTGTAGATTAGATCTGGGGAAATCCTCACCTGCATCAGTGAAGCTTTGTAACCTTAGCCCAATAACTCTCCCACCCCCAACCCCAAATTTCCTTCCCTGGCAATCCCGGCATCCTGAGGGAAGTTAAGCAACAACCATCTCTCGCCTCCTTGATGCCAACCCAGATTCCACAGTCTTGCAAGATAATCTTTCTCTCTCCTGGTGGCTTGTTTCCTTGTGTCACTTGTCATTGTTAGTTATGAGCTCCTTTGTGACCAATCTAAATCTTGGGAATTCTTGTAGCTATATTCCTGCAGAGAGTTTTGCTTTGACCCCTATCAGATTTTCCAGGGTCATGATATTAGTCTTCTAGAGCTGCCAAAACAATCTAGCACAAACTGAGTAGCTTAGAACAATAAGATTTTGTTGTCTCAGTGCTGGAGGCAAGCTAGATCTCTGAAATCAAGGCTCGGCTGGGCCAAGCTCCCTCTAAAGGCCTTGGGGAAGGATCTGTTCCAGTTTTCTCACCCACTGCTGGTAGCCTCAGGCCTTTCTTCACCCATAGATGTCTGTCTGCTTCCTATGTCCTCACATCGTCATCCCGCTGTGCACATCTGTCTCTTTGTGGCTGATCGCCTCTTCTTCTAAGGATACCAGTGATATTGGATTAGGGCCCCCTCTACTGACCCCATTTTAATGTGATCACCTCAGCAAAGACCAGATCTCCGAATAAGATCCAAGGTGCTGGGGATTAGGGCTTTCCACATATCTTTTGGGGGTGGGGGGTACAGCTCAACCCATAACAGGGCACCTGTCTTGAGTCTAACTTCCCAGGTGCATCGAGTGGAAATACATGAAGATCACCCGGATGAGAGCAGCAAAGGCCATTTATCCAGAGATTGCTATAGGAAGGGAGCCAGATCATCAATTTGTTAGTTCCAGAAGCAGGCAGAGGAGGGGAAGCTTGAGAGGGGTAAAAAGGGAAGCCTCAGGGGTGCCCTGATCAGAGGCTGTGAGCATGGGGATCCTGTCGGTGGGCTACAACACACACTGGCTTTCTACTTCTGTCCTAAGTTGGAATCAAGGGCAGAAATTAGGGAGGCTGCCAGTTATCAACCGAGTCCTGGTTGATTTGAGTCAGTGGCTTACTGGACTTACCGTTGGGTTTCTTGGAGTGGTTACCGAAGACTGGGTCAGAGTTCCATTTTGAAAGATGGTTTGGACATTGTCTGTTTTACCAACCAACATTAAATGTAGACTGTGATGAAGAATGAAAAGCATTTATTTGAATAAAACGAACTGCGGCCCTGGAGACACAGGTTATTTAGATCTCACCCTAAATTGGGAGAACAAAGGAGAGGCAGGGTCTATGCAGGCAAAAACCCCAAAGTATAAGTCTTTCTAGGTTTGGTTAGTTTCAATACCAATGGAGTTTCCCTGTGTTGTTCCAGGATGTTTATGGCTCTGCCTTGAGCTGAGTTTTAGCAACAGGTTAGCAACTTAATAGCAGCTCTGAGAACTGAGGCACAAGTTGTACAGAGGCCCCACTGTCCTCGTAGCCTCCTGAATCTCTTTTTAAGTTTCTCTCTTAGTAGTGCTTGTTCCATTTTATTTTTCTCTTAACAGTTTGTGTATTCAATCCCTCAGTCCCTTTTGCTTGACTTTGTAGACCAATTCCATCCTCCTGACTTGGACGCTGTGGATCCTGAAGGAGAAACTTTCCAGCGTCAATGCTGAAGTCTCGACACTCAAAGACACCAGGTGCGGTCCCTTCTTCCTTCTTTCTTTCCACAAATGAGTACCTTTTCTTTGCCTGGTCTTCTACCCAAGACAGAATAGTGTAATGCCTAGATTTGGGGCTCAAACCCAGCTCAGTCACTTACAAGCTGTGTGACCTTAGGCAAGTTATATAATCTCTGAAACTCAGTTTCTTCAATGGGGATATTGATATTGCACACTTTATATGGCTTATGAAGCACTTAGCACAGTTGTTGCTCTTGAAAATGGATTCTTGTAGTGTCATGAGAAAGGAATTTCAAAGTGCATCTGTGTGGGAGAAGTTTAAATGTAGTAGCAAGATTTATTGGGGTGAAGGAAAATAATATGTCCGTGGGGATGTAGAGGGTGGCAGGCTCTATCACATTTGATAATCCCTGATAATCTTCCATATATACTTACACACACACACACACATATATATATATATATACACACACACACATATATATGTATATATGTGTGTGTATGTGTGTGTGTGTGCGTGCATGTATATATGTGTGTATATATATATATTAGAGGCCTGGTGCACAAAATCATGCAGGGAAGGGGGGCTGTCCCTCACCCTAGCCTGTGCCCTCTCCCAATCTAGGACCCCTTGGGTAGGGTCCCTAGGCCTGGCCAGGGATCAGGGCCTTTCGAGGGCTTTCCTTCCCCTGGCTGCCAGCACCTGGCCCTACCCACCCCCACCACTGCCACTGCTTGTCATCTCTGCGGCACTGCTTCTCCCTTCCCTGGCCACCGGTCACCTCCCTCTGTGGGCAACAGGCATAGGGTATGATCACTTGGCTGGCCGGGGCCTCCCTCTGTGGGGCAATCGATCACAGGGCCCCCCAGATCGATCACAGGGCCCTCAGATCAATCACCACGCAGAGTGTCCACCCACCACAGCACCTCAAGGCCAGGTAGCCTGGGCCTCCCTCTGCAGGGAGATCATGAGGCAATGGCAGAGCTCCCAACCAATCGCATTGCACCTGCCTTGGCTGGCCTGGCACCAGTGCCTGTCATTGCATGGTTGTCTGGAAGGTTATCTGGATGGTCATTCTTCTGTTCAGTTGTTTGGTCAATTGGCATATTACCCTTTTATTATTGCAGATATCAGCAAGAGTGCTTTCAAACTATCCAGCCTACTTCTGGTTTTTTTCTGGGCTTGTACTGGGTCCTACCCCGAATCACTCCCTTCTGTGGACCTTCTAGGATTCTGTGCCCTCATCCAATCTAATTCTTCTCTCAGTCTTGGTACCGCCCCTCTGTGGTTGCCACCTATGCTCCTACGGCACATGCCTCAAGGTAGAAGGACCTCCCCCTGTGCCATCTGGGCTTCTACTGTGCATGTGTCTAGTAAAAGAGTTTGCTCCTGCTCCCCGAGATAATCTCAGTACCTGGCTGCTTGTTCCCGGGGAGATGCTTCCTGCATCCTCAGGGGGATTCAGTCCCAGGATGGAGGATGTGGTGGTCCCCTGGGGAGCCTGTGAATGCTTGTAACTTCCTACTGAAGCTCCCTAGCTTGTTAGACTTCCTGTCTGATTCCCTTTGTTCCCTTCCTTTATTAATACTAACTAGCTACAGGTTATTAGGAAGTGTTTCATATATTGAACATAGGTTGACACATTTTCTAATTACTTTGTGCATACTTATATGTGCATATTTGCAAAAACTGAATGCTATTTTATTTGTATTACCTGTTTTCTCTAACATGAATATTTTTAAATTTAATTAGAAATTCATCAACAGTTTACCCCCCAGTGTAACTCTTTCCTGCAAATGAAAGATTGCTGGCTAGGTTACCAGGATTTGTTAGTTTCAATATGCAACTGAGGGAAGCAAAAACAACAAGGAGGCCCTGGCTGATTAGAGCGTCCACCCACACACGGAAGGGTCACAGGTTCAATTCCCAGTCAAGGGCATGTACTGGGTTGCAGATTCAATCCCTGGCCCTGCTCAAGGAGCCTGCAGGATGCAACCAATCAATATGTCAACATGCTTCTCTTTCTCTCTCTCTCTCTCTCTCTCTCCCTCTCTCTCTCTCTCTCTCTCTCTCTCTCTCAAAAGCAATGGGGGGAAAAAACAACAACCCTGCAATGAGGAGGGCAATTTCATTTGTAGTTCCAGGATGTTTAAGGCTCAGCCTTGAGCTGAGTTCAGCAGCCCATTTGCAACTTAATAGCAGCTCTGAGAACCCAGGCACAAGTCTTGCAGAGGCCCCACTTCCCTAAGAGCCTCCCAACTCTCTCTTAGCAATGCTTGCTCCATTTTATTTTTTCCATTATCTGACCATTTTATGTTTCCTAACTTCATCGCTCAACTGATTTTCATCTTAAGAACCTGCTGAAACCCAGACACCATAGGTTTTATTGTCAGCAACCGCTCAGGTCCTCTGCTTGTTATTCTGTCAGCACCCAATCCCTCATCCATTCTGAATATATTTTTTAAATGTTACTTTTAAAAAGTTAATGTAAAAAGGTCAAAGTTAAGACTTGCAATGATAAGAAGAACTAAGTAGTGTAAAAGATGCCAACCCATGGCTGACAGTTGTTGGTGCCAATTCACCGCCATCAGGAACCCCCAGTTGGGGGCGTGGTGAAGAAGGAAACATTCAGTGCACAACAGATCAATTGTGATATCGCATGGCTGTGCGGGTCGGTCCAGGCCCCTCTATGGCTAGTCAGCTCTGATCTGCTGAGAGATCTTCAGTGTTTGCTTCAGCCAGGGGGACACAGCCTTCTGCTTTGGTGGAAAGGAAAAGTTTGCTCTCTGAGCCAGAGGGGAGTTGGCTTATATGGACAGAATTCCTCATCCCTGGCCCCTGATTGGTTCATCCGCACAGTTTGATTGGTCAGAATAAAGCTCTTTGGATTAGCTGGAATTGTGCATCCCTGATTAGATAGGGAAAGTCTTACTCCTATTGGTTGAAATGGGATTCCAGGACTTCCTTTATAAGGGCAGACTCAGATGGCAGAAACATAGTGCAGGCAGGCAGTTCAGCCTATTGGCAGGCAGTCCAATGCCTCCAATGTGCACTTTATGTGAGAGGCCCCTGGGCAGAAATGGCTGCTAGGCTGTTTTTAAAAACAGCCAGTCCCAGGTTCAATTCTGGCCAAGGGTGCCTGCCCAGATTGTGGTCTTGATTCCCCAGTAGGGGGCGTGAAGAAGGCAGCCAATCAATGATTCTCTCTCATCACTGATGTTTCTATCGCTCCCTCTCCCTTCCTCTCTGACATCAATAAAGACATATATTTAGGATTAATAAATAAATAAAGCAAAATAAAAATTTGAGCCTGGTTAACCACCAGGAGGTCTTCTTAGTAGGTGTCTTTTTTTTCTCAGAGTTCACAAAGAGAACATGTGAAAAGTAATTCCCTCTTCCTTCCCCGACACTGCAGGTCCCCAGATCTCTCCTACCATAAGCAGCCATTATCACTCAAGTTGAGTTTTCTTCCAGAAAATTCTATACTTACACATCCTTCCCCTTGTACCTAAGTGATAGGATACTCTACATATCATCCAGCACTTTGCCCCCCACATGATACATATTTTATTTCTTGTAATACTTAAGATTAAAACTATCAAAAATCTTATTTTGTGCCACCCACTGTTCTATGCACCTTTAGGGTCTTGCCATCTTATTTAATTTGTAGGACAAGCAATACTACCGTGTTATTATAACATAATACCATTGTGTTATTATCTCTATATCAAATGAGAGAAACTGAGGCACGGTGAGGTGAAGCAACTTAATAAAGCCACAAGTTGGTGAGTGAAATAGTTAGAGTTTATTTGCAGGCAGTCTGACCCAGAGCATGCACCATTCCTTATCCTGTATAGTATATTGTCACTCTCATTTCATTCTAAAAATTATTTTATAATCTGCTTTCTGTCTCTCTGGCTTTTCCTGTTGTGGACATTTCACATGAATGGAATCACACACTGTGTGGCCTCTGGTGTCTGGCTTCTCTCTCTGGGCACCATGTGTTCAAGGTTCATCCATGTTGTAGCGACTGTCAGCATTTCACCCTTTTTCATGGATGAATAGTATTCCATCGCAGGGTTGGGCCACGTTGTGTTGACCCATTCATATTTTGGTGGTCACCTGGGTTGTTTCTAGTTGGGGGAGAGGGGAATGAGAATGACTGCCTAATGGGGTATGGGTTTCTCTTTGGGGTGATAAAATGTCTTGGAACTGGGTAGTAGTGATGTTTGTACAACATTGTGAATATACTAAACACCATTGAATAACACACTTTCTGGTAAAAAACAGTGACTTTTATGTAATGTGAATTTTACCTCAATAAAAGAAGGGCTTTATAGTATTTCATACCATGGCTTTACCATTGATAAAATGTGTCCCATATTCACAGACATGTGGGTCCTTCTAGCTTTCAGACAATTGCATTAAATACGTGTTCCCACATCTTTGTGCCCAGGTGTATCTGTAGATGTATTGCCTTTCAGGTGCCTATCAAATTTGATTTTCCTACCTCTAGCCTTGGAGACTCTGCCCCATGTTTGTTCTCACTCTGGTGGCGGGTCAGAGTGGCAGCCTCAGACCACTCGTGGGAGCATGACCCACAAGGACAACAGCCATCTCCCAGTACCTTACCCTCTCTCTGCAACTCTTCTCTCCCAGGTTGCTGACGTTCAAGGCCTTTGCCCAGCTCTTCATCTTGGGGTGCTCCTGGGTGTTAGGCATTTTCCAGATAGGACCCATAGCCAGTGTCATGGCCTACCTATTCACCATCATCAATAGCCTGCAGGGAGCCTTCATCTTCCTCATTCACTGTCTGCTCAGCCGCCAGGTATGCAGCTGCTGCCTTCCCTATCCCTGATTTCCCCCTTTCCAGGGACATGCCTGTGGAACGCACTTCCTGCACCTGGAAGTGACTCATTCCCCCATGTCTGTCTCCAACTCCAGGTCCGGGAAGAATACAGGAGATGGATCACCAGGAAGGCCAAACCCAGCTCCCAGTCCCAGACCTCAGGGGTCTTACTGTCATCCATCCCCTCCACTTCCAAAACGGTGAGAGACTGGGTGTTTGACACAGGTTCTGTTGAAGGGCACGCCTGCTTCTTAGCCATACTGGACACTGCTGTGTGTTAGTACTACAGTGAGCTAAGTGTGCCCACGTGCATTAGCTCACAGGTGAAGTGTGGGCTTCAGGTGCCAGGCTGCCTGGGTTCAAATCTTAGCTTTCCCTTTAGTAGTTATGTGACCTAACCAAGATAAAATCATGACTCATACAGTTATAAAATGAGCTTATGTTAAGGATCTTGATTCTGCTCACTTATCAGTGAGAGAATCAAGCAGATGGTATAACTGGCTCAAAAGACTAAGTACAGACATATATATATATACACACACACACACACATATATATATATAGTAATATAAGTTATATCTATTTTACATGCATAATACCTGTGTGTTATATATAGTGCAAGCTTAT
Source organism: Lasiurus cinereus (assembly GCA_011751065.1). Classification (NCBI taxonomy): domain Eukaryota; kingdom Metazoa; phylum Chordata; class Mammalia; order Chiroptera; family Vespertilionidae; genus Lasiurus; species Lasiurus cinereus. The sequence goes on along the minus strand of JAAGEH010000343.1, from coordinate 7,210,951 downwards.
TACATACTGTATATTAACACTAGAGACCTGGTGCATGGATTCATACACCGGTGGGTCCCTTGGCCTGCCCTGTGCTCTCTCGCAATTCAGAACCCCTTGGGGGATGTCAGACTGCTGGTTTCAGCCCGATCCCCACAGGCCAGGCTGAGGGACCCCACCCATGCATGGATCCATGCACAGGGCCTCCAGTATGCATATAAGATCTTTGATTAATCTCTTCCCACCATCTCCCCTCCCCCCTTTTCTCTGAGATTTGTCAGTCTGTTCCATGTTTCTAATTCTGTGTGTTGAATGTCTGCCCCGTGGTGGTCATTGGACATCATAGCTACAGGTAGAAAGGTTGTTAGGCTTTTATATATAGATATGCATTATATAATATATACTAGTGGCCTGGTGCATGAAATTCATGCACATTAAAAGGATATTAATTAGAGGAAATATTTGAATATTGCTATTTGTCTTTTCTCTATAAAAGAAGTGTCAGCAATGAAAGAAAATTAGTAAAATGTATATGAAAATCTCCTTCCTGTCAGAGTCTGGGGTGCGCTGTGGAACCCAGAGTCAAGTCCCCACCCACCCGTGCACACCTCAAAATTGTGCAAGATCCAGACCTGGCTGGCCCCACCCCCATGAAGCCCTGCTGGGTGGGGGGCATAGCCTCAGGTCCCCCAGCCCTGTGCAAGGGTGTGAGAGCATGATGATCATTTGCATATTAGCTTTTTATTATTTAGGATTATATATACATTATATATGTTGTATACAATATGCATTATATAATATGAATTGTATAATATATATTTGTGTGTGGATATATATATATATATATATATATATACACACACACACACACACACACACACACACACATACATATACAGTGGTACCTCGAGATACGAGTTTAATTTGTTCTGTAACCTTGAGGCGTGGGAAACTATGAGATGCTCGAGTCGCGGTAAACTGGTGGGTCGTGTGCAGCCGATTACTCCTATCTCAAATGTTGCTTGTATTTCAAAGCAAAAATCGCTCGCTCGATGGCTCGTATCTCAAAAATCTCGTATGTTAGGGCACTCGTATCTTGAGGTACCACTGTGTGTGTATATATATATATATGTGTGTGTGTGTGTGTGTGTGTGTGTGTACATATATATATATATATATACACACACACATATATATGTATATATATATGTGTGTGTGTGTGTATATATATATATATGGCTGGTTTTGCATTCTATTTTGAGCCAGTTATTACATCTGCTTATTTCCCTCATTGATAATTATATATATAAAATATACCATTTAATTATATATAATAAAACTGTACATCAGTAATAAATATACATAAAATTATAATATAATATAGATAATTTTATATATATGTGTATCCCACATATGTATACATGGATTATATATTTTTTAATTTTCTTTTATTTTTATATACATGGATTATAATGTATATGTACATAATTTCACAAATATTTAAATGAATGTGCAAATGGAGGTAAAATTGATTTTTCCACAGAATTATTTTGCATTGCTGACAGTTGTTTAAAAAATAGAGCAGTATGCCCTGCACTCGCCGCTCCCCCCACCCCCCATCCTCCTCCTCCCTGTGCTGCCCAGCTGGAGCCCAGGCTGAAAGTGCACCTTTTAAAAGCAAGATGATTTATGCTAGCTCTAACGATGCAATTAAGAACAAATTTACAGGTATTAAACATGAGTGCCCAGTGAATGGCTTGGATGACATAAAGGGCCGTTCAACACTTGGAGAGAAATTGGGAGGCAACCTGGCAGTTTCACTTGAAGGAAAACCTTTATAAAATAATAGTCAAGTGCCATGTGGGTCTTAAAGAGCTTCCCTTTCTCCAGCTCAGCCAATCGGAATAGTATTAGTTTTTGTTTTTGTTTTTCCTCTTCCCACTGGGTTCTCCCAACACAATGATGAAGGAACTGTCATTCATGTAAGCAGGCTATCAGCGATTGCCATTAGACTGTTAATACTGTTACTCTGATGTAGAACCCAAGGAATGCCTTCCCATGATAGTGTAGCCAAAACAACTGGTTACATGCCTCCCTTTGCAGGAAGCACCCCACTAAATGTGATTGTCCATGTGAATGGCTTAGAGTACTGCAAAAGGTAAGCTAATTGAATGCCTGGAAAGTATTACCCATTGGTCAGATGGTAAACTTTATTCAGTATTATTTATTGTTGTATTTGATTGCAGTTCTGTGAGGCTCCAGCATTCACATACCTCGCCTGCCTTGGCAAGGCTGTTTTTGTGACATGACAGGATGGATATAACACTATGCATTGAAAGCACTTTTTTTGGTGTATTGAGTGTAACTTCCCACCTTCAAAAGTAATGCCAATTAAGTTGTATTAATTCTGTCATCAACTTATCCTAGGAAGTCCGTGTTCATTCCTGTTACCTGAATATCTGCTGAAAAGAAGTAACTATTATTAATGCCTTTTTGTTTTCCACTACTGAATATAGATAGGAGTGTTATGTTTACCATGTAAGTCTTGCAACACTAAAGATACTTTATTAGTCATGATGGCAATTTCTATATAAAAGAGCCTTAATGGGACATTGTTCCAAGATCAAACTCCCCACTCATAAAAATGGCCACTTTGCAATAAAAATTGTGGTATGTTTAAAAAAAACCACACATATACATACATATATATACAGTTTTATATAGAGATACTATATATAACTCCCACATAGGGTCCCTCTGACAATGCATCGTTTTCTGTTGAAGCACACATTTTTGTCTGCACAACAAAGCTCATCCAATCTCATGCTATAAACACCATCTATTGGCAATGTCCCCCAAAGTTTAAATGTGCCGTCCGGCCCCCTGTCCTTAACTCTACACTCATATAACTAACCCCCTATCAAAGCTCCCCACGTAGATGTCAGAAACATAGTATGTTCCAAATGAGCTTCTGACCCTCCCACCGCCCATTTGCCCTCTGTCTTGTGGCTCAACATGAAGCCATGGAGTTATCCTTGACTCTGCGTTTCTTCTCACCCTCCACTTCCAACCCATCAGCAAATCCTCAAAATGTGGACAGAATCTGCGTTTATTTCTCTCACTGTTTTTATTCTGGTCCAGGTTCTACGGTCTCTAACCAGGATTATGGAAATAGCCTCCTCGGGGATCTTTCTGCTTCCCGTGCCACCTTTTCCTTGTCTCACCTTTGGCAGAATCCCCACCTGTAGCAGCCAGAGGGCACTTGTGAACACGGGAGTCAGGTCACCTCCTTTCTCTGCCCACAGCACTCCATGGCCCCCACCTTACTCAGAGTGAAGGCCGAAGTGCTCCGGATGGCCCACAACGCCCTCTCTGCTCTGACTTTTTCTCCCCAACTTCACTGTACTTCACCCATATGGCCTGCTCAGGATTCTTCACACATGCCACGCTCATTTCCTCCTCAGGAACTTTGAATTGGAAGCTCACTGTCTTAGATGTTTCTTGTCCTGCTATCCACATGACCAGCTCCCCCACTTCCCTCACCTCCTTCAAATCTTTGTTTCAATCATTTCTTATCTGCGGAGTTCCTCTGACAACTCTAGAATTTCCCCCTCTTCTTCTACCCTGATGTTCATATTTTCCCTGCTCCTTTACTCTGATTTTTTTTTCATGGCACCCCACTTTCCAACATGCTATAGCTCCTTATTTATTTTACGATTCATGGTCTTGCATCTTCAACTACAACGTTTTATTTTTTTCACTGATACATTACAAGCACACGAAATAAGATCCAGTGGTTTAGTTAAATAGGGAATTGTTTTTCTTGCAAGAATAGAAGCCTGGAGTAAGGTTCTATTGCTTGATAGTATTTTAAAGGATCTAGACTCTCCCTAAATTGCCATTCCACTAGCGGCATGTTGGGGTTTCCATCAAAGTATTTTCATGGTTGCAAGATGGCTGCCATGGCTCCAGCCTTCATGACCATGGCTCAGGCAGGAAGAAGAGGGATGGGCAGAAGCAACAGTCTCCTTTCAGTCCTCTCCCTTTAACAGGATACTAAAGGTTTCCCAGGAACCTCCAGCAGATTTCCAGTTCACCTAAATGACCAGAACTGCGTCACGTGACCACTCAGAGTTATAAAGGCATTTGTTAAATTAAGTATTTGGCTTTCTAGCTTAGAGAATGAGAGTTATCATTGTTGGAGAGTTTGAGACTAGCTCTTGAGTTTGCCAATGAGGCCTGCCACGCTGGGAATAATCACTGTTAACATGACAATGCGTATCCTCCTAATATTTGTTGCTGTATTATCTCTATATTTAGAAGACCTATGTCGCTTATAGATATGACCCCTGGAATTATATTTGTACTAATCCTGCTGCTGATTCTGATTTCTCTTCACAGGCTTAAAGCCTTTTCTTGCTTTTCCAATATGGTATGGAGCAACATCAGAGGATAGCAAGTGTCTACAGGAGCCTGTCCCGAAATCTTCTCTTCCTGGCTTAATGCAAAAATACAAGATCACACCAGCCCAAGGATATTCTGGGCAAGACAGAGCATGGATGGGTGGGCAGTCTCCCGATCGTTTTGTGTTCTGGTGGGATACCAGAGTTCCCATTCCAGGTGATAATTTCACCTTCTGTGTTATGCAAATCTTTGCCTTCATCCAGTGTTTTGTTAAAATAACAGATCTCAGGGCAATGGCATGAGCAAGATGATCCGGCTACCATTTTGTTTTTTTCTTATGTTCATTGATGTATGACTCCAATCGCACCTCTCTAACACCTACCAGGTGCCCGACCCAGCACAATGCTCAGTAATGGATTTGCCACTTGACTGGCTTACCCTTTGACAAACCCTATTCCTACTTTCAGAGAAATGGTCAGTAACACTGTCATGACAGTCCCAGGGGGCAAACAAAGCACAGAGGCATACAGGCTACTCTGACAGAAGCCCTGGAGAGTTATGTGGGTGAGTAGGAGTGGTTGGTGAAGCAGAACTCTAGCCTCTTGTGAAGCGGTTGAAGCACTTGATGACAACAGCCTTTGGAAAGTGTTTTCGTTTCTTAGGACCGTTTAAAGAACCAACATTTCCCTTTCTTCCAGAGACTTTTTTTCTGAGTTGGCCAGGATTTACCCTGCTCACAAAGATACCACTGACCCACCTTGCTCTCCACCCCCGATATAGTCTGAAGTGCCAGGGAGAGAAGGAGATGGAAATTTTAACTATAGACATCCTCCCTTCAGTGGCCTCTTCAGTACCTCCCTACTCAATGTGTGGTCCATGGATCAGTATCACCTCATGAGTAAAGCAGGATCTCAGATCCCACCCCCGATCTGCACAGCCAGAACTTGTATTTTACCAAGATCCCCAGGGAATTAGTGTTGTAGCCCCGAATGAATATTCTAGAGTATGCTGGAATATTCTTCTGCTTGCCTTGATGATAGTCAGAAAGGAAACATCTTGAGTTTAGGACTTCTACCTGCCAGTCCCCCTTCATAGGACATCTTTCCTGAAAATTTGAGTTTCAGTTTGAGTCTCAGCTTAGTCACCACTTCCACCAGGAAGCATGTGCTAAATCTGAAGTAGGATTAGATGTCACCTCTGTGTATCCCATAACGCTCCATGCTTTTTAGCCTTGTATTAAAATTTTTCTTTTTCTAGGGTGTTTCCAACATAGACTCCGAGAGTTCAGAGGATTCTATTCAGTAGGGTCTCCATAAATATAGGATGAATAAATGATTGCTCTCCATTTTAAAGGCAAGGAATCTGAGACTCTGAGAGGTTAAGTAACTTCCTCAGCATCACACAGCCACAAGTGACTGAGCTGGGTTTTGACCTCTTGACCATGGAATTCTTCCCACCCCCTTGACCCTCTTCTTCTCCTTTGATCCTATAAACTCTTAGTTTGGGGATGCAGAGAAAAGATTAAATATTTACTTTGGGTCACCTTACTATTTAGAATTGAATTAGTTCAGTAATGATCATGTGTAAGACAATTTGATCATGAAACTTGATGGAGGCTCAGTTTTTGTTATTTGAAGCAGTGACAGCTTAGGAGGGGAGCTGAGACATCAGATCATTTATGATAGGTATTCCTTGAAGGCTTGTCCGAGTGTTCAGTGCAGAGGGGTTAGTTGTAAGGGATATTGAAGCAAGAAATGGCCTAGTTCTTAACCGTAGGCAACTGTGGTAGGTTGAGTGTGTCAGTGGCCTCAAGAATGGTCTCCATCTCTCTCTGCCCCCTTCCCTGTAACTTTGTAACCACTCCCCGCTCTGACTCTGGCTTGGCCTTGAAACACTGCTTTGGCCAATGAAATTTTAGCGAACAGGAGTCCAAGAGAGGTTTCAACACTGGATGTGTATTTCTTCTTGCCCTTTACATGACTGACCTTGCTTGCTTTTGCACTCTTGCCTCCACCATGAGAACACACTCAGGCTAACCTGCTGGAGGGATGTGAAAAACAAACGGAAGATTCAACAATATAAAGATTTTAAAAACAACAAAAAACAAGTGGAGAAGGGCTCAGTCATCCCATTATAGCAGCTGAGGCTGTCCTTACCCAGCCATCTAGCCAGCTTGTAGCTGACTAGTCTCAGGAATGAGCCGAGCCAAAATCAGCACATGCCCACCCATGGACTCAGGATCGACAATCAAGTATCATGGTTTTACAGCAGAGTTTCAGGAGGGATTTGCTATTAAGCATTTCTGACTGATAAACATTGCTGACTGATAACAACCAACGGATTGCCAACATTTTGCATTTGATTGCAACAATTTGAGTACAAAGAAGGGTTCGAGTCTTCATTTTCTCTTAGCTATCAGGATGTGTAAATCTATATGCTTGAATCAAGTTCTTTCTGACACAAGGTTTTGTCTCTACCAGTGTTACATTTGCTCTAAAACAGTTGCCCTCAGAGACCCTATATTTCCTATGTAATTGAATAAAGCTGTGACCTCCACTGTAGAAATTTTTCTTACTGTAACATCAAGCTACCCTTGTTAAGTTCCCTTCCTCTGTGGTCTCACTTGCCTCCACTAGAGGGAGAAGAGACTCAGAATAAAAACTGCACGGTTCTCAAATTCCCTAAATATGAAATAACTTTGCCCTCCTGTAATTTAAATAATTTACAGTGTCCAAAAAATAGAGATCCATTTTCTCAAGTGAAAGTTTTTGACCACCTACAATGTGCCTCTCCCCCCTGAACAGCAAAATAGTTGAAAAAAATTGAAAAACTGAAAAGTAAGGATATTAGAATATAAAACATTATTCTAAATTTAAATATTTTATTCATCCTCCAAACCAGAATTTATTAAAATTAGACTTCTTGGTTTGCTTGGAAGCAAACTCATCAATATTTTCAAAATCAAGTTCTAGAAAAATATTATCCATTAAAAATATACTTGCCCAGCCAGTGTGGCTCAGTGGTTGAGCATCGACCTATGAACCAGAAGAGTCACAGTTCGATTCCTGGTCAAATTGTGTCCTTGGCAATCCTTGCTTATAAACCTTGATTATAGCCCTAGCTGGTCTGGCTCAAAGGATAGAGTGTTGGCCTGTGAACTGAAGAGTCCCGGGTTCAATTTCAGTCAAGAGCACATGCCTGGGTTTCCGGCTTGATACCCAATAGGGGGCATGCAGGAGAAAGCCAATCAATGATTCTCATCATTGATGTTCCTATCTCTCCCTCTCTGAAATCATAATTAAAATATATTAAAACACACACACACACACACACACTAAAAAAAAACCTACTGATTAAGCTAATAATCTAGTAGTCACATATGTCATTAGGTAGAGGGAAAATCATGACATAGCAGTGCCCAATGTCTCACACCAAGTAGGAAGTTGCCCTGCCAGTGACCTACAATAGCACACCTATGTTATTTTGAAAGCTTTATTTTTCCTACTTGTCCCACTGAGAACATCTTTTCAACTCATCAAACCTTTGGAACTTCGTTGTTCCCCTGATGGTTGCATGGTAATCTATGGATCACACATCATAATGTATTTAACCTGAGTTTGCATCATTTCCAACTTTTCAGTATTATCAACAATATTGTAACGAATTTCTTTGAGGTACATTTTAAACATTCTATTTAGATGCTTCTGAAGTTACTAATAGTTATTCATGGGAGGAAGTTTACATGTTTCAATGACTGGTTAAAAAAAACAACTGCAAAAATCGGTCAGCTGTCAAAAAGTAGAACATTAAAAATACAGTAATAACTTAATATCTATGTGATTGATCCATGTCCCATGGGGTTCAGGGTTCAGGATCTGAAGAAGGGGCCACACGCAAATGAAAGAGATGAGACAAGAAATAATAATTTGGAAATATTGGGGGCCGGACGGGCAAACCCAATGCAAAAGAAAGGACTTCCACTTGGTCTCAGGCCTGGCCATCCTTTTATTCAGCTTGGGATACACTTATAGCCCTTAGGCAGGCAGTTCCAGTAACAGACAGACTATCTTATCAGTAAGGATTTACATAACTGTCTGGTGGGGAAGTTGCTTCAGCTACCATTGTCTCAACTAACCAGTGGGTGCATAGCTCTGACCTTTGCCAGGGCTCAAGAGTCACCAGCATTCCGGGTACCTTGTCCACAGTAGGTGGTTTCCCACAGATCTCTTCATAGAAAAGCTTTCCACTTTGGGTTCTAAGTCACCTGGTTGCCTCCTATCTTCAAATTTCTGGTCCATTGTACCTAGAGTTATCAACCTTTTCTTCATAATACTCAGCATGCTGGGCAATCAGATGTTCATGTTTTGTCCCCAGCTTTCCCATGAGTTCCTTGACTGAGTTATCTTGGTATGCCCATAACCTAGCAGAAGATTGGGTTCACTGATTAACTCAATCATATTTGTTAAATGAATGGTCAAGGAAAGAGAGTCAGAACAGGGCTCTCTTTGGAGGATGACTCTTGGTTTTGCAAAGACAGCCATCGTTGCTTAAAGACTGGCATATGTTCTGAGAACTGTATCTTTAGGTGATGTTGTCACTGTACAAACAGCACAGAGTGCAATTACACCGACCTTGCTGGTCTGTGACCACCATTGCACCTGCAGTTCATTGTTGACCAAAACGTCATTATTATGCAGCGCATGGCTGATATGTCTTGTTTCTGCAGTCACCCAAAAACTCTTGTTTAAGTTTCCACTAGCAGTACTCTAGTAATTTCATTACAAACACTATTTGACAATAGGCAACTCAGGTTAGGTTCCTTGAAAGCAGAGTCTAAGACAAAGCTTTTGTTGCCTATGACTTACTGAAGGAATGCTCTGAGAAGAGAGAGAGTAATGAAAGCAGAAAGGGGTCGGAGAGGATCTGGGTTCTTCCTGATCCCAGAGTGAGCTCTGGAGCATGAAAAGCATCTCAGCACCAGTCCCGTTTTGAGGCAAGGAAACCAGCCTTTTTAATCCTCCTGTCAGTCAGTTATTGGCTATGTGATGCCCTTATGGTGGGGAGGTGTTAACAGTTTTCATTTGGCCAATACAAGGTTTCTGTAGAAGGGACAAGCTGGCCCCATTAGGAAATTAAGGATGGACATTAATAATACCCACTATGGTCCTGGCCCATGTGCCTGAGTGGTTACAGCTCTAGCCCACACACAAAATGGTCTCGGGTTTGATTTCCTGTCAAGGGCATATACCTGGGATGTAGGTTCAATCCCCGCCCTGGTCAGAGCATGTATGGGAGGCAGCCAATTGATGTGTCTCTTTCAACATCACTATCTTTCTCTCTCTCTCATCCTTCCACCCCATCCCTCCCTCTCCTTCACTCTTTCTAAAAATCAATGGAAAAAAATATCCTCAGGTGAGGATTAACAACAATAAAAAATACTGACTGTGGCCCATCTGGTGTTGCTCAGTGGTTGAGCCTTGACCTATGAACCTAGAGGTGGCCAGTTTGATTCCTGGTCAGGGCACATGCCTAGGTTGTGGGCTGGATCCCCAGTAGTGGAAGTGCAGGAGGCAGCTGATAGATGATGTTTCTCTATCATCGATGTTTCTATTTCTCTATTCCACTCTCTAAAAATCAATTAAGACATATTTTTAAAAATACCTACTTCAGCTTCTTCGGTTACTGCTGCCTTCGCCAGAGGATCATTTACTCTTTGGTGCAGACAAAAGAGCAATTAGCAATTGGACAGGAAAAGAATGGCATTGAAACAGATTTTTAGCAACAAATGCTTTGGGGGATTGCAGAAAGTTTTTGAACATGACAGTGTTGAACTGAACTGCAAAATGAAATTTGCTATCTACTTACCACCAAAGGCAGAAACTGGGAAATGCCCTGCACTGTATTGGCTGTCTGGTTTAACTTGCACAGAACAGAATTTTGTATCAAAATCTGGTTATCATCAGGTTGCCTCAGAACATGGCCTTGTTGTCATTGCTCCAGATACCAGCCCTCGTGGCTGCAGTGTGAAAGGAGGAGATGAGAGCTGGGACTTTGGCACTGGTGCTGGGTTTACGTGGATGCCACTGCATATCCTTGGAAAACCAGCTATAGAATGTACTCTTATGTGATGGAGGAGCTTCCTCAACTCATAAATGCCAGTTTTCCAGTGGACCCTCAAAGGATGTCTATTTTTGGCCACTCAGTGGGAGGCCATGGAGCTCTGATTTGTGCTTTAAAGAACCCTGGAAAATACAAATCTGTGTCAGCATTTGCTCCAATTTGCAATCTAGTGCTTTGTCCTTGGGACAAAAAAGCCTTTAGTGGATACAGTGATACCTCGAGATATGAGTTTAATTCGTTCCGTAACCTTGAGGCATGGGAAACTATGAGACGCTCGAGTGGCGGTAAACTGGTGGGTCGTGTGTAGCCGGCCGATCCACGCGATTACTCCTATCTCAACTGTTGCTCATATTTCAAAGCAAAAATCACTTGGTCGAGGGCTCGTATCTCAAAAATCTTGTATGTTAGGACACTCGTATTTCGAGGTACCACTGTATTTGGGAACAGATGAAAGTAAATGGAAGGTTTATGATGTTACTCATCTTGTGAAGTCCTTTCCAGGTCCTCAGCTTGACATACTAATTGATCAAGGAAAAGATGACCAGTTTCTTTCAGATGGACAGTTACTACCTGATAACTTTATAGCTGCCTGTACAGAAAAGAAAATCCCTGTTGTTTTTAGATTACAAGAGGGCTATGACCATAGCTACTACCTCATTGCTACCTTTATTACTGATCACATCAGACATCATGCAAAATACCTGAATTCTTAAAAAACTTCAGATATGAGAATCTCTTCAGAATTATAAAAATTACAATAATTGCAGGGGAAAAGATTTCAAAACATTGTATGTCATAGTGCTAAAAATGCTTCATTCTATAGTTGAATCACCTTCTAAATAAATACATGAAACCTTCAAAAAAAAAAAAAACTGCTTCATTGGCCCATCCCTACAACTATCTAATATGAAAAAAGTCTTCTTGATCACCTAAATACCTGTTTGAAGCTTATTCTAAAGAGATTTTGAACTGCATTTAAAAAGTGTTTCAAATGATGCTGTAAATGTCTGAGACATTCGGGGAAAGCCTCTCTCTTACTAAAATACCTTAGAGCTTATATGCACTTAGCCTTATTGAACCCAGAATGCAATGGCTTTTATTTTTGAATATATACCATTAATAAAGTGCTTTTATCTCTAAAAAAAATTAAAAAGTGTCAGGGGATATTTCTAATGCTAATCTTGGGAGGAGCATGTCTCCTCTTTTGAAATTTTATAATGTATGACACCTAATAGTACTTGCCATTTCACCCCCTGAATAATACAATATTTATTATATACCCATCTGTGCCCTTACTTTGTGAATAATTCCCAATGTTGGTAAAATTATATATTGCATGGGTAATTTGAAACTCTCATCTGTTTATGCTGCTAAGCTTTTTGACCACAGGATCTCAGAATGTATTCTTTCCTCTTCCCTATTTCTCAGAAATATCTCATTTCAGTAGTTTGTGGGTGTTGCTGAGTCACTATCTGGTCTCTGCTCAGGGTCAGTTTCCACCATCTTCTTTACATCCTCATCCAAGCCCCTCACATGCCTTCTCCTCAAGTATCTGCCCAGCTCAGCATAGCAATTTCCATCCATGGCCAGGTAAAGTCCACTGAATGCTGAGATTCATCCTGACTGGTTCACACCCTAGCGTGGGGCTGCCACTATTTCCTGGGCTCCGGAGCTGTTGTACTTGGGCATAGAGTCACCTCTGACTCATAAACACCACGGCACCATCTCTCATTCTACCTGTTCACTATAGGGGCCTCCAAGTAGCCACTTAGGTCTGCTGGACAGCCTGTCCACCCTTCTGTCTTCTTTTTCTTTTTTTTCCAGTGGAATCTTCTCAAAATCTCCTGCATATCTACTCCTACAGATTTGGGAGGTGATATAAGGTGTATCCCAATTATTTGCCAGAGTGTTTAATTCTGTCTAGTCCACCCAAACACCAGTGACACATAGACCAGAAAACCCAGGAGGCTCGAAGATGTTAAGAAAATGTCACAAAGTCATTTACTTATTCTTCCTATAAATATTTATTTAGTATCTACTCTAGAAACTGCAGCTACGATGCTAAGCAAGTTTTGCATTATCTTTCCTGACATGGAACTTGCATTCTCATGGTGGGGAGACCCAATAAACAAGTAATGAAGATCTAAGTGGGCTGGAAGTCTTCCATGAACCCCTCCAAATCCATGCAGATGATGCCTCAAATGCTGACATCTGATTATAACTATGAACTTTCTTGGGCTCTGGTTTCCAGGGCTTTTGGCCAATGGGAAATACCAACAAGATATGAGAAAAAACGAGGAGGGAAAGGTCTTAGTTCCCTCCCTGTGGGTTGCCGTGAACTGTCTGATCCTTGAATGATGACTACAGCTTCATGATCTGGTGCTCCCAGTCTTAATGGTTACAATTGTTGCTCTTTATCCATTATGATGTTTTCTCAATAGCATGGCATGTAATTCCTAAACATCTTCAGCTTACCCTGTAATTTTATTTCAACATGGAATGAAAAGAAAACATAGTAAGCTTCCGTTATGAAATTTTGGGACTTAGCATATGCATTATTAGCATATATAATACAACCTGCCCTTCCCACCATTAACTTGAGTGTTGTAATAACTACATGATCCCCACAGAGATAAAACAAAAGCCAATGTTGTCTGGATTTTATAGAAAATAATGTCTAGCAAAATCCATAGATAAAGGGTAGAATTTTGCTCAAATCCAAATAAGTCAACCAAGTTCCTTGCTTAAGCTTAGATGGGATCAGTAGTTTCTAGAGTAGATACTAAATATTATTTATTTTTTATTAAGAGAAAAGTCACATAGCATGAAATTCACCATTTTAACTATATTAAAGTGTACAATCCAGTGAGTTTTAGAATAGCCAAAGTGTGCAGCTTTGTTAAATAAAAAAATTTAAATTTATTTTAAATTAAATTTATTGGAGTTACATTGGTTAATAACATTATATGATTTTCAGGTGTACATTATTCTAATTTGACATCTTCGCCACATTCTAGCCATTCCTCCTGTGAAATACCACTATTTCAAGGCACGGAAAGTTAGTTTGCTGAGAAATAACTGTTAAATGACTGGCAAAGAAGGAAGTGGCATTGATGTTTTGTGCTTGAGTTCCACAGTTTGGTGGAAGATAATTTCCTTTTTTTTTTTTTTCCTTCCCCAAAATGTGGCTTCCTCTTTTGTAACAGTTAATAAAACAGATTGGCTTCTGGTTAGAATAGGTAGAGCTGATGATAGTGCTAGGGTATGTAATGGTTGGCTACTTGGCAAGTAACAGTTGGCCCAGACAAGTGGGCTAAATAAAGATACTATTTATATAGGTGTGGACAGATAAAAGGTGTGTGGGGTGTTTCTATACTAGCAAGCAATTCTCCAAAACCAGTGAGGTGTCCTATAATTCAACTCAGTTCTGCCACCATCTACCTAGAGACAATGTCCACAGGTTAAAGGCGCAGTCCCACGAGGTTGCTTCCCACCCTGCCACTTCAGACACCAATCTCAAATCTGGATTGTCACCTGTGTTTCTGACATACTAGCTGTTGACTGGAGGTTCCCATGACTCCCTCCTTGAGTTCCATTAATTTGCAAGAGCAGAACTCAGAAAAAACATGTTACTTATTAGGTCACTAGTTTATTAGGAAAGGATAGGACCCAGGAACGCCAGATGGAAGGCCAGGTATATGGGAAAGGGTGTAGAGCTTCCATGTCCTCTCCAGGCACCACTCTCTCCCAATCTCCAGGTGCTCAGAACCTAGATGCTTTCTGAGCCCTGTTTTGTTGGTTTTTATTGAGGCATCACTATACAGGCATAGTTGATTAGTGATTCAATATCTAGCCCCTTACCTCTCTGGTGAAAAGGTGTATGTGGCGTGGTGGTGGACTGAAAGTGCCCATCCTCTATTTGGTTCTTGGTTTTGTCAGTTTTCATTTGTTCATTGGCTCATGGGCCACTTCATTATTTGTATGAATCCCTCGTTGTGGCTTTGCATCCAAACTCTCCAAGAGAGACATAAGCTGGATGTATTGGTCAGTTGATATCCAAAAGAGAGGATGGCCTTAAGGTAGACTTCTCTGTTGGGCCATCTCCTAGGCCCAATCAGCTGTGTTGGGAGTTGAAGTCATGTGGTACCATGCCTGACAACATGTGTGCAAAGTACTCCTTCCATTCTACTTTGTCAACTGAAAAATAATATCAATTAGGTGTTTTGTCACCAAAAGGGATTTATTCATGAAAAAGAACGGGTTGCAACCAGTGCATGCAGACATGGCAAGCCACCTGCACACTCTGGCCCGTGTGCTGAGATGGAGGGGTATATATAGAAGGGAAAATAGAGTTAAGGGGAGGGGAAATTAGAACCACAGCGCTTTATTATAAACATAGAGTTCTTCCTGCAGTGTTCTCTCGGTTATATTGTGAGAACTTCCATAAGCCCTAGTTCTTCCCATAAGCCCTCCTGACTAATTATGTTTGCTTCAAGTTCCAGTTAGTCTTTATCAACTTTGTGAAGTATATTAGTTAGCCTTGGCTGTGTAACAAATCACCCCCACATTTCTTTTGCTTAAAACAACAGATATATTATTTTGTTCATGATTTTTGGAGGGTTGGCTAGACATTTCTTCTGATCTAGGCTAGGTTGGCTGATCTCTGATGGGTTCTTTTCTGCATTTTTGTCCAGTAGGTGGGTCAACTGGTGGCTGGATGATCTTGCAGGGCCTCACTCCTACATTTGGTGGTTGGCAGGTTGGCAACCAGAGTGCTGGATTATTGACGAGTGAGACTTGCTCTCTTCCACAAGCTCTCCCCTCCTCCAGAAGGCAGCCTAGTCTCAGTCACATAGGGAACTCGGGTTTTAAGTGCAGCAAAAGAGGGCAAGACTCCGTTTTGCAAGTACTTTTCAAATCTTTGTTTGTTGCTTCTTTGGCCAAAGCCAGCCACATGACCAAGTTTAGAATCATCCTGGGAAGACTACACATGAAGAAGGGGGCATTCTGGCATCTGTTTGGGCTAATAATCTGTCACATGCAGAATTAGGCTGTGAGCACTTGGGAGGCTCAGAATTTCAGGGACTGTTGTATAGGCATTTCAGGTTAACATTCAGACTGTTCGATTCAGCTCAACTGACAGGGATAGGCTTAAACTCTCTTTCCTTTGCCATGCAAAATAAACCTTTTGAGTATCACATGCAGCAAATACTTTGAGTCTGACATGGAGGGGCTGAGGACCAGCCCACCTACAGAGCTATATTCAGGTGATAATTTAAATATTTTTTTGATAATTTAAATATGTTACACAAAGAAATTGGACACTGAAAAAGGAAGACATTCATTCATGTTAGAGATATAAGGCAATGTTTCATAAATATATTAAAATCAAGATAAGGAGTAAATTCCTGGGTGTGTATTTGGACTTGTCAAAGTAGGGGATAATGGCCATATTTTTGCTGGATCTTACCAAGTTTCTTCTAATACAAATGAGAAGAAAATTTCAGGACACCATGCTCATGGGACCAGTCAAGAATTTTACCAGCCAAGTAGGTGAGTGTGATTATGTTGGGTAACCCTATCTCAAAGACCAAGAATATTGGTGTGCCATTTTCCCAAAGTGGTAAACTGAGATGGAATATGAGAAAAGGAAACTGGGTAACATGGTAGGTATACTGACTCATACTCTGGCCTTCAAGTCTCTCACTAAGTTCACCAACCTAAGGGAGAATCCTCGAAGCCGAATCCATTTCCTTGGTGTAGGTGGCTCCATTCTTTATTACCTAGTTTACCCAATGGACACCATCACCATTTCCAAATTTATTTTCTGAGGCACTTAATGGGTAATGTATGACCTAATGGTCCCTGCATTATGCAAATCCCCCTGCTAACACCCCAGCCTGCTCCACCCACAAGTCTCCTTGAGAAACTGGAGGTCGAGATAATAAACCATGTACTTCCTTTTTCTCAGCTCTGAGAAGCTCCCAGACTGGGTGAGAATTAAGGGATTTTCATCCTGTGGGTAAGTAGAAACTGTCTAAGTGTTTTTTCATAGAAAATAGAAAATATTTCCCGTGTAACTTGGGGTCTAGAAAAATGTGCTGCATTGGAAAAAATTCCAGGAGACCTCATTACAGGTCCTGTGGCTTAATTTTTTTGAAAGCTGCTTTGGGGCATCTCCTTCAGGTCCATTTGCCCAATTCTGCTTAAGTGAGGAGTGGGCCCGAATTACTTTAATATACTCCAAACAGGTGAAGGAGCTTAAGGGGAATTAAATAAGAAAGGTGCAAGACACGGTCTGAAGCAGATGCCGCAGATAGCTCATTTGTTAGTGAAAATGAGAAAACAAGATCTAAACCAGTGGTTCTCAACCTTCCTAAGGCCGCGACCCTTGCATACAGTTCCTCATGTGGTGGTGACCCCCAACCATGAAATTTTGCTACTGTTATGCATCGTGATGTAAATATCTGCATTTTCCGATTGTCTTAGGCGACCCCTGTAGAAGGGTCGTTCGACATCCCAAAGGGGTCGCGACCCACAGGTTGAGAACCACTGATCTAAAAGTATGAGTGACTTTCCCAGGGTCCCACAATGAATTACCAAACCTTTTCACACACCACACACCTCACCCCCATAAACACCTCACACACTCACTGCCCGATGCACAGGGAAAGTTTTGTCTGTTTTATTTATGGCCAAAGGATCTACAGGTTGGTGTTTTTTTCCAGCCAGCTGCTGTGACCCCCATGGTAGGGTAGGGGCTCATGAAACCAATTTAGTGAGTACCAGCCAGCATTTTAGAAGGAAGGAAAGGGCTGTCGTTATAAAATATCAGAGGCTGCATATAGTTGATAGCGATTTGCGAAACTTAGCTCAGTTCTCTTTCTTTTTCCTGCTATCTCTGGTGCAAAATGTATTTCTTAAAGTGGGTCACGGCCAAAACTCTCTGCAAAACAGCCTTGACAATGCTGAAAGACAAAACCCGTGAGACCTCCCTGTGAATGGCAGTAGTCACACTCACAGAATCAGAGAGTAGGATGTGGGTGTGGGCACCGGGGAGAGGGAAATACGGGAGGTAATGGTCAAAGGGCATATGATGGAAGACGAATACATTCTGTAGATCTATACAGCATAGTATGCATAGCTAACAATACTATGTTGTATACGTAAAATCTGCTAAGAGGGTGGATCTTACTACACACACATTACGAGGGGCGGAGGGGAACACACTTTGGGAGGTTGAAACTGGGCAACCAATGGTTTGGGGCTGCCTGTCACTATTTGAGTCAATTAAGCAGAGACTAGGTTGAATCATATTTGAGTGTTTATTGCAATAATGCCGGCATATGTGAGAGACAGCAGCAGGTCATCCATGAAAATCTGCTCTGCACCCCTCCATAAGCCAAATGCTTATATGAGGTAGAAGAATAAAGCTTCCATGGGGAAGGGGGCAAAACATATAAGAATAGTTATGCAAAAGGAATAAAAATGGGTATTACAGGCATGGGGAAGTAGGCAAAGGAATGAAAATAGGTAAAATGGTTACAATTACTGGTAATATGAGCAGGGGTTTCAAAGGGTGGGTGCAACAAGGTTGTTAATCTTTCCATGGTGACAGGCAGATCTCAGATAGGGAGAATGGACCGCATGCCAAGGTAAACGCCCAGATCCTGGGACATACAACTCTCAGCCAGGTTAGAATGTGCTTTCTCTTAATCAGAATAAAACATTCACGGTTAACAGATCATGATTAGTGTTTCTTAATTGCTAGAACTAGTCCCCATTATTCTATTTCGGCCCCTAAAATATCCGGTGATGTATATGTTTATGACCTGATGATAGTGACTCATCGAGGTGTGTACATTGAACACGTATAGCTTTTTACATGCCAATCATTCCTCAGGAAAGTGGTTTTACAGAAAACAAAAAACATCCCAAGCAGCACTGCTAGAGGTCTAGCTATTCTGGGAAACATTATCACCTCTTTCCCATAAAATACCCATGTAAATTGGTTTCAAATTGGACCTCATAAAAGAATTGTTCTTCTCTAGACAGGGTGTCTTTGTGCTGGGAGTTTTCACGGTGTGTTTTAGACCATGTTTTTGGAAGGAAAGAGAAACTCGAATCCAAAAGCAAACAAATGTAGGCAAAAAGGGAAGCATGTAGGAAGTGACCTAGAATCACGCCTCAAAGACTGGACAGAATCTGATATTCAGTCAGAGCGTACACCCACCGGTTCTGCATTTAAGGCAAAAGTGGATTTGGAAGACTTTAGTTGGAGCCCGTGACCTCCAGTTCGGCACAGTTCCCAATTCTCCCCCCAAAAGGCCTCATTTATTTGTACCCCATGTTTAGCTGCTAGGAGGCCTGGAAGTTTAGGATCTTGGTGTTGGGGTTACACAACAGCTTTAGATTCAGCCTAACTTTGTCCAAGTCTCAGTTTAGCATTTTTGTTGAAGCATCACATTGAGCAAGGGATGCAAATTGCAGAACCTCGTTGAGTGTCAATTTCTTCATCTGAGAAGTGGGGATCATGTGAAGATCTACATCACAGAATGCTTGTGATTTTCAATGAGAGATAGTGAAACTGGACAACCCATGGGTCTGGGCTGCCTGTCACTACTTGAGCCAATTAAGCAGAGCCAGGGTTGAACAGTATCTGAGCATTTATTCCAGTAATGCTGGCTGGCATGTGGGAGAGCAGCTGGTCATCCACAAAAATCTGCTCTGCACCCCCTCCTAAACCAGCTGCTTATATTGGGTAGAACCAAGATGACATACATGGAGAAGTAGGCAAAAGGAATGAGAATGGGTATTTACAGACACCGGAAGTAGGCAATGTGGGCTGGGGCAGGAATCCATGTTTGGGCAGCAACTTGTTAATCTTCCCTTGGTAATAGGCAGTTCTGAATGGAAATGGGCCACATTCCAAGACTGACCCCCAAGACTCAGGGGCGCACATCTCCCTGCCAGGTTAGAATGTACTTTCTTTTCTTAGAACAAAACAATCAAGGTTAACAGAGCATGATTAATATTTCTTATAACTATAGCCATAACTATATTCTATTTCCGCCCAGAACAATAGCATTAACACTCTTAGTAAACTCTTGGCCTGTCATCAACAGTTCATAAATGTTCTAAAGTCATAACGAAAGAGCTAAGAGAACTATCAGCAGCAAAAGTTGATTTACATGTTTGATGTCGGTACATAATGCATGAGTAGCCTTTTGGGGAACATCAGGAATAAGAGATTTTTCTGGGATGGGCCTTCTCAGGCCACTACTTTGTTCCTGTGGGGCTTCCCATCACCACTGGGTAACGGGGTCAGTCTTTAGCATGCAAGATCATGGTTACAACTGGGGTCATGGAAGGGACATAAGAGCTTCATGACCACCGTGTCACTATCACCACCATCACCATCACTATCACACCCATCCTCATCACCACCATTACTGTTATTGCCAAATCCCTCCACTGTCAGTAGGACCATGTGCGCCATTTTCATTTACCAGTACCATCATCACCATGGCAACGTAAGAGCATCTAAACCTGTGGAGAATTTTTATGAGTTTATATGGGCCAAACAGAAGGCATGCCTGGAAGCCACATCTCCAAAGACTGAGAAAAACACTTTCCAGAGGGATAGTGTGCAGTTTCTTTTATATACCTGAACTTAAGGAGGGAACATAAGGATGATTACAGGAACATGGGAAAAAGCAAGGCAGGGACATCTCTTGGATTACAGGGTAGTTAACAAGATTATATGCTCCCTTGAGGGTGGTTCCACTCCCCAGGGGACTAAAAAAGAGGCACTCCAAAGGTGTGCTAACCAAGACGCACAAAAACAAGGGACAGGGGCTTGCTTATGACAAAGATAAACCTTTTACATGCCTGGGATGTGACTACCCACCATGACCTGCCCACTTAGGAATTTACAACCAGATCACCCTATGAGCTTACATTTGGTTAGATTTGTTACAGAGCCCCTTGTCCACAGCCACCATTCCTACCATCACCACCATCATTGCCTTCATCACTGTTATCATTATCCCTAGGACCACCATTGCCACCACTGTCATCATTATATCCTGTCCTCATCACAGTTCACTTCATTCAGCATTTATCATGTGCCAGGCAGGTGCCACATGCTATGAAAGGTCATCTCACAGAATCAGGATAACGATACCATGAAGTATGTTTTTTTCTTAGCTCCATTTTGCAGATAAAGCTGAGGCTCAGAGACAAAGTCACCACCTCAGAGTCACTGAACCAGTCACTACAGATTTGCCATTCTAACTCAGGCTGTTGCCCTGGCTGTGTGGCTCTGTTAGAGTATCATCCCTTAACATCAAAAGGTGTGGGTTTGATTCCTGGTCAGGGTACATATAGGTTTCCGGTTTGATTCCTGGTTAGGGCGAGTAAGGGAGGCAATGGACTGATGTTTCTCTCTCACACTGATGTCTTTCTGTCTCTTTCTCATTTCCTCTCCCTTCTGTCTCTAAAAATCAATAAAAAATATATACTCGGGTGAGGGTAAAAAATAAATAAACTCAGATTGTCTTGGGCATTGCCAGCACCTGATAAGAGAGAATTGATCCACAGGGAGGCCCTGAAGGACTCCAAACTCAATGATAAAGCAGAACAGTTATACCAAAACGGGAATAGAGGAGGGATGGAGCTGACAAAAAAGCCGTATTTTAAGCCATTGTGTTTGCTCTCCTGTTAAAATATTCCACGAGTATTAATTTCTTATTGCTAAAGTAATATATAAAATTTGGAATTACAGAAGTTAAACAGAAGAAATTTAAAATCATTCACAATGCCATTCTCTTAACAGTTATAATTTCTGTACATGTGATATTCTATATTTTGCTCCAGTTCCTGTGGTTATAGTAATGTTATGTCACGGTGGCTGTCCATGTTATTTTAATAGCCTCCTACATTATTTTATTTATAATATTGACTTATTTTCATTACCCATATTTAAATTTGCCTTTATTTCCACTGACATTTTATGAAACCAATAAAACTCTTTGGGTATATGTTTACAATCGGTGCCTTTAGCATCACTTTTGGGTGACTTAACCAATTTACAGAGCACTTACCTTTGCTAAACGTGTGCTGGCACTTTCATCCTAAACCTCAGCTGCCCATCAACATGACTTTGATAACAGTGCTTTTTACATATAAAAATAATATTCTCGTGGCAAACTCTGCTATATTGTGTTTTAAAGTCTTCTTTGAAAGGTTCATTCATAGAGATGTCTAGTACTTCCCTTATTCTCTCCTCTAGAATAATGTAACTAGGATGGGTGGAATGCGATCATTACATTTTAGACAATTAGGCATAAACAAAAGTTTATGCACAAGTCTTCAGTTTTAACAAATGCTAGGTTTTTTGGGGGGGTGATTTCCATTTTTTAAATATGAAATACCTTCACTTGATTCAAAATCGAAATTTTGAAAGGGCAGAAGGGGAAATTCTCCTTGCTTCTCGAGAATGCTGTTTTCCAGCCTCTCAGTTTTCTTTTTATTTATTTATTTATTTATTTATTTATTTATTTATTTATTTTATTTATTATTTAATTTTAATAAATCTTTATTGTTCAGATTACAATTGTTCCTCCTTTTCCCCCCATATCTCTCCTCCACCTGGTTCCCACCCCACCCTCTGCCCTTACTTCCTCCCCACTATTCTCATCCATAGGTGTATGATTTTGTTCAGTTTCTCCCTGCACCCCCCTCACCTCTTTCCCCCTAAGATTATCAGTCCACTTTCTATGCCCCTAATTCTATTATATTCACCAGTATATTCTGTTCACCAGATTTTCAATTCACTTGATTTTTAGATTCACTTGTTGATAGATAATGTATTTGTTGTTCATAATCTTTACCTTTACCGTTTTCTTCTTCTTCTTCTTAAAGAATACCTTTTAGCATTTCATATAATGCTGCTTTGGTGTTGAAAAACTCCTTTAGTTTTTCCTTATCTGTGAAGCTCTTTATCTGCCCATAAATTCTGAATGATAGCTTTGCTGGGTAGAGTAATCTTGGTTGTAGGTTCTTGCTATTCAGTTCAATATTTCTTGCCAATCTCATCTGGCCTGCATAGTTTCTGTTGAGAAATCAGCTGACAATCAAATGGGTGCTCCCTTGTAGGTAATTAACTGTTTTTCTCTTGTTGTTTTTAATATTCTCTGTCTTTTGCTTTTGGTATTTTAATTATGATGTGTCTTGGTATGGTCCTCTTTGGATTCCTTTTGTTTGGGGTTCTGAGCACTTCCTGGACTTTTAAGTCTATTTCTTTTACCAGGTGGAGGAAGTTTTCAGTCATTATTTCTTCAAATAGGTTTTCAGTATCTTGCTCTCTCTCTTCTCTGGCACCCCCACAATTCTGATGTTGGTACATTTGAAGTTGTCCCAGAGGCTCCTTACACTGTCTTCAGTGTAAGGATTCTTTTTTCTTTTTGCTTTTCCAGTGAAGTGTTTTTTGCTTCTTTGTATTTCAAATCTTTGACTTGATTCTTGTGATCCTCTAGTCTGCTATTAGGTTTCTGTATAGTATTTTTTATTTCAGTTAGTGTATGTTTAATTTCTAGTTGGTTCTTTTTCATCTCCTCTTGAGTCTCACTAAATTTACCCATGTTTTCTCGGAAATTCTTAAAAAACCTTATAACCGTGGTTTTGAACTCTATATCCAGTCATTTGTTTTCCTCCATTTCTTATCTGTTCTTTAGTCTCCGCATATTTTGCTGCTTCCTTGAGTTGTTAGAGTAGCTTTGTGTGCTAGCTGTCCTATGTGGCCCAGTAGTTCTGCCTCCCCAATAGTTACCTGAGGTAGACACTCTTGTTGCACCCCTTTGTGAACTGTGTGTACAGTCTTGTTGTAGTTAATTCTTGATTGTTGTTGGTATCACTGGGGGGGATTGACCTCCAAGCCAATTGGTTTTGAGGATCAACTGTATCTGCATATGCAGGCTGCCTCCAGATCTCTGCACGAGCTTCCGGAACTCTGTCTTTAGGTTCCCCTGAGTTTCCATGCGCTCTAGGGACTCTTATGAGTCTCTAGATTTCAGTGTTGTTGTGAGGTTCTGTTTTCCTCCCACTAGAGGAAGCCAGGCACAATCAGCAGTCAGTGCTCTGTATGCGCACTTTCATGATCACTTTTGCGAGCCCCCAGACTTCTGTCTTTCTCGGCTCCCCTAAGTTTCCGTGTATTTCTTCCTTTTCACAACAGTCCAGCCTCTCAATTTATAAGGCAACAGGTGTTACGAATTTCTCAGGCAACTTCCAGGAACGTTTTATGCCAATACGAACTCATTATACATACACATACATTTGAGGTACTTATGTTAATGCAAAGGCCAGCTTGTATGACTCTGTGTATGCCCAAGTGCACACACATGTAAATTGTAGAGAATAGACAACATTTGTGTAAAATAGAAGTTTCCCATTATGTAAATACATTAGGACTATATGTACACATTTCTAATTGCATATAACGTTAACATCTTCTTTATTATCTTCCCTATTATGCAAATGTTAGCATACATGTCTGCCCTTTGGTTATCTACCTACTTAACAACACACCTTTAAGACAATCTCTTCTCTTCCCTTTATTAGAGAACTTGTCGAACATACATTAATTTAGTGATAATAACATCAGGAAAACCACAGACCCTTTCCCAGCTCTAAAAAATGCTCAATTTCATTTCATCTTTGTTCCCACTTGCTCCCCAAACCTCCCCAGATATCTTCACATAAATTCTATGTGTCACGTTATTTCATCTACAAAGTTTTTAGTGCATATATCCAAAAGATTCATCTTTAAACATAGTCCTGTTATCATACTTATAGCTTTCTTTGGAGCAGTCTTCTGAGTTGATAGGTGAGGAAACTAACAGGGAATTTTACCTATGGAAAATGCACAATCATTCTTTAATGTCATTACATTTCCAGTCTTTAAAAAAAAATCATTTGTTGGATTTGGGGTCCAGTAAGACACTGCAGTTTGTTATGTTTCTGTCCCTTTTAATGTATGTGCTGTGTGTTTTACTGGATCGTGGGTACTGTGCAGCTTCCCAGGCTGGATGATGCAGATTGCAATAGATTAGGATTTTAAATTCCAGCAGGGGCAGCTTGTGTTCCTGACCTGTTGGGCTGTGAACGTGTTTCCTGTAAACTACTCTGCTCTGATCAGCCTTGCAGGAGCCTGCCCTTGGGATGACTTCCTATGTGTGCAATTGCCAGAAGCTGATCACTGTTTTAATAATAGAGCTGTGGGAAAATCCAACATGTCGGCATAGGTAAACACCTACACTGCTGCCTCACACAACAATTTCAAAACTACAACTAAAAGACAGAACGGACATCATCCAGAACCACACGAAAGCTGGCTGAGTGGAAGTTCTACAACTAGAAGGAAAGAGAGGGGCTCACAGAGACCCAGAGGAGCTGCAAAAAGCTGAAGTACAGAGACGCGCAAGTGGAGAGAGCGGGTGTTGGAGAACCTGGCTGGCTTTCTCTGGCAGGAGGGAAATGGAGACTCTCATTGGCATTGAACCCCTTATCCTACGACACTAAACCCCAGATCCAGCCGAAACTCATACGGGGGGAGTTTGGACTGTGAAAAGGCAGAAGTTCACGGAAATTTAGGGGAGTCGCAAAAGATCGGAAGTCTGGTGGCACACACAGTCCTTCACGCAGGGGACAGACTGCTGATTGTACCCCTGGCTTTCATGAGTGGGCGGGAGACAGACCCTCCCAACTGCACTACTTCTAACTCCACTAAACCCCAGTTTTGGGTGAAACCCTGGGGACTCAGATTCATATGGTCCCGAAGTGCAGGGGAGCTGGAGGAACAGCAGTCTAGAGGCACTGCGAGAGAGCACACCCACGTGTACAGGGACCGCTCCAGCGATTACCCAGTCATGTGAGACTCAGGGGCCGTGGAGGGCAGGGCCCACTGGAAGGCAAGGCGGTCCCTTAAGCCCTGAGACTCCACCCATCCCAAGCTCAACAGAGAGGCTTTTGCAGTTTTGCAAGTCTGGTATCATAAGGCTGAATCCAACACAGAAGTTCTCCCAGCATAGTGAAGATGCCAAGACAAGGGAAGGGATCACAAACAAAAGAAATAGAGGAAAACAAAAGACTGGATATAGAGTTCAAAAACCACACTATAAGGTTTTTCAAGAATATCCTAGAAAAGTTGGATAAAATTAGCGAGAGCCAAGAGGAGATGAAAAAGAACCAACTAGAGATGGAAAAGAACCAACTAGAAATTAAACACACATTGACTGAAATAAAAAATATTATACAGAAACCTAACAGCAGGCTAGAGGAAGGCAAGAATTAAGTCAAAAATTTGAAATATAAAGGATCAGAAAACACTCAACTGGAAAAACAAGAAGAAAAAAAGAATAAAAAAATGTGAAGATAATGTAAGGAGCCTCTGGGACAGTTTCAAGCATACCAACATCAGAATTGTGGGGGTGCCAGAAGAAGAGAGAGAGCAAGACACTGAAAACCTATTTAAAGAAATAATGACTGAAAACTTCACACATCTGGTAAAAGAAATAGACTTACAAGTCCAGAAGGCATACAGAACCCCATGTAAAAGGAATCCAAAGAGGACTACACTAAGACACATCATAATTAAAATACCAAGAGCAAAAGACAAAGAGAGAATATTAAAAGCAGCAAAAGAAAAACAGTTAATTACCTACAGGGAAGCACCCATTCGACTGTCAGCTGATTTATCAACAGAAACTATGCAGGCCAGACAGGAATGGCAAGAAATATTCAACATGATGAATAGTAAGAACCTACAACCAAGAATACTCTATCCAGCAAAGCTATCATTCAGAATTGAAGGGCAAATAAAGAGCTTCACAGATAAGAAAAAACTAAAGGAGTTCATCAGCTCCAAACCAGTATTATATGAAATGCTGAAAGGTACTCTTCAAGAAGAGGAAGAAGGAAAAGGTAAAAGATAAAAAAATTATGAACAACAAATACATATCGATCAACAAGTAAATCTAAAAATTAAGTGAGTTAAAAATCTGATGGCCGAGACCGGTTTGGCTCAGTGGATAGAGCGTCGGCCTGTGGACTGAGGGTTCCCAGGTTCAATTCCGGTCGGGGGCATGTGCCTTGCTTGCGGGCACATCTCCAGTGTGGGGTGTGCAGGAGGTGGCTGATCGATGTCTCTCTCTCATCGATGTTTCTGACTTTCTATCCCTCTCCCTCTCTGTGAAAAATCAATAAAATATATTTTTTTAAAAAAATCTGATGAACAGAATAAACTGGTGAATAGAATCAGGAGCACAGAAAGGGAGCAGACTGATAATTCTCAGGGGGAAAGGGGAAGGGGTGTAGAGAGAGACTGGACAATCATACACCTATAGATGAGGTCAATGGGAGGGAAGTAAGGGTAGAGGGAGGGTTGGGAGCCAGGTAGAGGGGAGCTATGGAGGGGAAAAAAGAAAAACAAATGTAATAATCTGGGTAATAAAGATTTAATTTAAAAATTAAATTAAATTAAATTAAAAAAATAATAGAGCTGTGGACAGGGAATTCAGAGAGCTGGTCAACCTTAATTGCTCTAAAGAATTAGAGCTAATTACTAGATATTGGTAGTTGAAGCAGTTCCCACCTGTTAGTCCTAAATTCACGGATTGGTTTTTATTGTAGTTTCCTGCCTAAGGGATATGGGTGTATTCTATAATTTTAATCTTAATCAAAGGGATGGAAAAGCCAGAGCGAGTAGTAGTCCTCCCACTAGAGTTGGACTACTACCTGGACCCCATTTCCCAAATTAATACTTTCCTAAGTCTTTTTTTTTCATTTGTGTGCGGTGTTCTCCAGAACCTGAACCCTGAATCACGCGGGATGTGAAAGGGGGGTCCCACATGGAATTGTTGAGTGGAAAAATGGGCAATCTAACAGGAGTGAGAAAGCTCATGTCCAAGGTGATCTAGCGGGTGGCATGGGGGAACTGTAAGCAGCATCTTGATTGCTGTCCTTGTTGCTGTGGGAGTGAATCCAGGAGGTGGGAAGCTGGAGACCTTAATACTGAAGCCCTGGGCATGCCATTGCCAGGCCTCCTCCAGGGCTCCCATATATTTCTATTTTGCATATTATCATACAGTAGATTTAAAATGTACTCATTAAAAATAACCTTTTTTTTTAGATTTTAGGCAACATAAAAATTAGTTAAGTGTGTAGTTATTACTTTATGTACCTTTGTTTTTCTTTTAATTTTACCCTCCCCCATGCCATATAATGTCTTTTTACTTTTCAATTAGGTTACAATTCACTATTATTTTAGAACCTAATAATTCAATATTATTTTGTATTAGTTTCAGGTATATTGGAAAGTGTCCCCTCAATACTTCTGGTACCCACCAGGCCCCATATATATAGATAACAATAGGACGGACTGTACTCCCTACGCTATCATCTACTACTAATAGTGCAAACCCAATTGGTGGTGCTCAGATATTGACAGGCAAGTAGTTTTAGGCGCTTACACTGGCCATACATTTTTTTTTCTGCATTAAATATGTCTTTATATCATTCCTTTTGAATTTATTCAACTTGAACTAATTCCAATGCATTGGAATTGCTCTGGCTAAAAACACTCAACTTCTATATAGATTCAAAACGCAGCTTTCCCCCTCATTATAGATCCTTCTCATTAATCTGCTTCCTGGTGTTTGAGAATTCAAACTGCACAAAACTGTCCAATATTAGGTGTCTTTATTCTGCTTACTGAAACTGCAAAGAAATTATTCATCACTGCTCAGCGAAATCATATATGCTCAATGCTTACTTATCACTTATATTTTTTTTCTAGTTTTCTTGCATTATTATAGTATTACTGGTTTGTAAGAGCTTATTTATTACTAAAGATGTTAACTATTTCTCATGCATTGCAAGTGAAATACCATGTTTTTTGTTAGTAGTTTACTCTGGTGTTTTACTTTGTGACTGTATCAAACTTGTGTATTAAATATAATCCTGTTCTGTTAAAAAAAAAAAAAAGATGGGCAGAACTTAAAGGATTTTGGTAAACATCAACTCCCTGGCTCCTAAACTGTGACCATCAGAAACTGATCTCCACGGGGGCTTATTCATTCCAGGAACCCTTGCCACACCAAGGTGGAGCGCCACTGTCATCCCTGGTGTCTCAGCACTATGAAGGGCAGGTGCCTGCCCCTGCTCTCAGGTGAGTGGGACAAAGACCCCCTCCTCCCCATGACCCCGTGCCCATCCTAGTCCCCCACATTAAGCATTTTCTCCAGAAATGACTGTGCGCCTGTCCTATCTGAGTCTTAGCTGGTGTTATGCAAACAGCCAAGGCCCAGAAAACATCAGTGCATGGTTCTTGTCTCCCCCAAGAAGCAACCCAGAGGAGTCGCTATGAAAAAAATGGGTTTATTAGGGCTTATATGCACAACAGTGGGGCTGACCTGAAGGGTACCATCACACCACTGCCACCCTGAAGTAGAACCACCAAGTCCAACTGGCCTGTGGACGGGCTGCACGGGGGGCGGCCGGCAGGTGCTATTGTCCCACCATCACCTGGACTTTCCCAGCACAGAGGCAAACAGGCACGCAGAGGGAGGGGCACATGTTTTTGAGCAAGCTGTGTGAGATCAAAGCTGCTAGTTGTTTTCTTGACTGAGGCGCTGGCCAGGCTCCCAAGGTCTCACAGTTCTCACTGATGCTCTTCATCGTCTTCCCACGGGGTGGCAGGAGGAGCCAGAGCCTGGGAAGGGGCTCATGTTCCCCTTTACCATACTTCCCAACCCAACATGGGTACCTTCCCTCTCCACTCCCGTACAATCTGCCCGTTATATCTTCCGCACATACCCTGGGGAGGGAGGAGGAGACACTGCATTCATATTTTACAGCAACAATGAAAAGGAATAACAGACTTATACATAGAAGTATCAGAGTGTATTAAATATAATCCTGTTCTGTTAAAAAAAAAAAACTTTCCAAATCATGTTGAGATGGGACTGTTCTGTCCAGGTTGACTGGATTTGTTTTCAAGGCAGCCCAGCAGTAGCAGAGAGGCACACAACAGCCTGAAACATTGGATCAGGGAGCTCCCTCATCAGCCCACCTTGCAAAGCTGTTAACCTGCACTGAACTCAGAATAAGGCAAATGTTTAGCAAATGCCAACAGAAGCAAAACCATTATTTGTGGGTAGTATGCAGGCCATTGCTCTATCCTGTGTAAGAACAGTGGCTCGTTCAGTGTCTCCCTGGCCTCCTATACCATATCTTTGGCTGGAGATGTCCGTTGGCCTGGAATGTTAGCTGTGAGAAGAGGACTACACATCTAGCAGCTGGAATAGTAGTCGGCCACTTACCAGTTATGGGCAAGACCCTCCTCCCTGGGGCTAGGAGAGCGCACCAGCAGGTGCCAGTTTGAGTCTCCCAGGGCCAGGCTAATACACTAGCTCCAGGGTATGTCCTGGGGTGCTGGCAGCAATAGGCTCTTCTCTGCTTCCCAACAAAGTCTTGTCTTAGCATCCTCTGTTATTCGAATCTGCACTCTCATGGGCCACCCGCCTCTGCTGCTGCATCTGGAACGCTGCAGGGTGATCTGGTCAGGCCTTTTCACTCATGTTTAGCAGTAAGTCAGAGTCCTGTGGTCCATCCTTGTGGTGACCCTCCCTCAGTTTTCAGGGTGTTTTCAAGAGTTCGTTATAGCGTCCTATCAGCCCAGCTCCTGCTGGATTGCAAGGACAGTGCAGTCGCCATTCAATGTTGTGGCTCTCAGCTCAGTCTTGCATGTAATGTCTGGTTATTGCCAGCAAGGGGCACGGATGCTGCTCTGCACATACAGAACAACCTCAACAAGTTGTAATGTCAGTCATTTTCAATGGGAGCCCAGGCTTTAGCTGTTGCTCACAGGCTTTTGACTGGTATATGTCATTTCCCAGTGTAGCCAGGTCTTCTGCTGGGGCTTCTTCTAGCCATCGGACAGGAACAAGTGCATTCGCTTCATCATTCCCTGGACATATAATGATTGATGTCCTGTGACATGATATAGGGTCACCTTCCTTAGTTTACACACACATCAGCCCACATGGTTTGTCCCCACCAGGGCCTGTAGCTGATAGTCCAGTCCTGAGCATGCTACTTCAGGGGCTGTCCTTTGCATGGGGCATCAGGACACCAAGCTTCAGGTGGCACTGGTATCACACCTGCTCTCACTGGTGAAGGGCCAACAGGCTCTCCCTTGAGTGCCTTTTCAGCATCTCCTTCTGACACAAAAGTGACTGGCCCAATGCGTCTGCCATCCCTGGCTCAGTGGAGACACTGAACGGACATGTCTCTGCTGCAGAACACTCCATCTCACCGCCTGTGTCTGTGCTGCGCCCGATTTCAGGGTGTGAGACACGTCGTGCAGCCACCCCATGATGGGATAGGTAGTCCGCACCGTTACAGCAGAACTTCCAGGTATAGGCTGTTGCCTGCAGGGGGTGGTAGGTGGCATAGAGCTGTTTCTCTATTAGGCTGTATCTTTCTTCAGTCCCTTTCCACACCTGGGACCAAAATCCTTTTGGGAAGCGGAGTCTCCCCTGTCACTGCCAGAGACCCCATGACACCCCCTCCTGGGTTACATGTGCATCCAATTTGCCAGGTAGGGCTGGATCGTAGATACCAAGCACCTGTACCTGTTTACCTGTTCTTTTGCCTCCTCAAAAGCCCGCTGGTGCTTCTCCTGCCAGTCCCACTGTCGTCCTCTCCTTATAAGCGCATACAAAGGTTCCAGGTGCACTATTCTACAACACATCCTCTGAACACTGTAGTGTGTGCTCACCACCCCAAGTCAAGTGTCCTTCTATTACCACTCATTTCCCCTGTGCCCCTTGTACCTCCCCCCATCCTTTTTCTTTTGGTAATCACATACTTTTATCTGTGAGTTTTCAAGTTTAATCAAAGTGATTCTTAAATTACTTAAAAGTTTTCTGGTGACATTCAGAGTCTAACGCATGTCTCCCTCAAACATGACAAGCCAGTCAAAGTCTTGGTCAATAAAGCCAGCTTTCATCTGTGTCCTGCAATAAAGCGCACAGATGTTCATTGAATGTGCACAAACAACCATATTGCCTTGACAATTAAGTAATACCCACTTCTTAAAGACTTTCAGAATTCTAGAGGGATCAGGTAGGGAAAGCATACAAATGCCTTGTATTGCTTACAAAGGTACAATTTACCAAACTATTCTAAGGAAAACACCAGGGTCCTTATATCTGGAAAACAGAACACTTTTTTAAAAACCAGCAATATTTTTAACAAAATCATAAAACAGTAATTATCCTCAGTTCATTCAGGCCTATCTGATCCATTCTTCTTTATTCAGAACATGTCAGTTTTTCCATAATCCTGATCTGCAAAACTCCATTTTATTCTCAGAAAACTCCATTTTAGAATAAGTCACAGTCCTCTCCATGGGTCCTTACGATGAAATTTCTTTGCAAATGCATCAGAGCAAAACTGATTGCGAATGACAAACTTAAAATGACATGGTTATAGATCTTATTAAAAGGCAATTGACAAAGAGCTCGGCTTTTCTGTAAGATGTCACATTCCAACATAACAATTTGAATGTAAAGGTGTGCCATATTCTTCCCCCCACGCTCCACTCCCGCATGCTGCTCCAGCACAGGGCTGGGAGGCAGCCCTGATCCCCCAAGTCTCGGGACCACAGCAGCCTCTGAGTCTCCTAAAAGAAGACTCCAGGTGTTCAAAAGACTCATTTAAAATTTTCCTTTATTTTGCCAGTGGCATTCCCACACCACTGTTACCAGAAAAGTGTTCCTGCTGGCGTTTTCTGGATCTCCCCAGAAAGTTCATGTGGTGGTCCCCTAATACCACAGGGAGAGCTCCTTTCCCAAATTGGGGTTCCCCACACTACATTTCACACTGCCTCCCATCCACCCTCTTCACCAGCCTTTAGCTCTACAGTTATTTCTCTGAGGTGAGAAAACCTCAGCCTTTGGTTCTTAGATTCCCCCAAAAATAACCAGAGGATTGGCTGTGGAAGATATGGGCTTATTATGGCTTAATAGAAGCCCAGTGCACAAAATTTGTGCACTGAGGGCAGGGGGAGATGTCCCTCAGTCCAGCCTGCACCCTCTCCAATCTGGACTGCTGGCTCTCAACCGCTTTCCTGCCTGCCTGCCCCTAACTTCTTCTGCCTGCCAGCCTGATCACCCCCTAACTACCCCCCTGCCAGCCTGACCGATGCCTAACTGCTCCCCTGCCAGCCCAGTTGCTTCCAACTGCCCTCCCCTGCCAGCCATCTTGTGCAAGGGTGTAATGGTCAATTTGCCTATTACCTCTTTATTATATAGGGTGCCATGGCCAGTGCACTATTGTTTCACACCACTCACTTTTCCAGTACAAGGTTTTATGGAAAAATAGGACCTGCAGGGGGTGAGGATGTGTTCCCTTTCACCCTGCCCCCTCCCCCAAGCTGCGTGAGCTCAAACTACTAGCTGTTTTCTTTGAGATGATGGCCAGTTTCCCAAGGTCTTACAGTTCGTAGTCTTCCCACAGGACGGGAGGAGGAGCTAGAGCATGGGAAGGGGTCCAATTTCCCATTTACCATTCCCTTGCTCAACCCCAAAGCAGAACTGAGACAATGACTGGGCCTAAGCAGATCCCAGGAGGTACAGGGTGGGAGTGGGAATTTCAGAGAGAGAAGGGAGAGGAGAGAATGAAGAGCATGTTAATGAGGGATTACTGCTGGGGGAACTGCCACTCAGTCCTTCTGGGGACTCTTCAGGAGGCTTTATGTAATGTGCCTTTGAAGGGCAGGAAATCTGAGCTATCTCTTCTTCAATGCTCATCTGGAAACCACACACACAAAAAAAGACCCATGTCTCATCCTGTGGGTGGACAGTCAAGGGTGTAACTAGAGTTCTAAGAAAACGCTGGCCAGTCTGTTTGGGTTCATAGGCAGGGATAGGCCCCAGGGTTGTTTTTTGTAGCTGAAAATGAAGATATACCCTTCAGAGGCACATTGCATTGAAGAGTTAGATGCTGCTGGAGCAAAGGCAGTCTTTACTAGCCAGAATGGACAGTCTCCAGTAAGGTTTTCCTTAAGGGACCTGATTGGTGTGGTTCAACGGTTAGAGTGTTGGCCTGGGCACTGAAAGGTTTTGGGTTGGATTCCTGGTCAAGGGCATGTATCTGGCTGTGGAAGGCAACCAATTAATGTGTCTCTTTCACATCAATGTTTCTCTGTCTTCTTGTCTCCCTTTCTCCCCTTTTCCTCTCACTCTCCCTTCCACTGTCTCTAAAAATCAATGGGAAAAAAATATCCCTGGTGAAGATTAAAATAAAAATAAATCAAGGGAGATGTGGGGGTTCAATCCTGGGATCTCCAGGAAATCAAATATTTGTAGTACTGCAAGAGAGTAATGAATTCCTTTCCTTAGGAAACATAGAGGCTACTATTTCAAAGCCACAGCTACCGTTTCCAATTTTCAGTAATGTTTATGGGTATGCTAACACAAGAAGGGGATCATGAAGATGAGTGGCTTTTGCTATTTGCACTTGGAAACTAAGCTGCTGGGTATGGTAGGAGCTCCCAGGCTTTGCTGCCTTAACAGGGCAGGGCGGAATGGAGTAGAAACAGGAAAAACTAATGGGTCACTATGGTCTAAGCCAGCAGTAGGCTTAGGATGACAAACCTAACAGGGTGACAGACAAGCCAAGGAAGGCGTAACGTGGGAGAAGCATACAAAGGCATTATCTGTCCAAGCTGATGCCCGCAGAGCCGGAGAGCATGTAATGTAAGAAATAGGAAGGGTGACATTGTTACCCAGCTTTAGTAGAGTTCTGTCACTGGGAAAGGCATGTCAGCTCCCCCTCTCACTTCTGCAAGCTAGAGCCGTCCACTGGTTGTTCTGGTCCTTGGGTCCTCCAAGTCTTCAGTCTGTCCCCGACTGGAAAGCGGGGGAGAGACGAAAGAGGAAGGGGTGCAGTTTCCTCTGTGGGAAAAGAAGAACTGGAAAGAACAAACTTATGCAAGGTTAGCAAAATTTGCCCTAGATGTTGAACACAATGTATTTAATTTTTGTCTCCTGTTCTAACCCAGTGGGGGGAGTCCCTAGAACAGAAATTTGGATTTCCCATATACAATTTCAAAAGGGTTCAATTTGAGCCCACTTTGAGGGGCTACCCTGATCAGGAGTATGGCAATAGGAGGCACCTGGTCTAGTTGCAATGTGCCTCTGACAGCTTTGCCAAAGTTTTCTCCTAGGTGTGGTTCACGGCTGTTTGCCAGTTCCAGTAGACAGTTCTGCAGGACACCTGTGCTCTCCATTGGATCCACAGTGCTTGACTTATTTCTAGGTGACTTCAGGGAGTTTGGATCTGGGAATTAATTAATTCCTTGAGTTTTCACTACCTCAGTCATCTTTTCAGTTCTAGTCAGGTATGGCTCAACTCATCCGGAAAAGGTGTCTACAATAACCAGCAAGCATTTAAAATTCCAGGTGGTTTAGGCAAATTGGTAAAGTTAATCTGATAATCTTCAAATGGGGCATGTTCTTTTGTCTTTGTTTCCCCTTCTTGGCTGGGTTGTGTTCTCTCTTGGGGTTATTTCTAGCATCTGATTAGCAACCCTGAGCTGTTCTTTGAAGTCTTCTGCAAATTCCTTCCCTTTAAGTAAGGCCGATTAAATCAGCCAGTGTATCCCATCCATAGTGCATTCCTTCATGCAGATGTTTCAGGACTGGGTATACCAGAGCTTTGGGGAGCAGGATCATGCCATGGGCAGTGCTTCTCCATAAACAGCTAGTATCAGTGTCAGCAAACTCCGACTCATGGCCTATTCTTTGTCTGGCCCTGTGTAATGAGGTGTGGATTCTGTCAAGTTTAAGTGGGGTAGTAGAGCCCCAATCAGGGGAGTCTCCTGGGCTGCTTTATCAGTTTCTTAATTCCCTCTAGTTATCTGGGAATTGTCCTTCTGATGCCCTGGGCAATGCATAATGGCAACTTTGAGTAGGCAAATTCACCGCCTACCCTAAAGTAAGGTTAGAGCCTCTTGTGGGGATTTAATGTCTGTTCCCCAAAGTTAGAAGTTCTCTTTCTTTCCATATTGCCCCATGAGCATGTTTAAGCTCGAAAGCATGGTTAGAGTCAGTGTATATACTGAGCCGTCTGTCCTGAGACAGTTCCAGTGCCCTGGTGAGGGCACTTAGCTCAGCTTTCTATGCTGAGGTCCTGTGGGTAAGGCATGTGCCTCCATTACCTTGCCATTGGTCACCACCACACACCCGGCTTTTCTTTGTTTTCCATGAAGCTGCTTCTGTCAGCGTGTAAGTCCCAGTGGCAGTCTATCAGCAGCAGATCTGACAGGTCTGGTCACTTGCAGTAAACCTGGTCAATAATTTCTAAACAATTATATGGAGGTCCCAGCCTGCCTTCATAGTTGGGAGTGGCTGGATCTTACAGAGTAACATATGGTGTCTGCAAGGTGACATTTGGGTTCTCTAACATAACAGGATGGCCTGGTATATGCCCATTCATCCAGCTGTTAACCAGTAGCCCCCTTTCTGCTCCTGCCTGGTTAGCACCTGGTGGGGAGCGAACATGATGGGCTGTCCCAGGGTAAACCTTTCTGCTTCCTGAAGGACATTTCAGGTTGCTGCTGCCACACTGAGGCAGGGAGGCCATCTTGATTCCTTAGAGAAATGTGTATTCAGCTTCCGGGAGTTTCTCACCATCTGGATGAGCACTGGAGTCCTATGCCCTACCCTTCATATATATAAACTTGAACACCTGCTGAGGGTCGGGCAATCCTAATGCAGGGGCTGAGGTCAGTTTTTCCTTTGGTGTCTCAAAAGCCCTCTGCCATCCTGTGTCCAGTTCTAGGGGAGGGCTATGTCAAGCCCTTTCAAAGAATCCTAGAGTGGCTTAGCTATTAGCCCCACATTAGGAATCTAACTGTGGCAGAATCCTGCCATTTCAATAAACTTCCAGAGTTGTCTCCGGTTCTCAGGTTTAGTGGCAGCAATAGCTTCATTTTGGTCTGCCATAAAACTTCTCTTCCCTATTTTTTTTTCCCCCCAACAAAGATTTCCCAAAGAGATAGATTTATTATTTTTGTTGCTCCTCACTTGAGGATATTTTTTCATTGAATATTTAGAGATTGGAGAGAAGGAAAAAGAGAAATATTAATGTGAGAGAAACACATCGACTGATTGCCTCCTGCATGTGCACTCAACCAGGCACAGGCAGGGGAGGATCCTACAACTGAGGTAGGTGCCCTTGACCGGAATCGAATCCTGGACTCTTTGGTCTGCAGGCCAATGCTCTATCCATTGAGCCAAACCAGCTAGGGCTTCTCCCATGGTTTTAAGTTGAACCCTAAATAAGACACTTCTTGTCTGCAAATCTGAGTCTTGTGAGGGAAAACTTTAAACGCACAGGATGCAAGATGGTTAAATACTTTGGTAGTATTTTTTGTTTTTTAAATATATTTTTACTTATTTCAGGGAGGAAGAAAGAGAATCACTGATTGTCCACCTCCTGCACAATCCCTATTGGGGATGGAGCCTGCAAACCGGGCATGTGCCCTGACCGGGAATTGAGCCGTGATTTCCTGGTTCAATGTTGATGCTCAACCAGTGAGCCACAATGGCAGGACTGATAGTATTTTTCAAACAAGTCTCATAAGAGTTGCCAATAGAGTCTAATTATAGGCCTCTCAAGTCTTTGGCTAGCAATTCTCTGAAAACCATGGGAAGAGTTCTTAAATCCCTATGGCAACACAGTTTAACCATACTGGGTAGTTTTACTCACTGGGTTCTGCCATTTAAAAGCAAACAATAATTCCGCCTGCTTAACAATTGGAATACAACAGGCATCCTGCCCGGATGGTTTGGCACAGTGGTTGAGCATCAACCCACAAACCAGGTCACAAGTGATTCTGGGCAGGGCACACCTGGGTTTCCGGTTCAATCCCCAGTAGAGGGTGTGCAAGAAGCAGCTGATCAATGCTTCTCTCTTATCACTGATGTTTCTCTCTCTCCCCTTCTCCCTTCCTCTCTCTGAAATCAATAAAAACACACATTTTATTATTATTTTTTTTTTAAAGAAGGCATTCTTTAAATCCAAAACAGAGAGCCACCTGCTGTTCTCTGGCACAGCTGTCAAGGGATTTGGGTTGGGGAGAGCAGCTGGATCAATGTCCTGAGTAACCTCATTAATAGCCAGGAGGTACTGGACAAAATGGTATTTGACTTCCTGACGGGCAGGATTGGTTGTATTATATGGTGATCTGCAAGGCCTAATTAATCCAGCTTTTAGAAATTCCTGCAGGATGAGTGTGTCCCTTCTAGAGCTTCCTTTTCTAGTGGATAGTTTTCTCCAGGCACAACGGTCTCTTCCTTTAACTGAACAGATACTGGAGAAAGATTTTCTGCTGGCCCCAGTCCCGTGGGCCCACAGGATCTTACTTGCTCAGAGATTTTGGATGGGAAAATTCCTCTGGGGGCCTCTGGTTTCAGCAAGAAACATCTGGAGCCTTAGCGTGTGTTCCGGGGGGCACCTGTAGGGAGAGCTGCTGTTTCTTGGAGGGAAAGTCACTAGAGCAGGGAACTGGCAAAGCGAATCCCCTCCCCACAGAGGAACCGGGCAGCCAGGTATGTGAGGAAAGCTGTGTGTTAGCTTTTGGCCTCCCTCCAGCATTCGAAGGGCTTAAGGAAAGCTTGCTTTCCACTCTCTTCCTGAAACCCCCAGACACCGCCATGGTCCTCGGGTTACATTGGCGATCTGTTGTTCCTACATCACACACCTACATCACTCACATGGAGCACATACACAGAAGTAATGAAGTGAAACAGTAAAAAACAACAAGAAAAACAACAACAATTAAAAAAAAAAGGTAACAATTCCTGACCTTTACTTGTGGTAAGTACAGTAAGTAATTAAAAACATAAAGCACATATGTACATACGTCGAAATGACGGAACTTATTTTTATAAATGGGAGATGGTGATGTAACCACGAAGTGTGACGTAACCCAAGGACTGCCTGTAAATCACTCCAGTGTCCACAAAAAAGTCTATGGGTTGGTTCCCTACTGTCAATTGTACCCAGGGCCCCTATGGGGAGATAACAATGGGCCAGGTAATATCCAAGGGAGCCCCTGGGTCCCGTCATTCCTCATCGGAGTCCGAATACCACTCAATCATTCTGTTTCTAAGCGCATTCCTGCATGCTTTCAGAGCTAATCTAGGGCATTCTCTTTTCCAATGCCCTTCCTCCTTACAGTAAGCACACTGGTTTGGGCCTAGAGGCCTCCTCCGCTTCGTTTCTTTCCATCCCTCTTCAGGCCCTAAGAAAATAATAATCGGCTGCTGCGTTCCCATCCTCCTTCTGCTATCAGACGTGGCAATACTGACCAACTGCTCCAGGTTCATCTCAAATGCTCCAGTCAGCGCTTCAAGCTTTCTCCTAATATATGGGGCACTCTGGCTGATGAAGGACAGACGGACCTGCGACACATTTTCAGCTGCCTCGGGGTCTATATTGGTGTATTTACGGTAGGCTTGGTAAAGTCTCTCTAGAAAGTCAGCAGGGTCCTCCTCAAGTTGTTGCTGTATTGCCAGTACTGGGTCCAGGCATTTTTTCTTAGTCACCCCTCTCCTTAACCCTTCTAGTATGCATCTCCTGTAATGCTCCAGGTGCAGTAGGCCTCCCCTGTTTGGATCCCAATGAGGATCTACGAAAGGCACGGCCCCTGCTGGGAAAGGGGTTCCGTTGGGGTTCTCTCTATAAAGCCGACAAGCTTCCTCTATGGCCTTCTCTCTTACTAGTTGTCTCTCATCACTTGTTAGTAGGATGTGCAGGAGCGCCTCTACATCGGCCCAGTTAGGTTGATGGGTGGAGAAAATAAATGAAAAGAAATCAGTGGTTTTCTGGGGGTCCTCTCGGTAAGAGGGATTATCAGCTTTCCACTTAAGTAAATCTGAAACTGAAAATGGGGTACGGGCCCAATAGTACCCCATCAGCTGGTCCTGCTGATCAGTGCCTCCAACTGGCAATTGTCTCAGCTGACACGGCACTAACCCAGTCGGCACTGCCCCAGTCTGCAGGGCCCTTGGTCCACACTGGGTGCTCCCAATCTGCCGAGCCCCTGGTCCACACTGGGTGCCCCCAGTCTGCCGAGCCCCTGGTCCGCACTGGGTGCCCCTAGTCTGCCGAGCCCCTAGTCCGCACTGGGTGCCCTGTGAGGTCCTAGAAGGGGTGGCCGTTTGCTCATCACATGAAGGAGGAGGCTTAGTGGCCTGGGTTCCCTGATTTCCAACATCTACCCGGGACCGTGGGGGTGGCAGCGGTGGATAACTGCTGCCTCCCTGCCTTGGTGTCCGTGTCCCTGGGTTCTGGGAGGCCGGAGGAGGTGTTTCCTCATTCCTTTTCCCCTTCTGCGTCTTACTGTCTGCAGGGGGAGGCTTGGGCTTACTGTCTGCAGGGGGAGGCTTGGGCTTACTGTCTGCAGGGGGAGGCTTGGACTTACTGTCTGCAGGGGGAGGCTTGGGCTTACTGTCTGCAGGGGGAGGCTTGGGCT
>JAAGEH010000343.1:7159471-7170827 GCA_011751065.1 Lasiurus cinereus | reverse complement strand
ACTGTCGGCCAGGGGAGGCGGCTTCAGAGAGCTCCGGCAGGGAACCCTTAACATATTGCCCTCCTTGGCCGCATCCTTCTTATGCAGATACATAAAAGCCTCTATATAAGAGAGCTCATCCCATTTCCCAGCTCTCTTACAGAATGACTCTAAATGCGAAATAGTATAGTAATTCAAAGAGCCATTCAGGGGCCATCGCTCTTCGGACTCCAAAACATACGTTGGCCAGACCTTATTGCAGTAGGAAATCATTTTCTTCTTTGTCATTGGCCGATGGCCATAGACACGCCATCTCTCTAAGAGGCGGCCCAGGGGGCTCTCTTTCGGGACGGACTGCGTGGTCCCCATCGTTCCCGGCCAAGGACGGACCCTGACCGAGAGGACCCCCCCGTGACCCGGGAAGCAGGCGGGCGTACCAAGGAGGGCTGCCCCTGCCGAGGAACGCAGACGCGAACACGACCAAGAACCCGACCCAACCTATGCGACTGTTGCAGCAGCAGCAGCAGCAGCGGAGTCCCCTCCGGAGGCTGAGCCCCGCGAGCGCGTTTCCAGTCTTTCTACAGAATAAGCTTCCGGGCAAGCGGGGGCTTCCCACCCTCGTTGCCGCTTGGGCGGCGGGCAGGGGCCGGCGCGGGCGTGGCCCCGGCGGTGCGAGCCCACGAGGCTGAGCCGCTCGCGCCTGCCTTCTCCTCAGTCAGCGCAGCACCCGCACCCACAAGTCGGCGTGCGGCCGGCCGGCCGGGGCGAGCGCCGCGCGCAGATCCCCGTCCAGGGAGCGGGGCGGGGGCCTGGAGGTTCCCACCCAGCCTGGCCACGCGCCCAGGGGCGCCAGTGCGTTCCCCGGAACCCCAGACGGTTCGAATGAACCCAGACGGCGGCACAGCGGGCTCCTCCCTGGTGCCGTCCCCCGGGGAAAACCAGCCGGCAGCCCGCGGACTCGCCTCCGAAATCTGGGCACTTACCCCCGGGGGCTCCCACTTCCTCCGGGCTTTGGCTCAAAAGTCTGAAACTGCAAAGAAAGGACCTGTGGCCAAGTCCGCTTCTGCCTTGTCGCCAAGCACGCGAGGCCCGGGCTGGGGTGAAGGAGAGGAGCTGCCCTCCAGTTGCCCACAAGTGGGGAGACGGGACACTTCTCTGGTCCTCCAACACCCACCTCGCCTGCGCAGTGCAGGCGGGACTTTTTTGGGGGGGTAGGGTGGGGTTAGGGGGTGAAACCGAAACAAAGAGACCAGGGGAGGGGCTGTAGGGCTGCAAAGGCCTCGCCCCCACAGAAGGGTGTCTGTAAGGAGGAGGAGGGGCTGGGGAGGGTGGCTTCCCTTCCCAAGGTTTTCTCTCTCTGCCGGAGGCCTTATCTCTCAGGACTCTGTAGTTTGGGTGGATTTTCGTGGCTGGCGCCAGGCATTTCCTCCTCCCCCAAATAAGCTTCCCCTAGACTGCGAATGAGAGAGAAAAACAGGGCTTTATTGACATACCCTTAAGAAACCAGAAAGTAGGCTGCAGCCTCAAAACAGGTAGAGTGCAGAGCCTTTTTATCGCTGCATTGTCATGTTAATTGGTGGTTACAACCTCAGAGCTGGACCGGGCGCCTAGGGTAACTCCCCAACATTTCTGGCTTGTCCCCACCGGGCCGGAGAAAAATGCCCTCTTTCCTAGGGAGATGGGACCCCTCAGAGGTAGGGAAAGGGGACAGACACTTCAAGTGTGCTGCAGGGATGGCCGCCTTGGGCTCGGGGCTTTAGGGTCTTGGTGTTAGGGGGGAGGGCATTGATAAGAACAGAGCCACCGTCTTCTAACAATTATTCACTTCACTAACTACAGATAAGTTTCCTTAACAGACCCTGGAAACTGGAGGATGAAACAGGCCTGTAAAAGATAAGACACCCCAAAGCCCAGATGGCTCCATGACTCAAAAGCGAAATACATTTTGAGAACAGACCAAGGACAGGACACGCTTTGATTAGGTTGCTGTGCCCAGACCCTGACCCCCTCCGGGAGTTTTCCTCAGGAATGCTGACCATTCTTGGGTCCCAGGGACGGGCTGAGCTGTTTGTAACATTATAAAACAAGTCAAAGGCCAAATGAGCCCAGGTTTAAGTTTATGAGCACCCCCTCCCCCCAAAAAACAAAACAAAACCAAAAGCTTCAATTTTCCTAGAAACGTAGGTCCATTTCATAGAGACATGCTGAATACAAAGGGCTGAAATAAATGAGTAATCGTTAATGAGTATTGGTTGTGGGCCACAAGTTTGATATACTTGTCGTAGAAGATTAATCACTTTGTTATCAGACTTGGAGCTTCTTGTGGACGAAAGGAGCCCACATGCTGAGTGTTAATTCTGTAAGAGCAGCAGATCATCCCCAAAAAAACTGTTCTACCCTTCCTATAGATTGCTTATATTGGCTAGAAGGACAAAGATTACATGGGAAAGTAGGATTAGGCATGGGGAAGTAGGGAAGGTATCATAGTTACAGGTTGCAGGCAATATGGGCTTGGAGAGGAATGCAGAGAGGGTCAAAAAAGGATGGGCAAAGGGCGGGCGCCTCAGGACCCGATTGTTTCAGCAACTAAATTGTTAATCTTTCCAAGATTATAGGCAGTTCTCGGAAAAGGAGATTATGTAACCGGACAGACCATGGGTCCGGGCTGCCTGTCGCTATGGAGCCAATGCAGCAGGGACAGGGTAGAATCATAGATGAGCGTTTCTTCAGTGCTGCCGGCAGCCCGGGAGAGCCTGAGCAGGTCAGCCTCAGGAATCTGCTCTGCACCCCACCATGCGCCAAATGGGGAGGAAGGGCTGCCTCTCCAGGTCAGCTCCAGCCGGGGTAGAATGTGCCTTCTTTAATCAGAATACAACAGTCGCAGTTCATAGCGCAGGATGAGTATTTCTCACAAGACTAGCTGGTTCCCCAAATTCTACTGCTGCCCCCTTTCAAACAGACTGCATTCGACGTTAGCTCCCATATCCCAGAGTGTAGAGCTCTCAGGTTAGCATGGGCTTTCTCTAATCAGAACAGAACAATCACGGTTAACAGAGCATGACTAATATTTCTTATAATTATAGCTAGTTCTGTTACTGGACAAATGATGGGGGGGATTTATAATCTGTTAGATAGAGCACCTGAATTAATCTGAAAAATAATCATATTAATTTTAAATCCTAGAATACATATACTTATGTGAACATGGGGGGTTAAGTTTTTTTAAGTTTTATTTCTTCGGTTGGTACAAAAGGGATTGAGGAGGTGACTCAGCTGTGGACAATGTACAATGTACTCAGCAAGCAAGCAGAACTATTAAGCATAGTCAGGTCAACCCCACATCCAGACATCCTCTTATCCCTTGATGACCAAAAACAATAGCTGAATTCTGTGGACCTCCAAGGGCTGCATGTAGCCACATTCCATTCCCAGCCTCACCCTAGTCCATCCTCCTTTACAATCCTGTCCCCTGCACCTTGCCACAGAACAGGTTTTAGGTGCTTGTAAGCTCCCTGTCTTCTTGGTTGGTTGGCCTTCTCAGTAATGCTTCAACATGATTCACGTGTGTAATTGCTGATTAGCACTTGTAGCCCTGACATAGCTATGTGAACATATGTCTATCATAGCAAGTCACTCTAAGTGATCGAAGTTCAAATCATTATCTATGGGATACACACATTCAGGGTAGTGGGGTATGTGTCCTTAATATTGTTATAGGGCGACTTCCACAACCAGTTGCAAATGACCACGGAGGCTGCTAAGTTGGTAATAAGCAAGCAAGGATTTACTGAGCTGGCCAGCCGGCGACAGCCGTGAGGGCACCACACGCAGGTGGAGTCCACACACTCACGACTGCGCTGTCTCAGGGGTATGCAGCCCTTTTAAAGATCCAA
The DNA here is from genome assembly GCA_011751065.1 of Lasiurus cinereus. NCBI lineage: Eukaryota > Metazoa > Chordata > Mammalia > Chiroptera > Vespertilionidae > Lasiurus > Lasiurus cinereus. The sequence goes on along the minus strand of JAAGEH010000343.1, from coordinate 7,166,955 downwards.
ACCACATTTTTTTTTCCCTTGCTCTAAAATCTGCAAACAGCCGCGGAGGGGTCAGTAGGTTTCAGTGAGCCGCAAAGGTTTCTGTTGACTGTTCCCTATCTCCCAATCACCCCCTGCTAGACTTTGGAATGCGGACCTATCTTGTGAAAGCAAATAGTAAAACTGAGCAAAGTTAATCATCTGTAAAGGTCGTCTTCAGTCTCAACTCCTGGAGCCACTGAGTCAACAGGGATTGATCTCTTATGGTTCTGGTCCTCAGGCACAGGAGAATAAACTTTGTGATGTGAGATGGATTTATGTGAGCTTCTAGGTCAAACAGCAGTTTTTACCTGAGATGAATGCTCTTAAGGTCCTATTTCAAATATCATGCTTTAAGTTTCAGGAAAGTTAACTCAAACATTTTAAAACCTTTTAAGACATTTTTAAACATTTGTACATATTACAACAGGTCTTAATGAATGTCTTCCTTACTGGTTCCCAGAACAGAATAGCCAGTATTTTGAAACTGGTCAAGCGGTGATCAGGTGTGCGTCATCCAATTGTTTCTGAGACCTACTTGATCACTCTCTACATTCCTGGTGGTCAGGAATGGAAGTTCAGGGCTGAATTAAAAGTCTCTTTGTTCTTCCCTGGTCAACTGAGAACTGTAACAAATCTTAGCCAGAACATATGGTTAAACATATATAGCTAACTAATCAATTAAGTACTCTATTAGTAAAAAGGAAAGAGAAGGTAAGAGAAAAGAAGAGAGGAAAACAAAACAAACCAAACAAACAAACAATGATTTTTATTCTGCCCTTCTACCCCTATTAGTATGAATCCTTAAATATGATGTTTTTGTCAATATTAGTGATATAGAGCAGAGGAGGCAGGACGAGCAGGTGTTGACCATCTCTTGTCCAGGGGACTTTCTTGTTCTGTGAGAATACAATTAATCCTTATCCTCCCCTTCCATAGGCTACAAATCCAAGTTACCTGGATTTTATCTGTCCCACTTAACCTTTTAGGATTGATGTTGGCCATGAAAGCAGTTGCGTCCAGAATTTAGCAAAGGATTCCAACTCAGCCTGCTTGCAGTGAGAGGGATAAGGGCAAATCCTTTTCCCAGTGCTGGTTATTCAGCCCACCCACCCTGGGGGAGTGCTATTCATACATACATTTGTGGCAAAGTTGTCTGCATTTCTGAGTTCATCTCCAATATGGGGACATTTGGTCTAGTCATATGGTAGACATTTTTAGGTCATTCTCAAAATAGATCATTCTGAAATCATCCTGATTTGTTCCAAATTGGCCACAGTCTTGGACTCCTGGGATTCTTATAGTTTTATGCTATTTCTGACTCTCTGTATTCCAGAGAATGCACTCGTTATTCAGAGGTTAAACCTGGGCTGTCCAGTACCATAGCCATAGCCACATGTAGCTACTGAGCACTCCAAATGCATACTGAATTTCAAAGACTTAATACATACAGTAAAGAATGTACAATACTTTATGAATAATTTGTTTCATAATGATTGTGTGTTAAAATAACATTTTGGCTATAGTTGGTTAAATAAAATATAGTATTGAAATTAACTTCACCTGTTTTCTCTTTGCCTTTTAAAAATGAGTAGACCGCCCTATCTCGTTTGGCTCAGTGGATAGAGCGTGGGTCTGCAGACCGAAGGGTCCCTGGTTTGATTCTGGGCAAGGGCACGTACCTCGGTTGCAGTTTCCTTTGATGCATAGTTATTACAATATTATTGACTATATTCCCTATGCTGCATTTTCTATACCCATGACTATTTTGTAACTATCAATTTGCACTTCTTAATCCCTTCACCTTTTTCATCAGTCTTTCACACCTTTCTAGCCATCATCAAACTGTTCTCTGTATCTGTTTCTATTTTGTTTTTTAGATTTCACATGTAAGTGAAATCATAGATCATTTGTCTTTCACTGCTGAATTATTTCACTCAGGACAATACCCTCTAGAACCATCCATTTTGTTGCAGGTGACAAGTTTTTGTTTTTTATGACGGAGTCATACTTCCTTGCATATATGCACCGTTCCTTCATTCTTCTATTGATGGCCACTTAGTTTGCTTTCATATCTTGGCTATTGTAAATAATGCTGCAATGAACACATGGGTGGATATGTCTTTTCAATTGAGTGGTTTTGGGTTCCTTTGAATAAATACCCTAAGACGCAATTGCTGGGTCCTTCTTTGTCTTTTGTTTGAAAGTCTACTTTTAACTGCCACATGCGGGTGTGGGACCAGCCTGCTCGGTGTCTCCGTCCCTCCTACCACTGTTGATGTAGCTTTTCTTTTATGTCTTGAGTTGCAGGACTTCTGATCAGCTAGACTTCTGGTAGTTCTCAATGATGGTTGCTTTGTAGTTTAATTGTAATTTTAATGTGGTCGGGGGAAGAGATGAGTACTGCGTTTACCTACGCCACCATTTTGGCCATGGAACTCCTGGTTTCACCCCCTGATTTCCAGAGATGGAAAAGGGCTGGAGGTTGAATCAATCATCAATGATCAATTAGCTAGTCAATCATGCCTATGAAATGAAGCCTCCATAAAAACCCAAAAGGATGAGTTTCAGAAAGATTCCAGAATGGTGCCCAGAGAGGACATGAAAGCTTAGTACCCCTTCCCCATACCTGGTCCTACGAAGCTCTTCCATCTGGCTGTTCCTGAGTTGTATCCTCTTACAATAAACCAGTGATCTAGTAAGTAAAATGTTTCTCTGAGTTCTGTGAGTCACTCTAGCAAATGAATCAAACCCAAGGAGGGGATCATTGGAACGTCCAATCTATAGCCCTTTATTTGTGGATATCTCTGGATAGACAGTGGCAGAATTAAGTTGAATCATAAACACCCAGTTGGTACCCATGGATTGCTTGTTGGTATGGACTTCCCCCCACACCCACACCCCAACCACTCCTGCAGTGCACATTAGAATTGGGTGTCAAAGTTTTACAGCTGCAATCAGATGTACCTCTCAGACTGCAGTAATAAACGATGCCTTTCATGACTTCTGGGTTTATAGTTTGCCTAGAAGAGTCTACGGTAAAGTGAATAATGGCAGATGAAGCCCCAAACTCATCTAGGCCTCAGCCAATCAGAGCCCCAGAGCATCCCCCAACTGAACTATCCCCTTCTCTCTCTATTCTAGGCCTCAGTGTCCTGCTGACTCTGTCAGGATCAGAAGTGGAAAATTCTGGAGGTGAGTCTGTGATTGTCAAAGGCCAGGGAAAGGAAATTGGGGTCTGCAACCTAATTCCAGAGGAGTGAAGGTGTCCTTTCATTGAGAGAATATTAATCGCAGATGCCTTCGGCCCTTTCCCTGGAGCTCCCACTCCTCCACTATTGCTATTGTCACCATTTATTTAGCTCTTGTATTGCACCAGGCTCAATGCTAAGCAGATTGCATGCTCCAACTGATTCAATTCTCATGACATTCCTGCAAAGATGGTTTTGACATTATCCCTACTTGACCAATGGCCCTCCAGAGAAGTAGCTGACTCAAGGTCACACAGCTGGTGGATGTTGGACTTTGTCCTTTTCCCCCCAAAAGCCTGTGTCCCAAATAATTTTGGGAGATAGTGTTGCCTTTGCCCCATGTCTTGTGTTGGGCCCCTCAAAAGCAAATTCTGAGCAAGTAATTTATCGGGAAGGTGATTCTAGGAAGCACCATTTGGGAGTAGGAAGTCAGGTTAGAAGGCAAGGAGCCAATATAGGGTCCATTATACAGCAAGTTACATGTGGGTAACTAGAGCTTGATCCCATGGGGACTGTTGGACATCGTAAGAAACATGAACCTCAAGGCTATCTCCCCCAATTAAACATTAATCCCCCTATTCCAATTCCCCCAGCCTCTGGCACTCTCCATTCTACTTTGTCTCTATGAATTTGATTCCTAGTGACTTTACACGTGGAACTATATAGCATTTGTCCTTTTGCGATGAGCTTATTTACTTATCACAATATCTCCAAAGTTCATCCATATTGTAGCATATGTTGGAATTTCTTTTTCTAAAAGCTAGATAATATTCTTTTGTGTGGATGGACATTTTATTTATCCATTCATCCATTAATGGGCACTTGAGTGGCTTCCATCTTTTGGCTACTGTGAATAGTGCTGCTATGAACACAGGTAAACAAATATCTCTTGAAGACCCTGCTTTCAGTTCTTTTGGCTATAAGCCCATGAATAAAATTGCTAGGTCATATGGGAATTGTAATATTTTTTGTTTTTGCTTTTTGTTAATCCTCACCTGAAGAAATTTTTCCATTGATTTTTTTTTTTGAGAGTGTGAAAGGGAGGGAGGAGGGAGCAGAGAGAGAGAGAGAAACATCAATGTGAGAGACACATGGATTGGTTGTCTCCCGCACCCCGACTGGGGCTAGGGATCAAAACTGCCATCCAGGTATGCATCCGTGACTGGGAATGAAGCCCAAGACCCTCTGGTACACAGGCTGATGCTCTAACCACTGAGAAACACTAGCCAGAGCAGGAATTATAATTTTTAGTTTAGAAATTGCCAAACTGTTTTCCACAAGAGCTGCACCATTTTACATTCCTACCAGCAATGCATTAGGGTTACAATTTTGCCACCTCCTACTCTGTTTATTTTTGATACTATGATAACTGGTTTTATTTTAATGCACTGACTTTTGTCAGTCATTGATTGAGAGAGCTTCTTCTGTGGGGAGAAAGCATTACTACTGTCACGTGGAGAGCAAAGAGGACTATGGGTGCCAAAAATAGCCCCAGGTAAAGAAACACAGGTGATGGAGAAGTTCTACTGTCAAAAAAACTAGAGTTGGTGGCAGAGATGGGAGGTGGTTTGGGCACTGTGAACATGTGTATTCAGTTGTGGGATGGGTGGAAAAAGGATGCCAACAGAGCTATTCCCAGGAGGACATTCTTTTGACCAGAGTCTGGTAATCCTAGGTGCTCAATGAATATTTCTTGAGTAAATGAGTAAACAAATGAATTAAAGGATCTTGTGTTCTCTGCAGCTTTCTGTCATATATGCCCTGAAAATGCCAGCTGCTCCAACAGAACCCACTGTGCTTGCAAAGATGGGTATCAGTCCATGTCTAGAAGGAGGTACTTCACCGAATTTTATGAGAAATGTGAAGGTAGGGTGCAATTCACATTCATCTTGGCATTTGGAAGGGGGCAGAGACATCCTTCTATACCCCATTCCTGAGTTATGTAGGGATGCTAGTGCTGCAAAAATACAACAATATTACCAGACAGTCCCAGAGTCCTTCAAGAAGTCCTTATCCCTTTGCACCCTCCTGCTGCCATTCTGATGCTGGCTTAAGGATCCTTGGTTTCTCTTTAGAAGAAGGTAGAGTTCCCAGGACCCTGGACTTTTGAAGTCTGAGCATTGGTGTTTTTACATGTTGGTTTACTAGAGACCTTTACAAGGGGAGGAATCATCTCTGTGTTGTTTATTGTGGTATGCCTAGGACAGAGAATAGTGTTGTCACATGGCAGATGTTCAATAAAAATATTGACTATGAGACCAAATAAATAGATCAGTATCTTGGCACTTACTACCTGGGCTCCAGCTTAATGTTCCAATTTTACTTCTCATTACGTCCATCTGTTCCAACCAAAATTCTTTTTCATTTCCACAAATTTTTGCTTCCCTGAGTTGATAGAGTGGCTTTGTGTGCTAAATGACCTATAGGGCCTAGTGGCTCAGCCTTCCCAGTTACCTGAGGTGGACACTTTTTTTTTTAATATATTTTATTGATTTCCTACAGAGAGGAAGGGAGAGGGACAGAGAGCTAGAAACATTGATGAGAGAGAGAGACATCGATCAGCTGCCTCCTGCACACCCCCCACTGGAGATGAGTCCGCAATCAAGGTACATGCCCTTGACTGGAATCGAACCTGGGACCCTTCAGTCCGCAGGCTGACGCTCTATCCACTGAGCCAAACCGGTTTCAACTGAGGTGGACACTCTTGGTGCACTCCTTACTGGGCTGTGTGTACAGTCTTGTTGTAGTTAAGTCTTGATTGTTGTTGGTATCACTTGGGGGAATTGACTTCCAGGCTAACTGGCTGTGAGGATCAGTTGTGTCTACTATGGGAGAACTTCTGTGCTGGAGACACCCTTATGGGGCAAGACTTGCTTTAGTGGGGCTTTGGTGCTCACTGAGTCTGCTCCCTGTGTGTGTCCCTTATGGATCTGAGGAGTTGTAATATGGATGGTTCCACTCTGACCCCTGGGTGCACTGACTCTTGGATCTCCAAGAAGGTGTTAATTTAGCCTCTGCCTGAGGCCACCCAGGAGGAGCTGCAGATTACTCTTCTTTTTTGGGGTTTTGGATGTACCCAGATGAGGCCCAGCTGTGAAGCAATGCAAGCTGCTGAGGGGCCTTGGGCCTTTTTTTGGATGTTCTGACTCAGCTGCAGTTTGTTAAGTAAGTTTAGATTTCAAAGGACCAGGCCATTCATAGGCAAAAGCCCCTGCACTCAGCTTGGATGAGGCGGAGTCTCATGGAGGAGTAAACAGCTATGGCCTTGTGAGGCGGGATCACAGGGTGGGGAAAACAGCAATGGCTTCCTGTCAGTCCTGCCTTAAGAGACCCCTGGTTCTCAGTGTCCTGGATTAATCGCTGCAAGCACCTCTGAGAGAAAGCCACCCTTGAGTTTCGCCCTCTGCCAGACAGTCCAGTTTCTCCCCGTATGAGTCTGGGTCCCCAGAATCTCACCCAGAACTGGAGTTCAGAGCTGTCGGGAGTTTTTGTCTTCCTCCCAATTGAGAAAGCCCATCGTGTACTCAGTTGCCAGCCCTCTCCTTGCACACCTCCTTACCTCTGCCTTCCACAACTTCTGTAAGTCTCAGTATGCTTTTCTCTTTCCTTCTAGTTGTAGAATTTCCATTCAGCCAGCCTTTCTGTGGTTCTGGATGCTGTCCATTTGTCTTGTGGTTGTAGTTTTGAAATTGTTGTGTGAGGCAGAAGTTTAGGTGTTTACCTATGCCGCCATTTTGGTTTCTCCCATTTCCACAAATTCTGAAGGTCTATTTGAATATCAAAGAAAAATAGCATTCCTAAATATCTGATTGGTGAAAGTGAACATCTTATGCATGGAATTAGTGTCAATGAAGAAGGTGAAACATACAGTGGTAGACTAGGATTTGTTTTATTTTATTATGGCAAAATATACACAACATAAAATTGATTTTCAAACCATTTTTAGATGTATCTTTTGGTGTCATTAAGTATGTTCACAGTTTTGTGCAGCCACTGTCACCATCCATCCACAGAACTTTCTCATCTTCCCAAACTGAAGCTCTGTTCCCATTAAATACTGACTCTTCATCCCCTCCGTCAGCCCCTGACTTCCACCATCTACTTTTTGTGTCTTTTAATTTGTTTTCTCTTAGGGTACTTCTATGAGTGGAACCACAAAACTGGATATTTCTTCTTCTTCTTCTTCTTCTTCTTCTTCTTCTTCTTCTTCTTCTT
>JAAGEH010000343.1:6942387-7158139 GCA_011751065.1 Lasiurus cinereus | reverse complement strand
AATAGTATAGTTTTATGAGAATGAAAAATGGTATTTTTTTCCTTGATTCACAGATATTGATGAGTGTAAGACCGGGCTGGCAAAGTGCAAACAGCAATCATATTGCAGAAATGAAATCGGAAGTTACTACTGCAGCTGTGTCCCAAATCTTCCTATTTTCAACTGGGTGGCCAGTTTTGTTAAGTTGAACCATGCGGATTGTTATGGTAAGAACCTTTAGTGCTCTCCAATATGAAAAAGGAAGGGCGAGGAAGGCTCTGAGAGTTCCACCCATGTCAGGCCAGGGTAAAATAGCAGAGATCTGTCCTGGCCCTTGTCCTTCAACCCGTCATTGTAATCTTTCTCCAGGAGATCTGAATTAAGCCCACAATACCAATCACCATCTCTACATCACTGCCATACAAATGTATGTCTCTTTCCCAGGCTTCCAAATTTTCTACTGGACTTCTCTACTTGTTTCTCTCTCTCACTCATTTTATCTGTCTCTATACTAAAATCCATGATTTCATACTGATAGCTCCAATCCCAGTGGAACCCCAGGGCTTGATCTAGGTTTCCTTCTTTCCTTCTTTGTAACTTCTTTCTTCAACAACAACAATAACCAAAAAAACCTGGCCCTCACTGTCCACAACCTGTTGCCTTATATTGAAGTCCTGGTGTAATTCCAAATTTTGAGTTAGATTGGATTTGACTATTTACACTACTGCTTACTTTTGGGGAATGACTAACTTCTTTATGCCTCATCTGTAAGTGGGAAGAATAGTAGTAGCATCTACTATACTAGTTATGTGATGCTGAGTAACAAATGACCCCAATATTGGTGGCTTAAAACAATGCATATCTATTGGCTCATGGACTGTGTAGGTTAGGAATTGAAGCGTGCCTTACCTGGTCCTCTGCTTCTAGATCTCTCACGATTACAATCAAAGTATTGGTTGGGGATGCAGTCTTATCTGAAGGTTTGTATGCTTCCAACTCACTCACATGATTGCTGGCTGATTCAGTTCTTTGAAAATGATTGGACTGAAGGCCTCACGGTCTTTCTGGTGATAGCTGAGAGGTCACCCTCCATTCTTAACTATATTGGCCTCTCTAGCTTGCTTTATTACAACATATGGGAGTAGCCAGGAAGAGAGTGTGCACAAAACAGAAATCCTAGCCCTTTATAACCTAACATCAGAAATGACATCTTTTCCTTTTGCTGTATTCTGTTCATTAGAAATGAGTCTCTGAGTTGAGATGGGGGGAACAGTGAATTTACACAGCAGGATAAGAATAAAGGAATGTGAGGCAGAGATCATTTCAGAGACTTATTACCTCACAAACAGGGTGAAATACCTTCCCCTAAATTTGTATCCCTATGAATGTGATCTTATGCAAATATAAGCAAATCAGGATGGGATCATTCTAGATTAAGGTGGACCCTAAATCCAATATGATTGGTGTCATTTTAAGTGGGACTTTGGACATAGGGACACACACATAAGATCATGTAATGATAGAAGCATAGATTGGAGTTAGGTTGCCATAGACTAAGGGACAGCAACGACTGCTGGCAACCACTGGAAGCTAAAAATGGCAAAGAATATATCTTAAAACCTTCAGAGGGACCACAGCCCTGCTGACTCCTTGATTTGGACTTTTATCTTCCAGAATCATGAGATAATAAGTTTCCATTGTGTTAAGCTACTCAGTTTGTAGTATTTTGTCACAGCAGCCCTAGAAAATGAATACACTTTACCTATCATTATTAAGGCATGTAAAATATTTTGTGCACCTGGGAAGGCTCAATTATTATCTGTTATGCTACATAACTCTCTTCTAGAACCTTTTGAGTTCCTTTAAATAAGCTAATGTATATACCATGCTGTGTAGACAAGGGCAAGTATTATTACTGTTTCTATATTATTAATTCAATTAACATCCATTCCTTTGGGAAGCTTTCTCTGCACCCTCGATATTCTGGGGCCTCTTCGGTATACTCCCAAGTCATCTCGTTCTATTTGTTAACATCTTGGACCCTTGTAATTAATTAATTGTTTGTCATTATTGGCAGCCTGCAAATTCTAGAAGGGAATTCCCTTTGTTACTATGTGGATCTCTATCCATCAGGTTTAACACTGTGCCAGCTTTTAGTAATTGCCAAGAAATACTATGGACTGAATGTTGAACTGGAAACCCCATCCTAATTCTCCTTTTATTTTACTGTAGAGGGCATTTGGGACTTCTTAGAGGGAAACTAGGATAGGATGTAGAAGCATCAAGGAAGTACCCAACTTGAGAGTGCTTAGAAGAAGGGATGTGAGTCAGGGTATGTTATCTCACATATTTGATTCAATGGCTACTTTTCTTTCGCAGAGAACCCTGGTGAGATGATACAGCCATCACAGACCATTTGGGTGAGTAAGGTGAAGCTAGGTTTGGGAAACAGCTAATTAGTCTTTACGAAAATAATTTTATGGTTGGGGGTCACCACAACATGAGGAACTGCATTAAAGGGACGTGGCATTAGGAAGGTTGAGAACCACTGATCTAGAGCCCCATTCCCTATCTTCCTCCATAAGAAACTCTTTGTAGGTTCCAGATATCGCATTTTTAAAACCTTCATGTTCTCAGAAATACAATGAAGCTAAGGATACACTCTTCACAGGGCTGCTAGTGATAAAGAGGAAAGTCATATCAGGTTAACAGCAACAGAGCTTAGCTGCACCTTAATAAATGTTATCATCTTCTGGGCTAACCCAATCACACTTATGTACATTCCTTTTTTTTTTTTTTAAGTTTGTGTAAGAGTCTACCTAACTAGCTTTATTTCTTTGAAAGACAACTCTAAAGCAAAATAAAAGCAAACAGTACATTGCAAAAAAGGTGACCCAACTACTTCAAAGAACGGAATTGACCATATGGAATGAGAGTTTTGCTTCTGCAGGAAAGCATGAAAATTCTGTGCTTGATATACGTAAGAAACACTGAGCATTTTTCTTGGGGGGGAAGGGAGGGAGGGATATTTTGTCAGACTTTGTATTTATATGTCATGGAAAGAGTTCCCTCAAGGGATTCTTCCCAAATGCAGAAGGTCTGCTCTAGGGACTATTTCCTTGGAAATCTTTTAGATGCTAAGCTTCTTTTGCTAAAAAGTTAAGTTTTCCTGCCCTCCCCCCTCATTAAGTATTTCAGTACACATTTTAAAATTGTTTTTGCCTTTAAATATTCGACTATAGAGGTTGAGCTTGCCTGCCCAAGTTCCAATTCTAAGTTGGGTGAACAGTGAGTGTTTCTCAGGCAATTTTGACCATTTAATTCCCAACAGCCAGAGAAGTGGAAGGGAGTACCATCTGGTCTACCTTGTATGCAGAAAATGAAGGGGTCTTTCACAGAAGGGAGTTCTTCAGCTCCTTAGACATGAGAATGAGCCAAGTAGGATTCACTTTCTTAATGTTTCCAGTCTATGAAACCAAGAGGTGCAATGATACAAATGAGAAGACTGTTCTGGAAGCTGGAAATAACACAATGGATATCTACTGCAATGATGCTTTCAAAGGAACCACAAGAGGTACTGTGTGTAAGATGAATTCCCTTGACCATCAGATTCTAGGCCTGTTGTCTCATTTCTAGGTGACTGAGCCAAGGTGTGGGGACTTACAAAGTTTTTTATTCCAATTGGACAGACTATAAGCCCCCTATGAAATGATTTCTCTTCTGTTTTCTCAGAGAGTAAAGTTGCACTTATCACTTACCGGTCTCTTGGGGATATTCTGAATGGATCATTTTTTAGTGATAGAAGAGGAACACTGGACATAAAACTGAACTCTCGTGTTGTGAGTGGCACCATTGGTGTAAAGGAAAAAGTTTATCTGTCTAAACCTGTGTTCCTGACCTTCAAACATATGCAGGTGAGCAAAACCCAGGGCTGGTTCTCTATGTGTTATTTTAAATGGGTGTGTTATCAGGATCCTAGCAGGTAACCTAATCCAACTCTGATCATCCAGGAACCGACAATAAATATTGAGGTCTTCAGAGAAGCTTTTATTATCACACTAGAGGCCCAGTGCACAAAATTCATGCATGCGGGGAAGGTCCCTCAGCCTGGCCTGTGACCTCAGTGGCTGTCAGTCAGACATTCTTAGCACTACTGCAGACGCAGGAAAGGCTCCTGCCACTACTGCTGCCCTTGCCAGCTGTGAGCATGGTTCAGGGCTTCTTTCTGGCTGAGCGGGGGTGGGGGGGGGGTGGGGTTTGGGAAGGTGGGAAGACACTGACCACCAGGGGCAGCTCCTGCATTGAGCGTCTGCCCCCTGGTGGTCAGTACACGGCATAGCGACTGCTCGTTCTGCCATTTGGCCTATTTGCATATTAATATTTTATTATTTAGGAAGGATTATGCCTAAAAAGGCAAAGAGGGGATCGAGCATTATTGAGCCCCATGAAGGCTGGAGGCATGGAGTGCGAGGGTTCCCCCCCCCCTTGTCCTGCATGGTTCAGGGTTCAGGTTCTGGAGGAGGCTGCACACAAATGAGAGAGACTAGACAAGAAAATACAAATTTGGGAATTGGGAGCCAGGCAGGAGCCCAACTCAAGGGAAAGGACTCCACCTTACTCTGGCCTTGCAATCCCTTTTATTCAGGTTCGGGATCCACCCATAGCTCTTAGGCAGGCAATTCCAATAATAGCCAATTAGCAAGGATTTACATAAGACTAAAAAGTGGAAGTTGCTTTAGCTACCATTGTCTCAATTAGAGAGTGGGTGCTTGGCTCTGACCTTTTAGGGTTTCAAGGTTGACCAGCCTTCCGGGTTCCTTGTCTACACCTCTCTGCTAGTGAAGACAATGGGTGGCTTCCAATAATGGAGGAGATTGGCCGGCTGGAGAAAGAAGTATGGAAGAAATACCTGGGCTCCGTTAGCTCTCCTCCCATGATCTCTCAGTAGTTCCTCTCATTGGTCCTACCAATGACAGGCAACATGGGTAAAGCACTTCATTAGCATCATTTGCCAGGGCTCTGAGATGATCAGAGCAGGGCAGAATCAATGAGAATAAAACTCTTCGCCACACGGGTAGTATAAAACTCTTCACCACAAGGGTTCTAGATGATGGGGCTTTCACATCCAATTTCCAACCCAGGGAATCCTTGACCAACCTATGAAGTTAAAATAGTAAAACCAGAAAGAGAGCCACTTATGCCATTCTCTTTCCAGACTGGTGGTGTGAGAACAAAACATCTGTGTGTTTACTGGGAAGGATCAGAGGAGGGAGGCAGCTGGTCGACAGAGGGCTGCACTCATGTGAGCAGCAATGATTCTTACACCAAGTGCAAGTGCTTTCACCTTTCCAGCTTTGCTGTCCTCATGGCTCTTCTTCCTAAGGTACCAAGATTCATGGTCCCTTCCTGTGAATCTGAGTGTGTCCAGGAAACTGGGAGGTCGTCTGCTCCATGTCTTATACAAAGACTCTTAAGATGTGGACTTACGTGAGAGGTAGTTTCAGGAAGTACCAGCAGGGGACTGAGGAAGTGAAATGGGAAAAAGGACAGAAGCCAGGCAGAGGGCATTATCAAGCCACTATGGATAATTGGAGTTTATGTCCCTCTCACCAGCTACTTGTAGCTATTGAGTATGTGAAATGTGGCTAGTGTAACTGAAGAACCAAATTTTAAATTTTACTTCATTTTAATTTATTTAAATTAAGAAACAGTGTAGAGTTCCATTTAAGATGGTGGCATAGATGGAGGCTATGCTCACCACCTTCTATAAGCACATCAAAATTACAACTAAATTATAGAACAATCAACCTGGAGAACCATCTAAAGACTAGCTAAACAGAAGTCCTATAAGTAAAGATATAAAGAAGAAGCCACATTGAGACAAGTAGAAAGGACAAAGACATAAAGTGGGCTAGCCCCAAACCCATGTATGGTGGTGAGAATCCATATCTCAGCTGCAGATATCTTCACTGAGGAGTGAGGGGTCTCAACCTAATGCTGGGCTTCCCAGCCCTGAGCACCAGTGCTGGGAAGATAAGCCTATGAAACATCAGGCTGTGAAAATCAGCAGGATTCTGTCTGTCCAGGTCAGACAGGAGGCTGCTTAAAACTTAGGTGTCCTCTTAAAGGACCAACAAAATCTCACTTGTGGGCATTCATCGTGAATGTCTGGCAGAGGTACAGTGGCTTGGGGGCTACCAGATACAAACAGAGAGAAACTGAGTTTTGGGCTTCAGGGTTGGGGCTGGAGGGATGACAGCCATTGTTCCTGTGTTGAGCTTACTCCAACATATTTGAACCTGAACCTGCATTTGCCTGGTGAACTCCACTTGCCCCAACCTGGGGACTCCCTGAGACCTTACCTCACCCAACTCAAGTACTACCTGAGGCTTTTTCAGTGGCTGAACCTTATGGGCAGCCAACAGGTGATGGCAGGTCTTTGTGACTTTTGATGACCTGCCCCAGGTCTGATACTGGTGGAAGCTGGCCTCGGTTCTCAGTGTGATCTTTTTCATGTGCATGCAGACTTAACACAGGCAGCTACCAACCACAGTCACTGTAGCTCCTAATAGGAAGCCCTAGGCCAATCATAAGCAGCATCTGACATTGGCCTGCACCAGAGCCCCTCCCAACAGGCCCCAGAACCAACACACCTAGTGGCTAGCTTCAGACCACATTAGAATAGCACTCAATTAGCTCCACAAGTGGCACACCCAATGATGGTCTCAGCAGGCACCAGGATCTGCTGAGGCAAATCCTACTCCATGGGATCAGCTCCTGGAGAACAGCTCATGTGCTGTGGTTGTGGCCAATCCTCACAGCCAGTTTGCCTGAAAGTCAATTCGTCCACGGGCATTTCAACAACAGTCAAGACTCAACTTCAATAGGAGGGCACACACAATCCACGTAAGGGACACTCCTGGAGCTCAGGTGAACAGAGAGACTGCATCACTGGTCCCCACAGGACATCTACTACGTAAGGCTATTTTGCCAAGACTTGGATATAGAACAGATCTACTTAATACATAGAAACAGACTCAGGCAGTCAAAGGGAGAAGACAAAAAACATGAAAGAACAGGAGAAATTTCCAGAAAAAAGAATTAAATAAAATTGAAGCAAGGAATCTACCAGAGTTCAAAACATTGGTTATAAAGATGGTCAAAGAATTTAGTGAGAACTTCCACAAAGAGATAGTAAGCATAAAAACAGAAATAGAAACTATAAAAAAGAACCAGTCAAAAATAAAGACTACAATAACTGAAATAAAAAAAAAATAGACCAGAAGGAATCAACAGCATATTATTATTATTTTTTAATATATGTTTTATTGATTTTTTTTTACAGAGAGGAAGGGAGAAGGATAGAGAGTTAGAAACATCGATATGAGAGAAACATACTGGGGATGTGCCTGCAACCAGGATACATGCCCTTGACTGGAATCGAACCTGGGACCCTTCAGTCCACAGGCTGATGCTCTCTATCCACTGAGCCAAACCGATTAGGGCTCAACATCATATTAGTTGAAGCTTAGGGTTGAATTAGCAATTTGAAAGGCAAAATAGCAGAAACCATCCAAAAAGAAAAAAATAATTAAAAATATGATTATAGTTTAAGGGACTATACTGAGATGACATCAGTTTAGCAAGATTTGCATCATTAGGGTACCAGAAGGAGAAGAAAGAGAGCAAGGGTTTGAGGGTCTATTTGAAGACATACAAGTTCAGGAAGTTCAGAGAGTTCTAAATAAGATGAAGTCAAAGCAGTCCACATCAACACATGTCAAAATTAACATGGCAGAGGTTGAAGACAAAGAGAATCTTAAAAGAAGCAAGAGAAAAGCAGTTACTTATCTACAAGGAAGCTCCCATAAGGAGCTGATTTACCAACAGAAAATTTTCAGCCAGATGGGATTAGTGTGAAACATTCAATAGATAATTCTCCATAGAGTTATACAGACAGCAATAGACATATGAAAAGATGCTCAACATCACTAATCATCAGAAAAATACAAATTAAAAATAAAAATGAAATATCACCTCATGCCTGTGAGAATGGCCATCATCATAAATGAACAAATAATAGCCTTAACCAGTTTGGCTCAGTGGATAGAGTATCAGCCTGCACATTCAAGGGTCCCAGGAGCCATTCCTGTCAAGGGCATGTACCTTGGTTGCGGGCACATACCCGGTGGGGAGTGTGCGGGAAGCAGCTGATCAATGTTTCTCTCTCATTGATGTTCCTAACTCTATTCCTCTCCCTTCCTTTCTGTAAAAAAATCAATAAAAAATATATATATTTTAAAAATGAACAAATAATAAGCTTGGGCAAGAATATAGAAAAAGGAATCCTTGTGCACTATTGATGGGAATGCAAATTGGTGTATCCATTAAAAAATAGTATAGAGATTCCTCAAAAAGTTAAAAATAGAACTACTTTATAATTCAGCAATTCTGCCTCTGGGTATATTTTAAAATATACCCAAAACACTACTTGAAAGAGATCTATGCATCTTTATATTCATTACATTATTTACAATAGCCAAGGTATGGATGCAACCTAAGAGCCCATCAATAGATGACTATATAAAGAAGATGTGGTACATATATACAACTAGAAGCCCAGTACACGAAATCCGGTGGCTCCGCTCACCCACGTGCACAGGTTCGCCCATCTGTCATTTGGTTGTTACAGCATGACGGCGTTAGGGCACTCACTTTTTATAATAGAGATGGAATATTACTCGGCCATAAATTAGAATGAAATTTTACCATTTGTGATAAGGATAGACCCAGAGGGTATTATGCTAAGTGAAATAAGTTAGATAGAGAAAGACAAATACCATATGATTTCATTTATATGTAAAATCTAAAGAACAAAATTAATGACCAAACAAAAGAGAAACAGATCCATAGATAAAGAGAACAGACTGAGAGGTGTCAGATGGAAGTGGGATTGAGGGTTGGGTGAAGGGATTACTATAAATTGGCAGTTACAAAATAGTTAACAGGTTTATAAAATATAGCATAGGGAATATAGTCAGTAATATTGTAAAAACTATCTATGGTTCCAGGTGGATACTAGAATCATTGTGGGAGGAAGGGGATCACTTTTAAGTTTAAAAAAGTCTAACCAGCCTGGCTGGTGCGCTCAGTGGTTATAGCATCAGCTTCCACACCGAATGTTCATGGATTTGATTCCCGGTCAAGGGCATGTATCTAGGTTACAGGTTCAATCCCTGGTCCCAGCCCCAGTGGGGGTATGTGCAGGAGGCAATCAATTGATGTCTCTCTCTTACATTGATGCCTCTCTGTTCTTATATATGCTCCTGTTTTGAAGATGAGAACAGCAAGTCTCAAAGAGGTTCACTCATTCACCTGAGGGCCTGAGCTAGGAAGCCCATCTGACTCTCCATCAGGAACATAACTATAGAGTTGGAAACTGTAACAGGTCCCTCCTTTGGTGGTTCCTAGGCGGATCCCATTCTGACTGTGGTCACCTACGTGGGACTGAGCCTGTCTCTGCTGTGTCTCCTCCTGGCAGCCCTCACTTTCCTCTTGTGCCAACCCATCCAGAACATCAGCACCTCACTCCACCTGCAGCTCTGCATCTGCCTCTTCCTGGCCCATCTCCTCTTCCTCACTGGGATTGATCAAACTGAGCCTGAGGTAGGTAATTTAATCAAATTTCCTTGTAATAATCAAATCTATCATCTTTGTCTTGAAGAAAGATTGGAAGAGAGGCAATATCTGTTTTCCAATGGTCTTAGGCGACCTTGCTAGCAGTTTTCAAACTGTGGGTCGCAACCCACAAGTTGAGAACCGCTGCTGTAGAGCCTAAGACCATCAGAAAACACAGATATTTACATTATGATTCATAACAGTAGCAAAATTACAGTTATGAAGTAGCAACAAAAATAATTTTATGATTGGGGGTCACCACAACATGAGGAACTGTATTAAAAGGTCACAGCATTAAAAAAGGTTGAGAACCGCTGCTCCAGAAAATGTGTTGACCCAGGCAAAGTATCACAAGTGCTGGAATTAAAATTCCAGGAAACAGATAAGTGCTGAGGATGTAAGTGTAATCAGGTACAGACTACATTAGCACCACATTCCTAACTCTTCTCTCTCTTCCAGGTGCTGTGTTCCGTCATCGCAGGGGTATTGCATTACCTCTACTTGGCCTCCTTTTCCTGGATGCTTCTCGAAGGACTGCATCTCTTCCTCACTGTCAGGAACCTCAAGGTGGCCAACTACACCAGCGCAGGCAGATTTAAGAAGAGATTCATGTACCCTGCAGGCTATGGGATTCCAGCTCTGATTGTGGCTGCGTCTGCAATAGCAGGACACAAAAATTATGGAACATACACTCAGTAAGCATGATGGTAGAGTTTATGGTGGAAGGGGTACCCATAATACAACTTCATGAAACTCAGGGGCAAGAGAGCAAACTGGTGGCCCCACATTAAAAATCCGTGCGTTTTATCTTCTGTAGAATTCTAAAAGAATAGAATGTAAAGAACAACAATAACAACAAATCACAAAGTCCTGTGCTATACCAGAGATAGTGCTTTCTATCTGCAGGCCCTCATCTACTCCTCCCATGAGGATGGCATTGTTTGTCATGTCCTGCACAGGACAGCTGGGCCTTAGTGCATCTAATAAACGTTCTCAAGGTCGTATCTAAAAGAAAGTAAGTCAGAATTCCCAAAGCAGTGTTTTACTGCCTCACTAAAGCAGTTTGCAAAGCCTTGCAAAGTTTGCTAAAGAAATTAATATTTTGGCAATGGGGCTTAGGGTAAGAATTAGCTATGCATGTGCTAAAAAACCCCCACAAAACAAACAAACAAACATGTGTCCGTCTTGAAGTCAGAGAATACCTTATCTCCAGCTTAATCCCTATGTCCTGCCAGAATAGTTCTGGAGATGGTAGGGTAGATGGGAGTTGTCAAGTTTTCTATAAAAGGGCCAGATGGCAACTGTTTTTTATCTTTGTAGGCCATGTGGTCTCTGTGGCAATGACTCAGCATTGCCCTTGTAGTGTGAAAGCAGCCAAGTCATAGACAATATGTAAATAACTATGTATGGCTGTGCTTGAATAAAACTTTATTTATAAAAACAAGTGGTTGATTGAATTTGGCCTATGGGTCATAGTTTTGCAACCCTTGGAATAGAACTAAGAGTGGGAGCTTTTCTGACCAATGAGTGTTGGCAATTGCTTGATATCTTAGCCAGTTTTGTACTGCCAGGTTCCCTTTCAGAATAAGTTATACTACCATTGCTAACATAAACCATGACAGAATACAGAGTCTTATGGTAGTTTTAATAACTACATTTACATTATTATTTTTATTCCTGTTTTACAGCTTTATTGAGATGTAATTGACATACAGAAAATTATACATATTTAATGAATACATGTTTATGAGTTTGGACATATGCATACACTGTGACACCATTACCACAATCAAGGTAACAAACATATTCACACCTCCAAAAGCTTCCTGGTTGCACCCAGAACATTGACACTGAAGCAAATCACTGATGGGTCATACGTTTTACTTGTACTCCGTTGTTTAGTTCTGTACAATTTTATCACATGTATAGAGGTGTAATCACTACCAAAGATTACATTCCATATGATTCTGATTATGTAATACTCTTGAAATGACAAAATTATTTTTGCTATCTTTCTTATTATAGTGCTTATTATTATAGTACTCACTGTTATTAGGATACCTGCTTTTACTGAGCCTTAACTCTGCCAGGAACTGTATCCAAAAACTGTGTACACATGACCTCATTTCATATTTCCTACAAGATCTATAGGAGGAAAACTATGAAAGAAATCAGAGAAGGCTCAATAAATGGAGAAGTAGTCCATGTTCATGGGTAGTAAGACTACATATCGTCAAGAAGTTAGTTCTTCCCAACTTGATCTATAGGTTCACAATGCATTCACAATCAAAATCCAAGAAAACTATTTTTTGGATATTTGACAAACTGGTCCTAATATTTATGTAGCAAGGCCTGGGAAAGTTAACACAATGTTGAAGGAGAAGAACAAAGTCACAGACCCAACCTTCAAGGCTTAGTAGGTAGCCACGGTAATCATTTAAATTTTTAAAATATGTCTGTTAGCACCACTTTACACCTGGGAAAACGGAGACTCAGAACAGGTAACTGAATCAGATGGAGACTCAGGTCTGATTCCATCTAAAACCCCGGTCTGAAATAAACAGCTTCTGACACTGCTCAGATCTTGTGAGAGGAGCCTGAACTAAATATATTCTCTTCTGAGAAATAAGCAGGAAATTCTTATCTCTCTCTCAACAGCTGCTGGCTCAAGATTGATGAAGGGTTCATCTGGAGCTTCATAGGGCCAGTGGCCATCATTGTCTTGGTAAGTAACCACTGATGCTTATGTATTGGTGTGCCTGCCCTGGGTTGGCCAAGAATAGGAAGTGTTTGTTATTTGTTAAAGGGGAAATGAGATAAAGATAAGGAAATATAACCTAATGTGATCAACACTTTCTTACTGGAAATACTGTCTGTATGTGTCTTTCCCTGGCTTCTGCCTAGCTCACTGATTGCTTTGATATAACTCTCTACCAGGCATTCTTCTAAAAATTCTACATTCGTTTATTCAACAAATATTTAGCAAGTCTCTACTCTGCATAGAGTAATACATTTTTCTGTTGGTTAGGAACTTTCATTTACATTCATTATCCTAGTATAGCTATTCATAGCACTTTTTCACTTTCAAAATGTCCTGGTTTGAATGATAAATTATATAGTCACCCTGACCAAGCACCAAGTGCCACAGGTTATATACTGTGTGCTGTTACACCAGAGCATGTGTCTGTACCATCCTTTTTATAAAAAAAAAATATTTTTATTAATGTATTACATGTATATATATCTTCCCATTGCCCCTCCTCCCCCACTGCATTACCCTAACCCCCCAGTGTCTTGTGTCTATTGGTTATGCTTATATGCATGCATACAAGTCCTTTGGTTGATCTCTTATCTACCCCACCTCTCTCTAACCTTCCTGCTGTAATTTGACAATCTGTTTGATGCTTTACTGACTCTGTATCTATCTTTTTGTTCATCAGTTTATAATGTTCTTTATTACCCATAAATGAGTGAGATCATATGATGTTTTTCTTTCATTGACTAGCTTATTTCACTTAGCATAATGCTATACTATCCTTATGAAGCCTGTATCTTTTGGGAAAAGAGTCTTAGGTCCCTCTCGACTTGGATTGCATGACATGGCCTCAAAAGAAAATTACAGGGACATTTTCCATGTTGTTTCCACAGATAAACTTGGTGTTCTACTTCCAAATTTTGTGGATTTTGAGAAGCAAGCTTTCCTCCCTCAATAAAGAAGTTTCCACCATTCAGGACACCAGGTAAGAAGTTACAGAATAATTAATTTATTTCTAGATTTTCCTACAGGATAATTCTGCCTGGGAGAGAAAAACTGATACAAAAGTGTGATATAAAATTTCCTGGCACTAGATAAAGAATACATCAGGGACAACTTATAGAAGAAGTAAAAACTATAATTTTTGGGTGATTTCATGTACTCCCTCATCTCTTTATTCAAAAAATATTCATTGGGTGCCTCATTTGTGTAGCTCACTCTTCATATAAAATTAATGCCAAGACTATCAACATTATCTTTTTCACCCTGAAAGTTCACCCACTTTGGGATTCCATTCTCCTTCATTGTAAAAACTCAAGTCCCATTGGTGCTAACCTAAATTATTAAAAATACTGATGACAACAGCGAATATTAACTAGGAACTGATAGATGTTGGGCATTTACCAAGATTAGTTCATTGAATGCTCATGATGCCAACCTCTCCAGTGAGCACTACTAATATCCCCACTGATAAGAGGAACAAACTGTTCAGCGTACCCAAGAATGGGCACAAACCTTGTATTGCTGAGCCATGTGGACAAAACTCAGAGAAATTTCTGTCCAACTCCAGATCCTGCCATTGATCCCATGTACGTATGAAATTAATCTAACATTTCAGCCTCAGTTTCTTTGATTCTGTAGGGCCAGAATGTCAGTTTCTCTCTCTCTCTCTCTCTCTCTCTCTCTCTCTCTCTCTCTCTCTCTCCCACACACACACACACACACACACACACGTGTGCATGCGCGCATCAGCTTGCCTAGCCTATGGCTATCAACAACTTATTCTAGACACAATTTTTGTTTGAGAAAATCCAACACTGTATTATATTCTAAAGTCTTGATATCTTCATCATCCATTTTTTGCAATAGAAATTTCTAGAATGTACTTTCCACAAATCTTCCAATAAGTCCAGGTAAGAGACTTAGCAGGAAAATCATTTCCAAGAGTGAGAGAAAGTATTATTCTCAGAGGCAATAACTGGAAACATGGGTTCTGCCTCATCTTTATGTTACGTGCCTTTGTGAAAGCTGCTTAGCCACCTGAGGTTGTTAGGAAGTTTAAAGAAGCTAAGCACAGTGCCCAACAAGCAGTGAGCCCCTGCTAAGTGGTAGTAATTATTACTCTTCTTCCTTTTCAGAGTCATGACATTTAAAGCCATTGCTCAACTGTTTACCCTGGGCTGTTCTTGGGGCCTTGGCTTTTTTATGGTTGATGAAGTTGGGAAGACAATCGGATCAGTCATTGCCTACATGTTCACCATCATCAATGTCCTGCAGGGGGTTTTGCTTTTTGTGGTACACTGTCTCCTTAATCGCCAGGTAAAGTTAATTACTTTGTCTCCGAGCTTTATTAAACTGTTAGTTTATTGTCCTCTTCTACCTTTTATATTCTGGGGTTGTCTTGATTCTGAGAAGAAGGGTTAGGTGCTGCTTGTGTTTGCCATGTGCTCTGGGTTTCATTTAGGCTCTTAACATTGATCAGTTGAGCATATCTCTTAAGACCATGCAGTCATCTGCTCAGCAGTCATTTCTGTGGCTTAAATAACAGAAATTTATCATCTCAGCATTGTGGAGGCTGGAATTCTGAGATCAGGGTGCTACTAATGTCAGGTGCTGGTGAGAGTCCCCTAGTTGGCTTGAAAATGGCCACCTTCTTACTGTGTTCTCTTAACATGGATGAGATTGCAAGAGAGCTTTCATGCTTCTTTTTATAAGGACACAATCTATTGGATCAGGGCTGTACCCTTATGACCTGATTTAACCTTAATTACTTCCATAAAGGCCAGAACTCCATATAACTATCAGTGGTCACCCACCAAGACAATGATGGCCACTGACCTTCATTGTTGGGTAAGAGCTTTAACATGAATTTTGGGGGTGAAGGACACAAACCAGTTCATAGCAGAGCATGTTATCAGTAAGGATAAGGTAGATTATGCTACAGTAACTAATAGCCTCCCTCCCCTAATTTCAGTGACTGAAAACAATAAGGTTTATTTCTTGCTTATGCTATATAGCTACATGAACTACATTATCTTCATTTGAGGATGTATGCTGAGGGAGCAGCCCCTATGTAGAACATCAGTGTTCTCATAGCTAAGGGAAAGTGATCAAGGCACAGTGTAGCTTAGCTCTCTTTCATTGGCCAAAGTAAGTCACATGGCCAAACCTGAATGCACAAGAGAGAGGATGAATATTTCTCCTGCAGTGAAGTGTACTGCATGGAGAACACTGTAATATTTGGCAAAAGCTATGATGAACTCAGAGAGATTTTCGTTTAATCCCAGTTTTTCCAATGAGTGGGTTGCTGAGTGACCTTGGGCAGGCTGCTTCCCTCTCTGAGCTGTGATTTTCTCATCCAAAAATGTGGCAGTACCTACCTCATAGGGTTGATAATTAAATGAGATAATTCAATATCAATCACCTAGTAATGACCTTGGCATATACCAAGTTCTCAGTGAAAGGCATTATTATAGTTTTACTCTTTATAGAAGATTGGGAATGGTTTTCCTGGCTTTTTCTTTCTTTACTAGTGAGTGGAACTACCAGCAATTAAGATGCAAGTGACAAAAAGACATTTTAATGGTTCATTAATTTCTCTTTTGTCTGTTAGTGCCTTTTAAAAAATAATTTTTATTGATTTCAGAGGTAGAGATAGAAACATCAATGATAAGAGAAAAGTCATTGATCAGTTACCTCCTGCACACCCCACACTAGGGATCAAGCCCTGACCGGGAATTGAACCTTGACCTCCTGGTTCATAGGTCAACACTCAACCACTGAGTCACGCCAGCTGAGCTATTAGTGGCTTCTTAATGTTTGTGGTACGTTTTTGTTTTTTTTAAAAACTGGAACCCAGATTCTTTGTCGAAATCAAAGAATGAATCCACAGACAGAAAATGGTATAGCAAAGGTGGAAATTTATTGAAGAACATGTACACACTTTCACAGAATAGACTCCCACGAAGGAAGGGGAAAAGGGTCCCACTGGGTTCCTTTTCCTATGACTGATAAAGGCTCCAGATCCTGGTGCCTGATCCCCTCTGATTGGTCACTATTCCCTTAGAGTAGACTGATTACTGTGGCTCAAAGGTTGAATGTCACATGGGACGAGAGGCTTCCCCCCCTCCCCACCTTCCATATTGTTTTCCCATTCCCTTTGGGCTTTCTTCTCTTTATTTTGTAAATATAGACCTTTCTTGGCTACTTCTAGTTCCTTGTCTTATGTAAATATACCTGTTGCTGCCTCCTAGTCATATGGAGATGTAACTGCACCTGGCTTCCCTGTGTTATGGAAATGTACCTTCTCCCAGTCTGCAGCCCTGCTTTTCCATGGACCCCAATTCTAAAAAATCCCTAAGCCTGCCTGTGTTCCCCCCAATTCCTGCTTCACTTGGTACTCTGTACATACAGAAGAAGTAAAATACAATTAAAGTGTTTTGGTAAATTAATGTTGAGTATTAAATATTCAAATGTATTTTTTATAACCTAGTGAGGAGGTTAAAAGTGTTAGGTTTTATGCTGCCGCAAAGAAAAACCGTGAGTCCAATTAGAAAACCAGGTTAAACAGGCTTTATTGGGGCACACGGGCGGGTTCACCAGCTCGGGAGAGGAGCAGGGGAGGCCGCGCCGCACTAGGGCAGAGGCGGGTTTTTTATCCTGGCTGGCGCTGGTAGTGGTGAAGAGTTTCCGTAGCACCTGTGGTTTGGCCGTTGCGCTGGGGGGCTATCCATTGTGGCTTGGGGCAGAACTGTTCGCTTAGCAGGAACATTCCACCGGGGTGAGGCAGTTCCAGGAGCTGCTTATCTGGCAAGGTCTGGTCATTAGTTCAGGAGGGGGGGTTTCGGCCCCTAGGGCAAGGTACCGGCGGATACTGGACAAAAAGAAGACAATTTGTGGAGTCACTTTGGATGGCTTAGATTCAGGGCTCTGGAGTAAGAATTATAAGATTCTGAGGGCTGGTTGTGTGACCTTATGCAAGTTAATATACCTCCAAGACTCTCAATTCTTTATCTTTAATGGGGAGTGGGGTCATTTACTGATTGGATTTATGTAGGGGTTAAATGATATCTTGTATATAAGTGCATTAAACACAACTAGCTCCCAATACATGGTGCCCTTCATCATCATAATCAGTTAGAGTTTGGCTGGTGACTTGGGCTGTGAAAGAATTCAAAACTGAAAGAAGAGATGCAGAGAGGAAATTTATTTTACTCTCCAAGAGAGAAAAAGGTCAAGTCAGAAAACTGGGCAGGAAAGCAAGGGTGGTCTGCTCTTTTAAGCAGTGGCTGTTTGTTGCTAAGCAACAAGAAAGGGAGGAGGTTTGTGTTGAAGTTGAGCAGATACCAGGGGGGTTGTCTTGAAAGGTTTGTTTGTTTTCCAGAACACAGTCCATCGGATGTCCTAAGGAGAAGTCTTATCAGTATTGTTTCCCATGAAAACCATTCCCAGTGTAAAACATGCGTAGAACAAAAGTTATGAAGAGTTCAAAAGAGGCTTGTTTGAAGGGGAGGAAGGAAGGGAACTTTCCACTAACTAGAGCAGTGATTCTCAACCTTTCTAAGGCCGTGACCCTTTAATACAGTTCCTCATGTTGTGGTAACCCCCAACCATAAAATTATTTTTGTTGCTACTTCCTAACTGTAATTTTGCAACTGTTATGAATCGTATCAGTGTTTTCCAATGGTCTTAGGCGACCCCTGTGAAAGGGTTGTTCGACCCCCAAAGGGGTCGCGACCCACAGGTTGAGAACCGCTGAACTAGAGGTTCCTTGGTGCAGATTACCCCTGGGTTGTGAAAACCGCAGGGAGGAGGGGAATGCAAGAATGTAGTCTTTAGAGTAGCTTACCTTGTTCCACAGTTTGAACAGAGGAACTGTTTGAATCAGAGAAGCCAACAATCTTGGGGTTTCAATTCTTATTCTGTCTTTTCATATAAGTGTCATCTGAATTCTAGGCTGGTACCTGGAGGAGACCTTCTCGATCCTTACTGGGACCCAGGAACACCACAAGATACTCCTACTTATAGCCCCTCTCTGTAACCCTGGTACAGTAAATTTCTCAAGCCACACTGGCTTCCTAAATCCTTAACTAGGACAGGTTTAGGACATTTTAGAAATTTTGAAAATTAAGGGGACCACAGAGGAAGCACAAGGCTGTAGAGGCAGCAGGTATATTTCCATAGAATAGGGAAGCTGAAAAACTGCAACAGGTACATTTCCATAGAATGAGGGAGCTGGGAACAGCAAAAGGTCTATATTTACAATAAAGGGAAGAAAGCCCTTCATTTTGAAGAAGAAAAAAGCCCAAAGGGAATAGGAAAAGAATAAGGAAGGAATGGGGGAGAACCTCACATGTCCCATGTGAGGCCCAACCTTTGAGCCCAGGAGTTACTATAATAACCAGTCCAAGGGAATATTGACTAATCAGAGGGGACATCAAGGCACCAGGAACTGCAGCCTTTATAAACCAAAGGGAAAAGGAACTCAGTGAGACCCTTTCCCCTTCCTTACATGGGAGTCCATTCTGTGGGACTCTTTCCCTCTCCCTACAGGGGAGTGTGTACTTATTCTTCCAATAAATCTTCACCTTTGCTATAAAAAACAAACAAAAAATCTTGGGGTTTAATTACCAGGTGCTTCTTGTAAGTTGTGGAAGGCCACAGCAAAGAAAAGGCCTTTTTCTATCCTTATAATAACCACCATCATTACCTTTACTATCATCATTAATGTCACCATCATCACCCTTTAATCTTTATCACCATCATCATCATTTACACCATAATCATCACCACCACCACCACCATTATCTTTGCTATCATCATTATTACCACCATCACACCATCATTAACATGGTTCTATTCACTTTCATTATTACTACCATCATCATAGTCACTGTCATCATCATCACTACCTTCATTATTTTTATCATTACCCTTAACATCTTCATTACCATCATCACAACCATCATCATCTTTATCACAATCACCATCACCATAATCACTTTCATTATTATCACTATATAGAGTCCTTATGGTGTTTGACATTTAATAAACAGCTTTTCTACAACTGAGGAAAGCAAAATTTAAATTAAAAATCAGCCCAACTGGTGTTGTAGTGGGGCGACTTCCACAACCAGTTGCAAATGACCACGGAGGCTGCTAAGTTGGTAATAAGCAAGCAAGGATTTACTGAGCTGGCCAGCCGGCGACAGCCGTGAGCGCACCACACGCAGGTAGAGTCCACACACCCACGACTGCGCTGTCTCAGAGGTATGCAGCCCTTTTAAAGATCCAAACCACATTCTTTTTTTCCTTGTTCTAAAATCCGCAAACCTGTGGGTTTCAATGGGCCGCAATGGTTCCTGTTGACTGCTCCTTATCCCCCGATCACCCCCTGCTAGACGTTGGAATGTGGACCTATCTTGTGAAAGCAAATTGTAAAAGTGAGCAAAGTTAATCATCTCTAAAAGCCGGTCTTCAGTCTCAACTCCTGGAGCCACTGAGTCAACAGGGATCAATCTCTTATGGTTCTGGTCCTCAGTCACAGGAGAATAAATTTTGTGATGTGGGATGGATTTATGTGAGCTTCCAGGTCAAACAGCAGTTTTTACCTGAGATGAATGCTCTTAAGGTCCTATTTCAGGGTTTCTCAGTTGTTGAGTGTCGACCTATGAACCAGAAGATCACAGTTCCATTCCCAGTCAGGACACATGCCCAGGTTTCGGGCTTAATCCCCAATAGGGGTGTGGAGGCAGCCGATCAATAAATCTCTCTCATCATTGATGTTTCTATCTCTTTCTCCCTCTCCCTCCCTCTCTGAAATAAATAAAAATCTACTTAAAATAAATCAATATGAGTTTGGTCCAGACTATATCGAAAACCAATGAAAGAGCTGTAGAGAACAGGGCTTAGTCTTTAGTCTGCTATCTTAGGGTTCTTTTTTTTCTGAACCAAGCTCAGGATGTAACACAATCCTCTATATTCCTCAAACTTACAGGTGCGAATGGAATACAAGAAATGGTTTAGTAGGATGCAGAAAGGAGTTGAAACTGAAAGCATTGAGGTCTCTGCCTCTACTACCCACACCAAAATGGTAAGACCTGCTTCTCTGCAATGCTGGGTACTTGTCTGAACCCCACTTCTTGTGCTGCCACGAACATCCTCATTTCTTGATCTGAAAGAAAGGAGGAATTGCAGTCAGTTCCTGCATTAGGAAGCTGAATATCCAAGTAGAGTATGTGAGGTGTTATTCAAGGTGTCCTTTGAAATAAACTTAACCGTGCAGGTATTTGGAGATTTTAAAGATCTTTTAAAGAGACTACGCTAAGCAAGCAGGACCAATGATAGGCATTATTATCTGATTTTATATTAATACTTAGCATTCCTAAGGGTAGTGGCTGGGTGTACAAAATTCGTGCACGAGGGGTGGGGGGAGGGATGGAGGAGATGGTTCCCTCAGCCCAGCCTGCACTCTTTCCAATCGGAAACCCCTCAGGGAATGTCTGACTGTGGAATCAGGCCTAAACCGGCAGTGGGACATCCCTCTTGCAATCTGGGATGGCTGGCTCCTAACTGCTCACCTGCCTGCCTGCCTGATAACCCCTAACTGCCTCTGCCTACCTGCCTGATTGTCTCTAACCTCTCTGCCTGCCTGCCTGATTGCCTCTAACTGCCTCTGTCTGCCTATCTGATTGCCCCTAACTGCCCTCTCCTACCGGCCTGATCTCGCCCCAACTACCCTATCCTGCCTGCCTGATCTCGCCCCCAACTGTCCCCCCCTGCCAGCCTGATCTCGCCCCCAACTGCCTTCCCCTGCTTGCCTGATCACCCCTAACTGCCTCTGCCTCAGCCCCCACCACCATGGCTTTGTCTGGAAGGAAGTCGGACATCCAGAATATGGCTGATCAACCCCATTTTAATTAGCATATTACCCTTTTGTTAGTATAGATAGATTATATAGGCTAGGATTGCTTAAATGGGGGTGGAGGGAAAACCTTTTCTAGCAGGAAGAAATGCTCTTGGCAGACAAAAATACGTAATCCATATCTCTGGATTGATAGCCAGCCATGTGCACTCTACTGTCAAATTGGTCATTAAAAAATTAAACCGCTTTCTTACACCTTACACCAAATACCTATTGTCCTTAAAACCCCTCCTCAGCCCCCACCTTAGGTTCTGCCTTTGCAGTTCCCAGATTAGGTTCTGATTGGTCAGTTTCTATGCCAGTTAGCATTAGAAGCTCTGCCTCCTAGGCAGCCATTGGCTCCTTTCAGTACACCCAAATTTGGTTCTGATTGGTCAGTTTCTATGCCAGTCTGTGTCTCTGGGCCTATCTCCAGGCCTGATTAGAGAAGCAGGGCTGATCAGCAACCCCCCCACGCCCTCTGCCACCTCCCCTCCCACCCCACTCCACCTCCCACCCCCAGGGAGGCCCACAGAGAAAGAAAGATGTGGCTGCTGGCCAGGCCTGGAGAGAAAGAGAGAGGCAATGATCTGATCAACAGCTGCCACAGA
The DNA here is from genome assembly GCA_011751065.1 of Lasiurus cinereus. Taxonomy (NCBI): domain Eukaryota; kingdom Metazoa; phylum Chordata; class Mammalia; order Chiroptera; family Vespertilionidae; genus Lasiurus; species Lasiurus cinereus. The sequence continues at coordinate 7,136,214 of JAAGEH010000343.1, read as the reverse complement.
GGCTGCAGATCAGATGCTGCCTCTCTCTCTCTGGGCTTAATCCACAGCCCCCTCAGCAGTCAGTGCTGGGTCGCCACGGCAACCCAGCACTGACAGCAGAACTGACTTCCAGTGTTCGGTAGAACCTTTGGTCATTACAGACCCTGTTTATTTATACACACACACACACACACACACACACACACACATACATATATATATATAAAAATATTATATTTTATATATTTTTTTTTTTTTTTACAGAGAGGAAGGGTGAGAGAGAGAGAGTTAGAAACACCAATGAGAGAGAAACATTGATCAAGGCAGTTGGAGATGTGCCTGCAACCAAGGTGCATGCCCTTGACCTAAATTGAACCTGGTACCTTTCAGACCGCAGGCCGACGCTCTATCCACTGAGCCAAACCGGTTTTGGCCAGACCCTGGGTTTTTATACATTTAGGATAGTTAAGACAGCTGGAGGAATTACAAAAGCATGCAGTTGAAAATCACACAGCACACTTGATTATTCACAAGGTTCCTGGTGCTCATGGGCTCAGATTTAAGGAAGAGTCCTCTACAGGCAGCGGTGGATCCATCTTTAGGGGGCTGGCCGTCTGGTTGGGTCAAGTCAGAGGGAGGAGGGCGACCAAAGTCTCACGATCAGAGGTTCGGCCGTTCTTCTGCCCTCTGACGTAGAGTCAGGCAGCATGGAGCGTGGATCAAAAAGACGATCGATGTCTGAAGCCGGGGACTTGTTTTTTGTAAGCCTGTTCTGACCCACGGCGATCCAGGTGGCCATCAGTAACATATGTTATCACACAAGTGTTCATTAGAGAACAAGCTGATTATCAGTTACAGTGTCACTCAGAAGGTGTCTATCAGGTTTACATATGTCATTCCCAAGGGTAGCATTCAACTATGGTCTTATCTACATGGTGCGGCTAAGGCTTGGACAGAGTGGTCATTCCCTGTGCTCTTCAATATTTCACATAAATATTTCACAAAAAAGTAATTTTTCTACATTTGCTAGAATACTCTTTTCTATTGCTCTAACATTGTAGCACTCTTTACTTATTTCCTATCATTATCACTATTACTATGATACTCCTTTAGGTGGAGTAGAAGAAAAATATGGGGTAAGTTTTTTATTATTATTTATTTTTTTTACAGAGAGGAAGGGAAAGAGATAGAGAGCTAGAAACATCAATGACAGAGAAACATCGATCAGCTGCCTCCTGCACACCCCCCTACTGGGGATGTGCCTGCAACCAAGGTACATGCCCTTGACTGGAATCAAACCTGGGACCAATACTCTATCCACTAAGCCAAACCAGATAGGGCTATGGGTAAGTTTTATCTGTCACACAAACACAGGTGGATAGCTACCTAAATGGTCAAGTCTTACCCTTATTAAGTCACTCTAAAAGTTCTCTTTAAAATTACAAATTCTTTGCATACCTTTATCTCATTATATGTTATTTATTTTAAAGACATCAAAGTATTTGATTTTAGTAAGTCTCTACTCTGTAAGTTTCATGGTTTGGGCTACTATTGTTTTCCTTTTGCCTAGAGCAATGCCTAATTTTTTTTTAATTTCTTTATTGATTAAGGTATTACATATGTGTCCTTATTCCTCCCTTAGCCCTCACCTCCCCACACTCATGTACTCACCCCCCTGTTGTCTGTGTCTTGGTTAGGCCCATATGCATGCATACAACTCCTTTGGTTGATCTCTCCCCCTTACCCCCACCCTCCCCTACCTTCCCTCTGAGGTTTCATCAACTTAATTTCCTGTTTAAGGATGAGGAAAGAAACAGGAAAGCTCAAATGGTTTGCTTAAAGCTACTCAGCCAGTTAGAGGGATTCTGTTAGGTCTGTTTCCCTCCAAATATTGACAACTTTCCTTGGTTGCTATCAGAATTGTTGTTAGTTCTGATGAACAACTTTAGGGAACAGCTGTTCAGAGAACACACAGTTTCACCTCAAGGATAGTTCTGCTATGTGGCTACTGATTATGTCCTAACATTACCCTGTTTTCACAGTATATACCACTGGCTTCCTTTTGCCCGAAATCACCAATGGTCAAAGGATATGTCTATCTGAGCTGTGTAAATGAAGTGTCACATTTGGTCACCAAAACCATCTCACATGGTGGAATCCATAGCATAGATTTGGTGTACAGGCCGATGCTCTAACCAGCAAGTAACACTGGCCAGGCCCCCTTATCTTTTCTTAATCCTCACCAGAGGATATGTTTTTATTGGTTTTGAGAGCGAGAAAGAGACACACAGACACACACACACACACACACACACACACACACACACACACGGAGGGGAGGGGAAGCGGGTGGGCATCGATGTCTGAGAGAAACATTGATCAGTTGCCTTCTGTACTCACCCTGACCGGGGATCAAACCCCAAACCTAGGTATATGTCCTGACCTGGAATCAGATCCACAACCTTTTGGTTTCAGGGCAACACTCCAACCACCTGAGCCACCGGCCAGGGCTATAATTTCTTATCTTTGAACAACACTTTGCATTCTAAAAAGCACACATTGAACCTTGAAGTCTTCATTACGCATCTGTAGCATTTAAGGGACTCATCATTGCTGTGTTTAGATGACGTCAAAGCGCCTGGGTTCAAACCCCAACTGTACCACTTCCAGGCTCTGTGACCTTGCACAAGCCACTTAATGTCTTTGTGCCTCAGTTTCTTCATCCATAAAATGGGAGTAATAGTATCTATCCCATGAGAATGAAATGAGGTCCTGTGTATTAAGTGCTTAGAACGCTGCCTGGCATACTGTACCTGTTTGTAAAAGATAAAATGAATAAAAAGGCCATCTCTGGTGGTGGTGGTGGGGGCGAGGTGTGAGCTGCAGAGTCAGATGGCAGGATCTCTTTATTCAGCGTTGGACCTTAGCCATGCCAGCTCATCAGCCCCTGCATGCTAGACTTTGTAGTGAATTTCTGAGGTGTGGATTTCTCTTCAGCTTTTTCTCCATATTATCTCCTCCAAATAGGAGGAGCCAGGGAAGTCATCCGAATTCATCCACAGAAGAGACTGAAAGGACAAAGCAGAAATGAACTCTCCTCCATCTTGTCCTATAGGGCTGGGCCCCCTGCCTAAACCCCCTCCCTTTTCTGGGAGTGGCCACAGGTGTGCCAGCAATGTCCTAACTTACCCGACCACCACCCGAATGGACCACTGAGGCTCCAGGAACACAGCAACCAATCTCTGTAACCCTTGTCACTTCCCTAAGCCCGCCCAATGTCCTAACCCCATATAACCGATTGTTCTTCCAGGGCACACTCTCTCTTCTCGCTGCTGCCCCAGAAAGAGGCTGAGAGCCAAACCCGGGTTTGAATAAAGACTCTTTGCTTTTGCATCAGAAAAGGCTCCCTGGTGATTGATTATTGGGGACCCCGAACTCTGGGCATAACAGAGACATTGTGTCTGTCCAGTCACAGCCGGGGACTCATCCCATCACTGTTTTTTGGCAAAGACCAGAACACTGAGCTGCTCATGGACAGCAACCCCTGGGGTCACATATGGATTGGACAGGCACCATCATCGGTATATTCCCTGTGAAAACGAATCGTGTCGCCTGCCCCTGTTTTGGCTCTTATTGCCACCGACAGAAAGGGGAACATGGGAACATTCTTAGACTGGAACCCAGAATTGCATGTTACTGCCATTAAGTGCTCAAGGTATCCTTTTTAATGATGAGGGAAATGAGTGGCTTTCCCTCTTCCAGCTGTTGCCACCTTGCCCGACACTAATTGGCCAGCACTTGGGTTGGCTCACAATTCTTCTATTGCTTCTCTGTTGCATTTCATGCTTCTGATTGTACATTGCTCAAACATCTGCATAATTCAATACATAATTTCCATATGAATACATATTAAATAGGGGGGTGCATTCTTGGAATGCAAAAACACTCCCCACCTCCCCTTAGTGCCGCATAGTCCCCCCCCCCGCCCCCGAAGGAGCTTGGGGTTAGTGTTCTGGAGCGACTTCCACAACCAGTTGCAAATGACCACGGAGGCTGCTAAGTTGGTAATAAGCAAGCAAGGATTTACTGAGCTGGCCAGCCGGCGACAGCCGTGAGGGCACCACACGCAGGTGGAGTCCACACACTCACGACTGCGCTGTCTCAGGGGTATGCAGCCCTTTTAAAGATCCAAACCACATTTTTTTTTTCTAAATCCCAAACAGCCTCAGAGGGGGTCCGTGGGTTTCAGTGAGCTGAGCCGCAATGGTTTCTGTTGACTGTTTCTTATCTCCCGATCACCCCCTGTTGGAATGTGGACCCATCTTGTGAAAGCAAATTGTAAAACTGAGCAAAGTTAATCATCTCTAAAGGTCATCTTCAGTCTCAACTCCTGGAGCCACTGAGTCAACAGGGATCAATGTTTTATGGTTCTGGTCCTCAGTCACAGGAGAATAAACTTTGTGACCTGGGATGGATTTATGTGAGCTTCCAGGTCAAACAGCAGTTTTTACCTGAGATGAATGCTCTTAAGGTCCTATTTCAGTTAGGTCCCCAGCACTTTTCCTGACAACAGTTTTGAACCCATCTGGTTAAAGACAATGTTGTTTTCTTAGTGTCATCTTGAGCCTGTTCTAGTGTAAGGGCTACTAAACCAGCATGATGTCTCTCAGTGGTGGTTCGGTCTTATTTATTTTTTTGCCCTTTCTAATTTGTTTTCCAAAGTTACCGGATTTTTTCAGCACTAGAATCAAGAAGTGCATGAACGATGTTCTACCCCACATTAAAAACATTTTTTTTTAACTTATAACAGTTAATGTTAAAACAGCCAAGAGTCATCATAACTCATTTGAAGAACTTTCATGTGTGATGTTTAGGTTGTGGACAAAGGACTGTGTCCCTTTTCTTCTCAACTACGCTGAATGTCTTCTTCATGTGGCAGCGTTATAACCAGAGGGTATAATTCACTCCACTGGCTGGCTTTGACATTCTACGATTCCCCTTGAAAAGTTGAAATTTCGGGAGATTTTCCTGGTGTTTTTAAAAAAATATGTTTTTATTGATTTGAGAGAGAGGAAGGGAGAGGGAGAAAAGAGAGAGAGAGAAACACACAGACAGAAACATTGAAACATCCATCAGGGGCCTCCTGCATGCCCTCTACTGGGGATTGAGCCTGAAACCAGGGCATGTGCTCTGGGGGGAAGGAGGGCAGAGGAGGGAGACCAACCGGTGACCTTTTAGTGCATGGGAGAGCGCTCAACCAACTGAGCCACAGGGAACAGAGCTCATATGGTTTTGTTCTTTAATATCATGCAATGTCAAATTTACATGAATAAAACTTGCATAAAATGCACCATTTTCTGGAGGATAGTTTGACACTATGCAAATTTACTATGTGCATAATCTGCTCATTTAAAACTTTTTTTTCTCTTTTTTTAATTTAATCTTTATTGTTCAGATTATTACAATTGTTCCTCTGCCCCCCTCCCCCATAGTTCCCTTCCACCCAATCCCATCCCTCCCTCTGCCCTTACCTCCCCTCTATTGTCCTCCTCCACAGGTGTATGATTTTTGTCCAGTCTCTCCCTGCACCCCTCTCACCTCGTTCCCGCTGAGAATTGTTAGTCCACTCCCTTTCTATGCCCCTAATTCTATTATATTCACCAGTTTATTCTGTTCATCAGATATTTCATTCACTTGATTTTTAGATTCACTTGTTGATAGATATGTATTTGTTGTTCCTAATTTTTATCTTTACTTTTTTCTTCTTCTTCCTCTTCTTAAAGAGTACCTTTCAGCATTTCATATAATACTTGTTTGGTGGTGATGAACTCCTTTAACTTTTTCTTATCTGTGAAGCTTTTTATCTGCTCTTTAATTCTGAATGATAGCTTTGCTGGGGAGAGTAATCTTGGTTATAGGTTCTTGCTGTTCATCATGTTGAATATTTCTTGCCACTCCCATCTGGCCTGCATAGTTTCTGTTGAGAAATCAGCTGACAATCAAATGGGTGCTACCTTGTAGATAATTGTTTTTCTCCTGCTGTTTTTAATATTCTCTCTTTGCCTTCTGCTCTTGGCATTTTAATTATTATGTGTCTTGGTGTGATCCTCTTTGGATTCCTTTTGTTTGGGGTTCTGTGTGCTTCCTAGACCTGTAAGTCTATTTCTTTCACCAGATGGGGGAAGTTTTCAGTCATTATTTCTTCAAATAGGTTTTCAGTATCTTGTTCTCCCTCTTCTTCTGGCACCCCCATAATTCTGATGTTGGTACACTTGAAGTTGCCCTAGAGGCTCCTTACACTATTGTCACATCTTTGGATTCTTTTTTCTTTTCCAGTTGAGTGTTTTCTGCTTCTTTGTATTTCAAATATTTGACTTGATTCTTGCTTTCCTCTCATCTGCTATTAGGTCTCTGTATAATATTTTTTATTTCAGTCAGTATATGTTTAATTTCTAGTTGGTCCTTTTCCATCTCCTATTGGGTCTCAATAAATTTATCCATCTTTTCTAGAAAATTCTTGAAAAATCTTATAACTGTGGTTTTGAACTTTATATCCAGTCATTTGTTTTCCTCCATTTCTTTCATTTGTGATCTGTTCCTTTGTCTCCACATTTTTGCTATACCTGGAGAACTTCTGTGCTGAGTCAGCCTTATGATAGAAGACTTGCAAAATTTTAAAAGCCTCTCTGCTCAACGTGGATGGGGTGGAGTCTCAGGGCTGAGCAGAGATAGCCTTGGCTTCTCAGTGACCCTTGGTAACCACTGCAGCCTTCTCTGTGTGTGTATTCAGCCCTTGGTCTTTCTGGTTACTGTGTGCTCCGGGGGTCCATATGAGTCTGGGTCCCTAGGGTCTCACCCAAAACTGAGACCAAAACTGGGGTTCAGTGAAGTCGGAAGTGGATTTCAGGCAGTTGGGAGGTTCTGTCTCCCTCCTGCTAGAGAAAGCCAGCAGCACAATCAGCAGTTCGTTCTCTCAGCACACAGTGGTGTGCGTGGCTCCAGACCTCTGCCTTTTCACAGCTCCCCTAAGTTTCCGTGCACTCCTCCCTTTTCACGACAGTCCAGACTCCCCCCTGTATGAGTCTCGCCTAGAGTTGGGGATCAGTGCAGTCGGATCTGGGGTTCAGTGCAGTCAAGAGTTCCTGTCTCTGTCCTGCTACAGGAAGCCAGTCAGGCACTCAGCCACTCGTCCTTTCCCTGCATGCGTCTCCATAACTCAGCTTTTTGCAGCTCCTCTATCTCTGTGAACCCCTCTCTTTCCTTCTACTTGTAGAATTTTCACTCAGCCAGCTTTCCTGTGGTTCTGGATGATGTCCATTCTGTCTTCTAATAGTGGTTTTGAAATTGTTGTGCGAGGCAGTAGTTTAGGTGTTCATCTATGCCACCATCTTGGTTTCTCCTTTTTCCCAGATAAGTTTAAAGTTTCTTTTCAGGCACTCCCAAAAGAGCTGTGCGCAGGTGGACATCTGCCCGTGCTAGCAGGGGTTTCCTGAAAGCCACAAGCTCCGTTCTGCACCTGCGCAGTAGATGCTAGCCCCTGGGGGAATCTGAAGAGCAAAAACCAGGAACCTCAAAAGTAAAGAGCTCCTTGCCTGCCTGGGGGTCGCGATACTAGCTCCCAGCGTGAACCTGTTCAGCAAAGAAATCTACTCGGTGCCTGCAGTGAAGCAGCCAGACCTGTACCAGCCATACCCCAGCAGCATTTTGGGGAGCCATGTTCTTTATTAGTGCAGGCTCCTCCATGCAACCAGATCTCTCCCTTTCTCCCCTCCCACATTTTGTTTTCAGTAAACACTCCATGGACTTTTGCATCTGTTTTGCCTTCTCTCTTGCTTTCTTCCCCGGGGGTGAGGGGAGGCAAGAACCTCTTCGTTGGGAACAGCATACTTGCCTTATTAGTGCTCTCAGTTGACCTCACTGAAGCCAAGGGTAGGGAGGCGGCTCGGTGCCCTGTGCACTGGAGAAAGCCTCCTCTAATGCCACCCAGTGGCAAGAGGGTGGACCTGCTCTTTTCTGATGGGTGGGGGCTCTCCCCCAGGGAGTAAAGGACTGAATCCTCAGTATCCCGCAGGGATCCATGTCCTGGTCCCCCACGCAGCCTTCTCTGACATCACCACCACTACCTCCCCACCGGAAGGGGGTTGAGGTGCCTCCACAGAGCCTGGCGAGGGTGGAAGTCTTTGCTGGTGTGAGTGGGTGATTTTCTTTTTTTTAAACAAATGATCTCTGGTTTCTAGTTCGTGTCTGGCTGACTGTCTTGCCCTTGTGAGAATCTGGACAGACAGCTGGCATCTTAAAATGAGCTCATTCTCATCGTCTGAAAACAATAAAGGGAAAGGTCAGAGTGAGAAATGGGCTTACAATCTAGATTAAAGCCTCAGTTAATGCCTCGTAATGATGAAACTGAATAACCTGTGCTGGCAAGGCAGCGGCGGGTGACAGCTGTGAAGGCCAGCTTTGCAATCACACAGCCCTGGGTGCAAATTCCAGCTCTGTCCACTAGTTGGCTGTGTGACCTAGAGAAGTTATTCACTTCTCTGAACCTCATCTATAAATATGAGAATTGTTCATTAAACATGCTTTGAGTCCCCACTCTGTAAACAACGGTTTCCTATTATTTTTATGACTACGTAGTCATTCTTGTTCTTTCCAGTATCTCTGTAAGAAACCCTGTGGCAGACTGCAAAACGCCTGCAATTACGCTGCTCCATCTAGCTATCCTTGTAGAGATGTGGGGGTGGGGGTTGTGTTTCTGGAAGGGGAGGAGCAGCAGGGCTCAGGTCATGGGTCATGGGCTTTCTGCTGTGAGCTTACCTGGGGCACCATGACCACTGCCCTGGAGCCCTTAGCCAGAGGTTTTGGGACTCCTGGAATTGACCTGGGGCTGATGGGGAATCTGCGTTGTACATTCCAGTGTTAAGGGAAATGAACCCAGCAGGTGTAGCCTGTGGGATAGCTCTTTTCCAGAAGGGATGTGACCTGGGGAGGTGGGGAGGACCTAGCAGGGACTGGGCGCTGGAGCCCCTGGCATGCCCCATGCCCGGGGAACGGGATGGGTCATGGGAGGAGGTACTGTGCCGAGTCCTTTCCTCTGGCTGCCAGAACATGCTGGCAAGCTCCGGAACATCTATTGCTCAGGCTGGTCTTGGCGATGTGGCTGCTCTGCTTTGGTAGGTGGTTGGGCCCCTGCCAGACCAGAGGGTAGCAGGCCCTTCAACTTGGGGGTCAGGGAGATGGGGCTGGCATCTATGAGATGCTTTACCAAGTGGCCACCTTTGGGAGCAGGCCTCGACGGAAATCTTACTCACCATGGAGGGGTGGGGTGGGGAGGCAGGCAGGCTGTGGCTGCCTGTGCCAGGGGCCCTTGGCTGGCTGGGTGGGACCGCTGCTGGGTGGACACCCCCAGGTGGAGAGCGGCTGACTCCCTGCCTTGGGTAGGGGCAGCCCCACCAGGGCCCAGTCTGAAAACGTGATCTGGGAGGCTCTGCCGCTGAATTTGCATTAAGCACCCGCCCCCGGTCTCAGCCAGGTTCCTAGGACCTCGCCTTGCCTTGCCTCTTGCCTAAAGCTACACAGTGAAGGGAGAGCAGAAGGCAGCCGTGAGCCAACCTCCCACAACCCATAGGGAAAGGCAAAGGGAGCCCCTCTTCCCTGAGCCATAAAGTGAGGCTCGGATATGGCTGACAGTGTGCCCAGGGTGTGACTGTGTGTGTGTGTGGGGGGGGGGGGGATTAGGAGAGGGACAGGCAATGGGGCTCCACCCTGGGCCTCTGGTTCTCAGACCGTCATGGAGGAGCTGAAGGTCTTGAAGCTGGTGGCCAACATCCCCTCCCCGTAGGGCACGGCAGCTGTGCTGCCTGAGGCCAGCTGCTTTGTGGGAGCGGGGCTCCGGAGCTCTGACCATGAGGGGAGCCCTCCCCACCCTGCCCCACCTTGGCGCTCCCCTCCCCCCTCCTGGCCCCCACACGGGCAGCCTCCTGCTGGCTGGCTTTGTCCTACTGCACTTTAATGAGGCCTGGGGGATGGGGCATGGGGAGGGGGTTATTGGGTGGCATGGAGGAGTCTCAGGTGGGAGGGCTGGGCAAGTCAAGGGCCTTGGCACCCAGCTGTGGTCCCAGAGAGGGTGAAGCCCAGAGTCCATGCAGCAGCTGGCCTGCTGGCTGGTGGGTTTGCGGAGCTGTGGCTGCGGTGTGTGGTGAGCACGGCCAGCTGGGGGAGGCCCCTTGTTGTTCAGGACACAGGGCCACTCTCCTTCATCTTCCTACCTGGCAGAAAAGGGTGGGTTAGTGACGGGTCCCAAACCCAGTGCCCCTCGCCCTGTCTGTCCTCCTCACCCCCTGGAAGTGAGCATCCATCTTATATAAAAACTGCTGTTTGAAATTTTAACCTTTTGGATTTTTTAAATGCTTGCTTGCTTAAATAATAAGGAAAATGAGACTATTCTCACTTCAGAGAGGCCATTAAACCTTCCCTGGACAAAATTATCAGTGCTGGCACCAGGCCAGGCCTTTGGTTGAGGTCTCAAGACCTCAGCACATAGGGGCCCTTTAAAGAACTTGCAAAGGGGCGGAAAACATTCCATATTTGGGAGACAAAGGAGGTAAAAACATATAAATATGGACAATTTCTGCATGTTGGGGCCCAGAATTTAAGAAACATTTTCCTCTGGACCTGCGCATATTAAATGTAACTCCAAACTCTCCGAGCATGGTTTGGTTATTCCGATTTTCTGTAACAGGCACGGATGCATTCACAGAGTGCCAGCTGTGCATTTGGGCTTTATGTGCTCTGACCCTCAGTAGCTCGTGGCCAGGAGAATGATGATGTCCATTTCACAGAGGGGGAAACGGAGCTCAGGCATGTGGAGTATTTTGCTCTTGGGACGGAGCTAGTGGGGCTCAGAGCTGGAAGTAGAACCTAAGACTGGTGACTTTGGAGCCAGGCCTCTTGTCTCAGCCAAGCTGCCCAACAGTTCTTTGAATCTTAGAAGTCAGTCACCAGGGAGGGGCTGCCCGCTGGCCTAGTGATCCCAGCGTTCTCTCCCACCGTGGTTCTGGCAGGTTCTGTTGGCTTCTTCCAGAATCTCTTCACCTTATCTCAGCGGAGCAAGTGTGAGGAGGGGTGCTTGGGGGAGGGCGGAGAGGGACTGGCTCTAGGTGACTGTTGACAGGAGCTGTTTCTGGGCGCTGTTGGGCTGCCAGGGCTGCTGGCTGCTCACAAACCTCGGCCTGGAGTGAGGGCGGCCGCGGGGGGCCTGCGCTGACCTGCAGCGACGAGGCCGCAGCGAGGCCGGAGCACAGGCTGCAGACAGAGCTCTGCCAGAGCCCCCGCGTGGTCCCTGCTGGCACCTGCCCGGGGAAGGTTCACAAAGGAAGGAGGCACCCCTGCCTCTGCACCCCTGCACTTCGGCCAGAACGAAGCTGCTGCTTGTGCTGCTCAGTTTCTCTGGAACGCTCTTCCTCTCCTGTAGCCATGTGTCTTAGGACAGGGGTGGGGAACCTTTTCTCTGCCAAGGGCCATTTGGATATTTATAACATCACTCTCAGGCCATCCAAAATTATCAGCTTAAAAATACAGCCTGACTCACCCCGAATTGCTTAGCAGAGTCAGGCCAAATGATTTCGAGGCCTTACATGGCCCGGGGCCTGACGTTGCCCATCCCTGTTTAGAACGTGAAGCTCAGTCTTCTGATCCTGACAGTCCTAGGGCCTCAGGGCTTTGTGTCATGTTCCCCTGCAGAGCCTGGCCCGCTGCTGAGGGGCGATGGGAGGCCATGCAGCTCTGTGCAGCTCCCGGCAACAGGAGGTTTCTCCGGCAACAGGCTTGAATTACTAAGGGGCCTTTTATTGACCAAATACATTCTTTGCCCTGATACCCACAGAATCTGGAGTTCTTAGGGATCAAGAGGATGAACCACTTGTTATTCAGAATGAGATAGAATCACTTTGGGGAGTGGGGGTGGGGGAGGGGGCTGGAGGGTGGTGGTGCCACCCACAGGCTGTTAGAAAAAGAGACTCTAGCAATATGTCCACAATCACAATGCAGAAAGATCACCCGCGGCCTCCCCTTCCCTCCCAGAGTCTCCAGAAAATCTAGATGAACAGATGAGGACAGTATCCCAGCAGGTTGTAGAGAGGTGAGCATCCATCTGTACCCACCCTCTGGACTGACATCCTGAAGCTGAGGAACATGGTCCCTGCTGCCGCCGGCCCCCAGGCCACAGCCCGCTGCTGGACAGTCCTCACTTATTCCAGAGGTGTGGAACGTGGGGTTAGTCCACGCTGAGCGAATCCCAGTTTTCACCTAAAGGTCTTTCTCCTGGCCTGAGGAAGCCTCTTCCAGGCTTTGACCTGTGGGCACTGCTGCCTGCCACGTCCCCAGGTTCTTTCTTTCTTTCTTCTTCTTTATTGTTATTTTTAAAAATAAATCTTTATTGTTCAGATTAATACAATTGTTTCTCTTTTTTCCCCCATAACTCCCACCCACCCTCTGCCTTACCTCCCCCCCATTGTCCTCATCCATAGGTGTATGATTTTTGTCCAGTCTCTCGCTGCATCCCCCTCATCTCTTTCTTTCCCCCTGAGAATGATCAGTCCACTCCCTTTCTATGCTCCTAATTCTATTATATTCACTAGTTTATTCTGTTCATCAGATTTTTAATTCACTTGATTTTTAGATTCACTTATTGATAGTTGATAGATATTTGTTGTTTATAATTTTTACCTTTACCATTTTCTTCTTCTTTCTCTTCTTAGAGAATACCTTTCAGCATTTCATATAATAGTGGTTTGGTGTTGATGAACTCCTTTAGTTTTTTCTTATCTGTGAAGCTCTTTATCTGCCCTTCAATTCTGAATGATAGCTTTGCTGGGGAGAGTAATCTTGGTTGTAGGTTCTTGCTGTTCATCATGTTGAATATTTCTTGCCACTCCCTTCTGGCTTGCATAGTTTCTGTTGAGAAATCAGCTGACAATCAAATGGGTGCTCCCTTGTAGGTAATTAACTCTTTTTCTCTTGCTGTTTTTAATATTCTCTTTGTCTTTTGCTCTTGGTATTTTAATGATGATGTGTCTTGGTGTAATCCTCTTTGGATTCCTTTTGTTTGGGGTTCTGTGCACTTCCTGGACTTGTAAGTCTATTTCTTTCACCAGGTGGGGGAAGTTTTCAGTCATTATTTCTTCAAATAGGTTTTCATTATCTTGTTCTCTCTCTTCTTCTGGCACCCCCATAATTCTGATGTTGGTCTGCTTGAAGTTGTCCCAGAGGCTTCTTACACTGTCTTCACATTTTTGGATTCTTTTTTCTTTTTTCTTTTCCAGTTGAATGTTTTTTTCTTCTTTGTATTTCAAATCTTTGACTTGATTCTTGCATTCCTCTAGTCTGCTGTTAGGTCTCTGTATAATATTTTTTATTTCAGTCAATATATGTTTAATTTCTAGTTGGTCCTTTTTCATGTCCTCTTGATCTCGCTAAATTTATCCATCTTTTCTAGGAAATTCTTGAAAAACCTTATGACTGTGATTTTGAACTCTATATCCAGCCATTTGTTTTCCTCCATTTCTTTCACTTGTGATCTGTTGTTTTATCTCAGCATATTTTGCTGCTTCCCTGAGTTGGTAGAGTAGTTTTGTGTGCTAGGTGTCCTATAGGGCCCAGTGGCTCAGCTTCCCCAGTTGCCTGAGGTAGACACTCTTAGTGCACCCCTTTGTGGACTGTGTGTACAGTCTTGTTGTAGTTAAGCCTGGATTGTTGTTGGTGTCACTGGGAGGAATTGACCTCCAGGCCAATTGGCTGTGAAAATCAGCTGTGTCTATGCCGGGAGAACTTCTGTGCTGGAGGCACCTTTATGAGACAAGACTTGCCAAAGCCACTATGCTTAGCATGGATGGGGTGGAGTCTCAGGGCAGAGCAGACAGCAATGGCTTCCCGTCAGCCCTGCCGTAAGAGGCCCCTGTGTCTCAGTGTCTCATGGTAATTGCTGTAAGCATCTTTGAGAGAAAGCTGCCCTTGAGTTCTACCCACTGCCAGACAGTTCAGTTTCTCCCCCCAAATGAGTCTGTTCCCCAGAGTCTCGCCCAGAACTAAAGTTCAGAGCCATTGGGAGCTTTTGTCTCCCTCCTGATTGAGAAAGCCAGCGTGTACTCAGCTGCCAGCCCTGTCCATGCACGCCTTTGTACTTCTGCCTTCTTCAGCTCCTCTGACTCTCAATGTGCTTTTCTCTTTCCTTCTAGTTGTAGAATTTCCACTCAGCCAGTCTTCCTGTGGTTCTGGATGATGTCTGTTTTGTCTTTTAGTTGTAGTTTTGAAATTGTGCAAGGCAACAGTTTAGATGTTTACCTATGCTGCCATCTTGGTTTCTCCACTTCCCCAGGTTCTGAATGCAGACAGAGAGGATGTAATCCTGAGACCTGGGGTTTGAGGACATGCTGCTAGTTTAGGAGACTTCACAGTGGACACTGGGACTTGTGTTGCTGCCTTCGTGGCATGAGGCTGCGGGGACCTGCTTTTGGCATGAATAGCCATGTCTACTACACCACACATCCCCAAAGAAACAGCTTGAGGGCTGCGTACAACGTGTCATTCATCCAGACGAGTTGGAAACAACTGGGCCAAGAAGAACATAAAATAGTGCAGAATGCTCTGCCAGAGTGGCTCAGTGGTTAAGCACCGATCTATGAACCAGGAGGTCATGGTTCAGTTCCCAGTCAGGGCACATGCCTGGGCTGTGAGCTTAGTCCTCAGTAGCGAGCATGCTGGAGGCAGCCAATCATTGATTCTCTCTCAGCATCGATGTTTCTATTTCTCTCCCTCTCTCTTCCTCTCTGAAATCAGTTAAAAAATATTTTAAAGAATAGTGCAGTTTGTGTTGAATCTTCTAGTCATGATTTTACTCAGAAGCTACCTTTAATGCATGACCATATGACTCCGAGGGCCACCGTTTGGTGATGGTTTCCAGTCTCTTCTGCCTTCACCCTGTGAGAAGAAGGCCCTAAAGCTGAGGGGCAGGTGCCCCAGGCAGGCCCCGGGGGTTCTGAGCCCCAGCTTTTTTTTTTTTTTTTAAATATATTTTATTGATTTTTTACAGAGAGGAAGGGAGAGGGATAGAGAGTTAGAAACATCGATAAGCTGCCTTCTGCATGCCCCCCACTGGGTATGTGCCCGCAACCAAGGTACATGCCCTTGACCGGAATCAAACCTGGGACCTTTCAGTCCGCAGGCCGATGCTCTATCCACTGAGCCAAACCAGTTTCGGCTGAGCCCCAGCTTTGATCTCCCAGGTCACGCTTGACAACCGCACGGCTTGGTCTAGGACAACATGTGCTTGTTCCCATGGGGCCTTTCTCTCTGCTTTCTTTGCAAGGACTGCCCTCTGCTCTGGAAGTGAGGGACAAAAAGGCACCTTCAGGTGGGCGAACAGGCCTTTGTGTTTTCCCAGGAGCCCTTCAGCTGTGGCTTGCTGGCGCCCAGCACACTGGCCAGTTTCAAGCTTTGCTCCGGCTCCTGGTGGTTTGGGGCTCCCCAGAGAAAAGCCTGGTGTAGACGTAGCCTTGTGGTGGGAGGAGGAAGCCGGGCTCACTCCTTTCCCTCCAAGTGTAAGTTGCAATCGGCTGTGATGAGGGAAACAAGCAAAGAGGAGGGGGGGGTGCTCAGACCAGCAGGGCTGGCCTGAACCTGCGGCCAGCATTTCAGAAGGTAATCTTCAAAAGGTGACAGTGTACAAATATTGTGACGTTGGAAATAACTTTCCAATGAAATTCAAGTTCTTAAGTGTTGGCAAGGAGGCACTTTGCACAGAATGAAGAGGACGTGTCTTCTCACACAGTGTTGGGAAGGAGGCACACAGAGCTGCTTTGCAGGGGGCACTTGGGAGGCACGCAGACCCCACCCCCTTTGGGTGGCCCTCAGGGGGGCTTCATCTAGGCCTTGTGGCATGGAGGTCCCTTGTCAGCAACAGGGTCTCTCTGCATCCAGTTGAGGTTAAAAGTCTGGGTCACTAGTTCAAGTCTCTCCTTTTCACCTGCCATTTCTGAATTTTCCTTTTATAATCCTCACCTGAGGATATGTTTTAATTGATTTATTTGGGGAGAGAAAAAGAGAGGGAGAGAGAAATATTGGTTGCCTCATGTAGGATCAAACCCACAACCTGGGTATGTGGCCTGACTGGAAATCGAACCCACAACTTTTGATGCACAAGATGAAGCTCCAACCAACTGAGCCACCCAACCAGGGCTGAGTTATTATTATTATTATTATTATTATTTTTTAACATGTAGAGAGGGAAGGCCCGGGCCCTGTTTGTTTCATGCTTCCAGCAGCATGCACAGGCGGCCTGAGATGCCTAGGACACCTGTGCCAAGAGGGTGGGAAGTGGAGCCCCCAGGGCACTTAAAAAAAGAAGAAGAAACCAGTAAGCCATTCACTCCAGACTATTGTTTTTTGTTTTTTTTTTAAATGACCTAAGGTGAACTCACACACAAATATACATACATACAGTCAATATCAATTAGAAGTTACCTTTTAAAAATGAGTGCATGCAGTTTGGCTGAAATATAGGCTGGTAACTAGTTAAGTCCTTATAGTATAGCCAAAATACTTATATTTATATATTTTATCTAAAAAATATGATGTAGTTTATACTGGTTCAAAAACTATAAAAATGTTCCTAATAATCTTAGATTTCGGAGTAAATCAAGTTAATTGAGCCCGGTGAGCCTGGTGTCCCTGGGCTGGAGCACAGCGTGACAGCCGGACCGGTGGGAGTCTGGGAGGAAGGGAACCCGTCCTGCGCATTCCCTCT
Source organism: Lasiurus cinereus (assembly GCA_011751065.1). Lineage (NCBI taxonomy): Eukaryota > Metazoa > Chordata > Mammalia > Chiroptera > Vespertilionidae > Lasiurus > Lasiurus cinereus. The sequence goes on along the minus strand of JAAGEH010000343.1, from coordinate 7,119,437 downwards.
TGGTTTCTGGGGAAGGTTTCTCCGGCAAACCTTGTTGCCAGAAAAACCACCTCTTTTCCTCTGAATAAACATCCTGGCTCTGTTAACCAATAAATTTGGGTTCTCTATCAACCCATAAATGACTGTGAGGTCTTCAGAAACAGAGGGATGGAGAGAAGGCCCAGAGGACTCCCAGGGATGGATGCAGCCAGGCCCCAGCTCCCCCAGAGGGAGACGGCAGCATCTGGAGCTGGAAGGGAGGTGAAAGGTCCCCATGGAGCCCAGATCCTCTGCCCCGACCTGGAGTCGGGGCCTCCGGTGGCCGGTCATGAGGTGAGACAGTGTTGAAGCTCTGCAGGCCCTGAGATCTAGCTTCCAATGTCCCGTTATGCAGTTAGGAAACCAGGCCCAGAGCAATGACGGGACTCCCCAAGGCCACATGGCAAGTTAATGGAACTAGAATCCGGGTCTGAATCCCAGCCGGCACTCAGCCTGTGATGCCGGCTTCATTCTGGAGCCTGATTGCCTCTCTGGAGCACCGAAAGCAAAATGGATACTGCTCTGGCTGGTGTTTCCAAGGTGTTAGACACTGGCCCCATGCTCCAATGATTTATGGGTTTGATTCTCGGTCAAGGGCACAATCCCAGTCGCAGTTGAGGGGTGTGCAGGAGGCAACCAATTGATCTCCTCTCCCTCCTCCTCTCCCTTCTCCTCCCCCTCCCTCCATTTCTCACTCTCTTCCTCTCTCTCTCCAAATCAAGGAAAAAGTATCCTTGGGTGAGGATTGATGGTAAGCCTGGACACTGCTGGAGACAGGAAGCCATACGGGGCTCCTGCCTGCAGACAGAAGGCTGGGCCTTGCCCGGGTCTCCCCTGTTACCTGTGGCTGGGTTTCGTGTCGGAGAAGCGGGCAGCTTGAGGAAAGTCGGTGGCTTCTTGTACAGATCGAAGTCCCGGTGGTGCTGGTCCCAGCTCCATCTGTCTCGGTCCAGCACAGGCCTCAACACGTTAGCAAACAGTGCGTTTTCCCTCCACTCCTAAATCAGGAAGAGTGATTTAGGGGAAAGGCCCTGGTGGACAACCCCCCTCCCACACCCTCCTCCTCCCTGGGGACCTCAGTCGCCTCTGTGGTGGCGCCAATGGGCAGCAGGTTGAAGTGGTGGTCGCTCTCAGTGCTCTTATGAAGACCTGTCACTTGGAACCCATTGGTTGTGAGCCAGGCCTGGCGGGCCTTCTCCTTGGCTTTTTTTTCCTCTTCCTTTAAATCCCAAGGCTCCACCATGGCTGAGAGGAAATTTTGTGAATACGTGAATCTTTTCTGTGGCTCCTGGAAATGAGGGGCAGACATTTGGTTGGAAGTGTGTGTGTGTGTGTTGGGGGTGGGGGGGTGGGGGGGAAGGAGGGGGTAGGAGGCGGGGAGCAGCCTTGGATGGGGCTGACTCAGCCTCAGGTTTCCAAGCAGGGGTCAGAGACTGCTGAAGGCACAGGGACAGTCCTAACACATACCCTGAACAGGGCAGTGGCCCTGGGAGTGTTCCTTTTGACAGGAGTAGCCCTTGTCTAAATACACTGTGTGCCGAAAGCTTAGTTCTAGACTTAGCCTTAGGGTGACAGCTTCTTTTCTGGGGCAGCTGCCAACTGCTCCCGGAGGCAAGGGACCCACAGTGGTTTGCAGCTGTGAACATCTGCCATGAGGACCCCTTAGCTCACCCATGCATGCGGAGGACTGTGGCGTGGGAACAGAACACCTTTCCCAGCACCTGGGCCCTTGCTTACTCCCCCTTGCTGGTTGTCTCTCACCCACACATGGGATTTGCTGCTGAGCTCCAGGCAGGATGGTCAGAGAGGAAAGAGTTCATGAGGTCAGGCAACAGCTGTTATGCTGCCCAGAGTATGAGCACACTATAGGCCTGGTGCATGAAAATTCATGCACTGGAGTGGAGTGGGGAGGGTCCCCTCAGCCCAGCCTGCTCCCTCTCACAGTCTGGGAGCCCTAAGGGGTGGGAGGTGACCCAGCGATCAGGGGAAGGCAACGACCCCATCCCACCACTGCTGTTACCACTGCCAGCAGCGCAAGCCTTGGCAGGCCCTGGTTACCTGAGTCTTGGGTGGTCCTGGGCGGCTGGGCATCCGCCATCCAAGGCTTGCCTGTGCCTAGGGCCAGCCCTGGGTGGCTGAGGGGCTGAGGGGCCTGGGGGACTTCGGCAGGGCTGAGGGTACTGGGCGCCGCCATCTTTTGGCTGTGGTGCCACCATCTGAGGGCTTGGCAGTCAATTAGTATATTCCCTCCTTATTGGCTATGGGCACTGCCATTTTTGCAAAGGTGTGAGGGTCAATTAGCATATTCCCTCTCTATTAGATAGGATTAGATAGTATGGCTGCTTCCCACTCTCTGAGCCTCTCACTCACCTTGTTCATCTCACCATACAGCTTCTTCTTGACCAGCTCTGTGGAGTTCAGGGTCTGAATACTGTAGTTATGCACAGTCCCTGTAGAAGGGATCGAGCTCCTAATCATGCTCACCCTGGGCTTCGAGGCCTTCCTGGCCACCTGGTAGGCTTCGGAGATGTTTTTCTGGAGACAGACACATCAGGCGTTACCCACTCAAAGGCCCTCAGCACCAGCTGCCTGCCTGTAGTAGGTCCTGGGACATGGCATCGGTTCCTGAACACAGGAGCTGGTGTTTCCTCATAGAACCCTGCCCCAGGGCCATCCAGTCTGGCCCCTTACTGTCTACAGTGGAATTCACTGGACCAGGCACGTGGCACTTGCCCAAGGTCACTGGAACTGGGACACACAGCACTTGGCAGAGTTTATGGCTCAGACGGTCAGGAGTGGGAGACGCTGGAGGCTTTCACGGAATATATATGGAGCCATGAACTTAGCAGAAAGGACCACGGTCCTTGACTGCGGCTGTGTGCCTGGGGAGTATCACCCTCTTCTCTCTATGGCCTCAGGGTGGTCTGTTGGCTTCCTTTGTGAATAAAAACAGCGAGAACCAAAGGATTTCACTCCAGTGTGGGATCTAATGAACAAACTGACCTAACAAGCAACGTGGAGACAGAGCCATACACAGAGAGCAGGCTGACAGCTGTCCGGAGAGAGTGGGTAGGATTGGGTGTGGGAGAGGGTGGGATTGAGTAAAAAGGAAAAAAAAAAAAAGAAAATAAAAATCCAATTCATTTCCAGTTATAACAATACAGAGATGTAAAATACAGCCAATAATATTACAATAACTGTATATGGTGTCAGATGGGTATTACGCTTACCAGGGTGATCGCTTCTTAAGGTATACAAATGTCCAATTACTTTGTTATACACCAGAAAGTAGAATAATATTGTATATCAACTATAGTTGAAAAATAAAAACATTGAAAGAAAATAACAACAAGGAAGGAGATAAAAGTCAAAACAGAAGGTTTCAGAGGAGAAAGGTGGCTGGGACCCAAAAAGACAGAGAGGAAGAGTTTTACTCTACATCGGTAAGTGCTGGCCAGCAGAACTTGTCTTTCCCTTTGCCTGTCAACCTTCAGCAAAAGAACTACCTTTTGCTTAAAAAATGTTTTGTTTTGTTTTTTAACTCAAGAAGGTTAAAAAAAAAAAAAGTGGCCTCGACTCCCTTGTTTGCATACTCCTAAGGGACTTTGTGTTTTGTTGTTGTTGTTTTATTAGAGATTGGTGTGGAGATGTGGTAGGTGGCTTCGTACACACAGACCACAAGTGATGACTTCCAGTCCCACCTTGGATGCTGGTGTTTTTGTATTTTGGTTGATGTGGGGTGAAGGAGGTTCTTGTTGGCCATTTAGGCGACATAACAGCCAGCCACCCATTGCCTCACCTGCTTCTCAGTCTCTTCTCTCTTCCTTTTATCTTTTCTCATGCCGATTTAGTTTAATCTCCTGTGTTGCTTGGCCATTCGATAACATGCCCTTAGCAACTTAAGATGTCACACACACACACACACACACACACACACACACACACGTACACATGCACACACACAACAGTTCTTCCTCAAAGATGAATGCTGGGGCCAAGATAAAGAGCTGTCCTCTTCGCCTTTCAGGAGGACGGGGTGGGCCAGGCGATGAGCGAGTGCTTCTGCTGTGGGCCAGCCCTGCACCCAGCATGTCTTGCCCATCCCGCCTGGGATCCCAGGGCCGGAGAGTAGGTACAGGCCAGGGGCAGATGCGCCATTCGGGATGTGGCCACCTGCCCTATATCTCCCAGCATGTGACTGGACGGCCCAGGTGGGGCAAAGGCCTGGCACCCCTGGCCTTGGAGCGGAGAGAGTGCCCACCTGGATCAGATTGTGACTATCCTCTCTTCTCTTCAGCATCACACGGTGCCGCCACTGCAGGTACTTCGCCTGGTGGGTGAGGATCTCAGAGTTGAGGGTGGATTTCCGACTTCGCAGATCGAGTGTGGAGACGTGATGAAGTGGGGTGGCCAAAAGCTTTTCATCTGTGAGATCTTCTAGGGAAATGGGCAAGCCAAACTCTTGGCTCAGGTGCTTGATCATGGTGGAGGAAGGCAGCAGGTCTCGGGTGATCACCTCCCTGAGCTTGGTGCTGTAATGGCAGATGCAGTAGATCCTGGAACATAGAAGGGCCACCCTCCTCAGTCTCACCGGCCTTGCGAGACAGGTCAAACCATCCCCATTTTATAAGAGGAAAGGTCGGCTCAGAGAGGCTGATTAGCTGGTGAACCTGCGCGTAGAGGAGGAGAGCCGCCCATGCCCACGTGTCCTTCCTTGTCACCTTAGTGGCAGGAAGGGACTCTTTGTGGGGGGTGGGGGGCTGCCGGAGGTGAACCTGGGGAGGCTCCCCCCAGCCTGGGTACCCTGGCACCCCTTCTCTGCCGGGACAGCTCAGGCCCAGCAGTGGGGACCTGGGGAAACGGGGTTCCAGGGGTATGAGGTTCTATCCCCCTCTCCCTCCTCCCTTTCCCTGCCAGCAACTTGGACCCAGGGGCCGACCAGGCTGCTGGGAGGAGAGCGGGCGGGTGGCCCCCAGGCAGCAGGACCCTGAGCTCCGGTGGTCGCTCTTCCTCTCTCCTCTGAGTAAATTCCAAGTGCACAGGCGAGGGGCTGCCAGGCCCTTTCTTCCACCCACACACAGGCTGGGTGCCTGCGGCTCACGGCTCAGGGCCACTTTCTGTTTCTCACAAGGACTGAGCCCTCCCTCCAGCTTCCTTCCCTGGGCCGCTCAGCGCCTGTGAGGGCCGGGCCGGGTGTCTCCATCACCGCAGCCGCAGCCGGGGCCTTTGACAGCAGAGGCACCGCCACCTGCTTCCTTTGTGCGGCTCCTGCTCGCTCAGGGCCTTTCACCTGGAACCCAGTGGCGGTGGGACTGGTCTGTGCCCTTTACGGGTGAGCTGAGGCTGCCGGGTGCCCACAGCCCTGGTGGCGGGGAGGCGGACTCCCTGCCATCACTCCCCACGCACAAGTGACCCTCCACCCAGGCACCGCGTCCCCTGGGAGCCAGGCTGGTCACCGCACAGCTGGGCGCCTCACATCGCTGTGCGGGGAGGTTTGGGAAGGCAGCCGTGTGGGCGAGTGGGGCCCTTCTGAGCCTGGGGAGGGCCCCGATGTGGGAGCACAGGCTGCAGAGGGGACACCGCACTGGAGCTGTCGGGCAGGACTGGGGTGCGGGTGCTCTACCTTCACGCTGAGCCCGCGCAGCCTCCACGCAGCAGGCGGTAGCGGTCCTGCCTTCGCATCCCTCCAGCCGCCCGCCCGCCTCTGTGTGAGCGGGAGGATGGCGCCCAGCAGCAGGGTCGGCTGTGCCGCCAGGAACTCCATCGTGACCACTGTTGCCCCCAAAGCAGCCCAGACTGGGGCCCAGGGGCGGAGGAGCCTGTCAGCCACGAAGTTCACTCTGTTCTCCGGGCAGGAGCCACGGTGCACGCCCAGGGAGCCTTGGCCTCCCCCTCGTCTGTCTGCCGGCCCCTCTCCCCGTGCTCCCTGTCCCTGTGCCTCGGGAGCAGTGCCCCCGCGCTGGGCCACCAGGAACGGGGCGTGTAGCAGGCGGCACAGTGTGGGCCTGTGACACACTGAGCAGGGGCAGGCAGGCAGGCCCACGGACCGGGCGCTCAGGGGACACCCCAGGAAAGAGTCGGCGGGCCTCCTGCGGGAGCTGAGCTCGTCAGCCTTGCAGGCAGGGCAGCGAGAGGGGGCTCGCCGTCCCCTGGAAGCCATGCGGCTTGGAGCAGCACCCACTGTGCACCCGGAGGCCTCTGTGGGGCTCTGGAGCGTGCACTTGGGGAAGTGGGGGCTGGAGGGGCTGGCTGGCATGTAGCACATGATATCGACCGCCAGGTCAGTGGCATCACTGCCCAGAGTGGCACCACAGGCTTCACACTGGCTCTGAGGGGCTGGTGCAGAGCAGTGGGCAAGGGCTGGGTGGTCTCAGGCACTGGTGGTTGTAGCTGGCGGGGGTTGGGGCATCTCCCAGCTGCTGTGAGGCAGGAGTTTGTTGCCAGGGGGGTGGGGGGTGGGAGGGGCGGGGAGGAGGTGTGAGAAGGGCAGAAGAGTGGCATCTGAATGGCTCCTGGTTGGCAGCACAGGGAAGGACAACCTCGGTGCCTGCCATCCCTGGGCTGGGCTGGGGCAGGTGAGATGTGACAACGAGTGGGTGGGACCCGGCTTTGGGGATCAAGGTGTCAGAAGGAATCCTGCCCTGCGACAGTTTCCTGGGTCCAGGGCCCTTAGTCCTTCTGCCCACTCTGTCCCTGAAGCTGCCCTAGGGCTCCAGGGTAGGACCCCGTGGATGACTGAGGGCGGGGCGGGGCCGGACAGGCTCCGGGGCACAGCCACCCCCGTCGCAGGCCTCCCTGCCCAGGAAGTTCCAGCATGTGCATCGGGGGCAAGACCATTTCCGCTTCTCAGCAGCCATCCCCAGGGTCTAGTCCGGGTCAGGCTTGCGTGGGGCGGGAAAGGGATCACAGACTCAGCACTGCACTGGCCACGGGGTTCGGGGAGGGAGAGTGCGCACAGGACCACGCTCCATCCATGGCCGGGGGCCTGGGCGCATGCGTGTGGCTGCCCACACCCCAGCTGGACCACTGCAGGCCCAGGTCTGCCTGGCAGAGGCTCAAGGAGGCAGTTCAGTGCCCTAAAGCAACACACAAGCCCTCTTCCCCTCGCAGCCTGAGGACTGAGCGGGTGGGGGCCACAGCAAGCCCATGGGGGTGGTGCAGCAGCTCAGCCCTCACAGCAGCGGTGATCCTCCCACACGGGTGTCTCCTCCACCCCTTAGGCCTGCTGGCCACCCGCAGCCTCTGCCACCTATAGCCCTGCCTGCCAGCCTCCTGCGCTGCGTGGCAGAGCCCCTGAGTGCCCAGGCCCCACGGAACGCAGCCCGTACCCTGTGCTCACACTGTGCTGCCTCCCTAGCATAGTGCCTGGCCTGGGCGCAGTGCTACCCACTCACCCCCCACTGCAGTGTCAATCTTCTCTCCTAAACGGGGCCTGTTTCCTTAGCCCTCCTCCTCGGCAGGCACCATTCTCTACGCAGATGGAGGAGCTGTGCCCCGAAACCCGGAAACCCAGCGGGAGGAGCGCACAGCCTCCCGGGTGGGGGGTGCCCACCGTTCTAGGCCTGAGAGTCACCAGTGTTGGAGCAAAGGGAACAGCACAGGCCGGAGCCAGTTTCACTCAGTGGACAGAGCATCGGCCTGCAGCCTGAAGGGTCCGGGTCAATACCTCAGTTGCAGGCTTCAGCCCTGGTGGTGGTGGTGGTGGGGGGCATGCGGGAGGCAACCAATCAATGTGTCTCTCTCACATGGTGTTTCTCTGTCTCTCTATCTCCCTTCCACTCTCAAAATCAATGGAAAAAATATCCTCGGGTGAGGATTAAGAAGGAAGGAAGGAAGGAAGGAAGGAAGGAAAGAAGGAAGGAAGGAAGGAAGGAAAGAAGGAGGAAAATAGAAAGAAAGAGCCAAAAACAAGTTTGGCTCAGTGGATAGAGCGTCAACCTGCCGAATGAAAGGTTCCATTCCGGTCAAGGGGCATGTACCTTGGTTGCAGGCACATCCCCAGTAGGGGGCGTGCAGGAGGCAGCTGATCGATGTTTCTCTCTCATTGATGTTTCTCTCTCATTGATGTTTCTAACTCTATCCCTCTCTCTTCCTCTCTGTAAAAAATCAATAACACATATTTAAAAAAGAAAGAAAGCAAGCATAGGCAAGGGGATGCAAGTAGCAAAAGAGCCAGATCTTTGGAGAAGGGCTTTCTGAGGAACAGGGAGAGGAGGGAGAAGCAGACAGGTAAGCCAACATCTGGCTGAGAAAGCTGTGGCTGGCCTGGTGGGTCTGGCAGTTTCCTATCACTCCCTGGGAACATGGGTTTGAACCAGTTTCTCACACCGCAGGCTATTCTGGGATGTTCTCCAAGCACAGCAGGTAGATTCATGTGACCTGTGTTTGAATGAACTGCCTTCATTTCACCAATCTGCCTCTCAAGCTCTCTTGGGAGAGCATGTGGTATAGTGGAAGCGACACAGGCTCAGGGTCCTTTGGGACGGCACTCCACTCCTGGCCCAGCCTCTTTGAGTGTAAAGGACAGTGACTGCCCCTCAAAGGGCCACTGCGCTGCCCACGGGCACTGCCACAGGCAGGCGGGCAGCTCCCATCCCTGCGGCAGGTGGGGTGGTACCTGGTCAGGGTCCGGAAGGCCTTCTGCATGACGGTGTTGCGGAGGTGGAGCGCCACGTGCTTCATGAGCTGTGTCAGGGGCTTGCAGAGGTGCATGTGGTACAGGATGGTGTCCAGGTCCGTGTAGAGGCGCTGCTGAAACAGCAGCTGGGAGTTGTAGAGCACCTTGTATTTCCCGTACTCCGCTCTGGTGATTCTGCAAGAGATGGCCACAGGGCGGGGCTTTAACGCTGCTCCTCAGGCTCTTGTTTGGCTCTGGCTGACGGGGTTTCTTATTTTTATTTTTCGTGCTTGTTTAAAACCTTGAAGGAGAGGTTGGCAGTGAAAATGCTGAAATGCTGATACCAACCTCATGTTGCTGTGTCTTACTGGCCCTCCCTCACCCTCTACCCTGGCACTCACCTTTCTCTGCTGGCTATACCAGCCTGCAATCTCTAAACACAGCCCGCTGTGCCACTGCCGTGATTGGCACACATTGTTCCCACCTTGTTGAACCTGGTGAAGGCCATACGCATCCTGCACAACTGCTGGTGTGTCTGTGTGTGTTGTCATGGGCTTCCTCTTTGATGAAGTATGTGTCCAGGTATTTTGCCCATTTTCCCATTGGGATATTGTAATTGCTTTCTTATGGATTCACAGGCATTTTCTATGTTCAGCATACCACTCCACACATTGTAAATATATATTTTCCTCCGTGGCTTGCATTTTCACAATTCTTATGGTGTCTTTGCATGAACAGAAGTTATTAATTTTAATGTAGCCAAATGTATCATTATTGTCCTTTATTCTTTGTGCTTCTTATTCAAGAAACCTCTCTTTATTCTGAGGTCATGAATATGACCTTTATTAGCATCTAAAACTCTTATAATACCAGTTTTCAAAATTAGACTTTTCTGGTGGACTATGAGTAAGGCCAGGTATCTGTGGTCTAATTGATTGTACTAGTACTGTGTCCACCAATTAGGGCCCTTTATGTCAGATGTCACCACTGTAAGAAACTGAGTATTGATTGGGTCCATGGAACTTCTCTAATATTTTTATGACTTATTGTAAGTTTATAATTATTTCGAATAGGTTTTTAATCCACCTGGGATCTTTGTAAATTACATGAACTAGAGAATTAGGAAACCATAAGTGAATTGGGAATAGAGTGAAAGTTCCCCAAATTGGTAAAGGACATATATGAAGCCCTACACCTAACATAATATATAATGGGAAAGACCCCATGCCTTTCACCGAAGATGTCACTATCTGCTATGAAATAATGCTGCAAGTCCTAGCCAGCGCACTAAGGAAGTAAAGACATATAGTTTAGAAAAGAGGAGATGAAACTACCCGTATTTGCTGATGATATGATGGTCTATATAGAAAATCCCAAGAAATCCCTACCAAAAGCAAACACTCCTCAAACCAATGAATTTAGCAAGGCTACAGGATCAACAAAGAAAAATCAATCATATTTTATATATAAGCAGTGAACACCTAGACTGAAATTAAAAGTATCATATCACTTCAAGTGACTAAAAAATAAAGTACTTAGATATAAACCTACCAAAACATGTACTGACCATGTATGTTTAAAACTATAAAATGCTGCCCTGCTGGCATGGCTCAGTGGTTGAGTGTTGACCTATGAACTGGGAGGTCATGGTTCGATTCCCGATCAGGGCACACACCTGGGTTGAGGGCTTGATCCCCAGTGTGGGGCGTGCAGGAGGCAGCCAATCAATAATTTTCTCTCATCATTGATGTTTCTATCTCTCTCCCCTTTCCTCTCTGAAATCAAATAAACAAATATATTTAAAAAAAAAAGAAAATAATAAAATGCTGTTGAATGAAATTAAAGCTCTAAATAAATGGAGAAGCATACCATATTCATGGATTGGACGACTCAACAACAATCATGTCAGTTCTTCCCCAAATGATATATAGGCTTAATGATTCTTACCAATATTCTAGCGAGACTTTTTATAGATACAGACAGCTTATTGTAAAATTTAAATGAAAAGGCAAAAAAACTAGAATAGCTGAAATAATTTTGAAAAAAAAAGAATAAAGGGGAAGGAATCACTTACTTGACTGATTATAGCCACATTAATCAACTATGTGATACTGGTGAAGCGATAGATACATAAATCAATAGAACAGAATAGAGAACTCGGAAATACATCCATACATTTATGACTCACTGATTTTTGATAAAAATGCAAAAGCATTTCTATAAAGGAAGATAGTATTTTCAACAAATGGTGCTTTAGTCAGTAGATATGAATTGGCAACAAACAAACAAATACCCCCCTCCCTTTCCCCAACTAAAATAGAACAAACAAAAACTCAACCTAGATTACTGCTCAAGATGGCGATGTAGGAAGACCCTGAACTACCTCCTCCCCGCACACAACAGCTCTACTAGTATAGCTACATCTGGAACAGTTTTCTCTGAAAAAAACAAACACCTTTTTCACAGAGGGCAAACAAGAAAAAAGCCACACAGGAGCAGGGAAAAAGGCTGACACAATGTCACCATAGTCCCCACCTTGGCACAACAGCCCACAATTGGAAGGAAACTCAAAACGGAAACTTTGCCCTGAGAAGCGAAGGTTCCATTTCCACAGTGGACATCCCAGCTTTTAAGATGAGCACCTAAGAGATGAGCCCTCAAAACATCTAGCTTTGAAAACTAATGGGGCTCATTCCCACAAAATCTGTGGGGCTGCGGCGAACGGAGGAAGGATTCTTAAAGGGCTGGTGCCAGACTCAGTTGACCAGGGCCCAGCACAAAAGCAGCTCTTTTGCAAAGTGCCCAGATTTTATGTGAAAGAGACTCATTTGCTAATTGTAATGCAGGGGCCTGCTTTCTGGAGGCAGAGGCTGATAGGTACCAACTCCCCTGACTTCCTCATTTTTTTCTTTTTCTTCTTTCTGTTGGGTGCCCTCCCCTTGTCCTACCTCGCCTTCTCTACCCCCCCTCCCACCTCCCATCTTTTGCTTCAGCCAGTGGGATTTAATGAACAAACTGAACTAACAAGCAAAATAGGATAAACTCATAGATGGAGAGCAGGCAGACAGTCGGGGCGTGGGGGTGGGCTGGGGAGGTGTGGAGGCGTTGAACAAAAAAGAGAACTGATGAACATGAACAATGGTATTGTTACGGGGGTAGAGGGGAAAGGAGGGAGATGGAAGAGGGCAAAGAGGGGTTAAAAGGTAATGGAAAAATAAAAATGGCAAAAAATGTTAGTATTATTAAATTGGAATTCCATTGATTCCATAGACCATTTGGAGATAATAAACACCTTTAAAATATTGAATATTCCAAACAATAAACATGGTAGCTCCCTTCACTTATTTTGGTTTTCTTAAATGTTCCTAAAAGTTCCATAATATTTATGACAGAGGTCTTTTGTTCCTTTTTGTCAAATTTATTTCTATCAATGTCATATTTTATGATATCTTTCAATTGCTTCCTCTTTAAAAGTTATTTTTTGTGTGTAGGTGCTATTTAGAAATTCAACATTAATTTTTATACTAAGAAACCTCATAAAACTAATCTGAAAATATTTTGGGGATTATTTTTTGGTAAATTTCTAATGAAATCTTAAACTGATTGACATAGTTTAAAACACTTATTTCAATGTCTGTAACATCTCAGACATTTCCAGTAAATGTCTCAGTAATTTTTAGCCTTTATTTTTCTCAAATATGAGCATTTAAGAGTAAAGTTTTTTCCCCTAAATAATGCTTTAACACCATCCCATAAATTTAGATATTTTGCTATTTCCATTATTGTTCAAAATGTCTAGTTTCCATTACAGTTTCTCTTTTGACCCATGGGTTATTTGGAAGTAATTGCTAATTTTTAAGCATTTGACTTTTTTCTTCCATATATATATATATATATATATATATATATATATATATATAATTTCTAGCTTAATTGAACTGGGGTCAGTGGACATACTCTATTTATTTCTGGGAAAAAATCTTTCCATGGAGACATAATTCACATACCACCTGACCTGAATAAGATAAACTGTAAAGTTTGAAGGCACCGTCCCCCAAACTGCCCCGACTTCTGATAACAGAAAGTTCCAGGGATTCCTAAAGGCACAGCCAGGCTCATCCATTTGTTAGAAGCATGTACCGAAAGCTGTTATGCTAACGCAGCTTAGTGCAGGGAAAGATACATGTTCAAATGAGCCAAAGGAAGCGGTCCATAGAGTAGGGTCCGAGATGGTTCCAAACACAAGGCTTCCCTTGGCCTTTCCTCACGGAGTCAGGGTGTGCAGCTTTCCTGACATTGGAGAGCGGCTATATGCACAGATCCCCCAAGCCTTGGTATCCACAGACCATGGCTACAGACGGAGGACTGATTAATTGCTTGGTGGCCCATGTGGCAATCTCAGGCTCCAGGTCAGTTGACACTGCGTGATCCACAGCTCTACCCTAAATCCCATTGTTGTTATTTTGGGCACAGCCAATCTTCACTATGATTATCTGGTGAGCCTGCTCCACCTTAAGATCTGGTGTGGTCAGCTCCCAACCTACACAAAGACCCTCCTAGGAGGTATAACGTAGATTACCTACCAGGAGACAAGGGCGAAGGCCTGACCTCTCTTGGGCAAGGCCAAATTCTTTACTACACGTCATAAATGGCACACTTTTAAAGTAGTGTATACAGTTCAGTGGTGTTTAGTATATATATGCACAATGCTGTGCAGCCATGAACACTGTTGACTTCTAGGGTATTTTCATCATCCAAAAAAGAGACTGTACTGTTAGCATCACTCTGCGCTTCTCCTTTGTACCTTCCCTGAGATCTTGGCAACCACTGATCTTCTATCTCTAAGGATCTGATCTACTTCAGTCTCCAAGGATTTGATCTACTTCTCTCTCTAAGGATTTGAAATGCAGACATTTCATATAAATGGAGTCATAGAGTATGTGGCTTTTTGTGTCTTGCTTCTTTTACCTGGCAAATGACACAATGTTGAAGCATGTGTATCGATGCCTCCTTCCTTTTTTATGACTGTATATTATTCCATTGAATGAATATATCACCTTCTGTTCATTGGTCGATGAAACATATGGGTTGCTTTGGATTACTATACATGCTGCTGCTATGAACATTCAATGTGTATGTTTTTGTGTGGGGAAATGTTTCCAGTTCTCTTGGGAAGATAACCAGCCTTAAGACCAGTTTCTTCCAATCTTTCTTGGTCCATAGCTCAAAACAGGCCCCCACAGGGCTGCACTCCCCTGCTGTGTGGACAGACTCAACTTGAAGACGTTCTGCTGTTATCAACATCTGGGTCCCGGGATATCTGAGCTCTGAGGGGACTTACAGATTAAAGGAGGGAGGTCCTATTTACCTAAACTGGGATACTTGAAAAGCATGAAAGGAAAAGAGAAATATTATGTCATCAAAGCTAAAGAATGGAAGGACCATGAGGGCTACCCGCTCCAGCCCAGAATCAGATACGTCAGTTGCCTGTACAATGTCCCCATCGTGTGCTTTTGAAAGGCCTTTAGGGAAGAAGAATTTTCTGTAGCTTTGACAGCTCCTCTAGATTCAAAATATCACATATATCCTATCTTGGGGAGTTGAAATCCATTTCTTTGTGATGTCTACCTTAAGGTCATAAAGCACATTCTTTTTTGTTTTCTTTCTTTCTTTCAATTCACGTGGACCGGGGTCATACACAACATTCTGCTCCCCATTAACCAAGTAGGCTCCCCCCAATTCTGAAGGCCGGGCCCCTTTTCCTGAACCACCTTTTCTTCTATGTATCCTGAAAGTCTTTCCTTCAACTAAAGGCAATCATCAGTTCCTCTTGTTATAAAATTCAATTTCTGAGCCCCGAGGAGCACCCTCTAATAAACCCCAAGAGGAAAGGAGCGAATGTATCCCTCTCGCAGAGGACAGGGAACCTCAGCATGGCTTTGCGAGAACTCTCCCCTCACTCAGCATCCAGATGCCACCTACCGGCTTTGGTGGCTCTCCCAGAGCCGTTTCAAGCCTTGGTCAGCCAAGCCTTCCAAGATGAGCAGGTGGATCTTTCCATCCAGCAGGTGGAAGCCAGTGAGCACATCCAGGTCTGGCCTTTCCTGGATCTTCACCCGAATCTTAAAGGCGGACAGGATCTGCTGGATGTTCGTGATCGGGTAGGAGTCCAGGTCGAGGGTTTTGGCATTGATCATGGTGATGTCCTGCAGCAGGCTGTACAGGAGGGAGATCTTCTTGGTATCAAATACGAAAACGATGCGGCCAAACTGGGTGCCCATGATGTCTGAACTGGGGGCTTCTGCCATGGCCCTCAGTGGCACTGTGACGTCCACTCGCAGCTTGAGCAAGGAGTTGGCATCTATGTAGTTGCCCATGGGCATTGGGCCGTGATGGGCATCTGTAGGGACCCTGAACCCCACAACCTTCCTGTTCCTGCTGAACTCACCATGGTGTATGGGCTTGGACTCACAGTTGTGGATGGGGATAGCCAAGTTCAAGTACTTGTGGCCGAGGAGGAGGTCAGCAAAACTTACCTTGGCGACTCCATAGGGGTCCCACATCTTATTTTGGGACCCAAAGGGGTTGTTCTCTGTCTCTTTGGGAGGGACCAAGGCCTGAAAGTTGAGGTATGAATCCAGAGGGTCCTCCCCAAACAGGGTGGGCTTTCGGGAATACTCCTCTGACTTTCGGTCTCGATCATGAACTTCTACCACCATTGGGGGGCCCTCCAGGTATTCCCTCAGGTCATTGGCATTCATTGCCCCAAGGAAGATGACATTGACGTCCTGGAAGAAGACGTGGCTTCCATGGGGCTGTCCTTCAGTCTGGTGAACCGGAGTCTTATGAAACTGGTACTTGCAGTACACGGGGGAGCAGAACCTCTGTGAGAGAGCCGGGAACATCACGTCATTGTGCTGCAGTGGCAGCAACCCTGTCTCTCCTCTAAAGGAAGGCTCCCAGTTGCAGGGGCTCAAATTCCAGTGCCATACTCATCTCCCACAGCCCCGGTAGTCTGGGTCTCCTCATCCAAAAAACACCGACTACAGAGCCTGCTCTGCAAGGTCATTCCCAGGACTGAGTGACATACGTGAAAGTGCCAAGCTGGTGGCGGGCACAGGAAAGGGCTCAACAGTTCATTCACTACTTCTTCCTCCCAAATTGTGGATGCCATGAAGACAGGCCATGGGCTTTTTCCATGTCTATATTTTTAGGTCTCAGGTCACGGTCAGGCAAAAAATAAAAGGTGGACACAAGTGAACCAGAAATTCATCTGGGGAGCTGGCACAGGCTCATCTTTACCATATTAAGCATCCACGTGGCAAGCTGTGACAAGGGGAAGAACGGTTCAGAGGGGATTTGGGCTTGAGAGGTGGTGGAAAATGAAATGGAAAAGGGGGCAGAGCTGTGTTGAGCCAGGGAATAGGGAGCTTTTGCATATGTTCACCGTGGTGCTAGGATTTTTTAATAAAAAAACTGTTACAAAAGTTATGATCTGAATTCATATTCAAAGTGTTCTATTTATTGTACACTGATGCTGGAGTTTATTTTAAAACAATGCTGGAATTGGTAGTGCTCCCAGGTTCCTTGAAGGAGGACTTGAGAACCTTTCTGCAGAAACCCACTTTCAACCTATGCCTCAAAGAACTCCCACAGAGAGGTCCACTGAAAACCTGAGATCATAGCAAAATATCACTAAACACATCAGGAAAACATGGTCCTATGAGCCAAACCAGGTCCACAAAGGCCTAAGGTGTATAATAATCAGATACATAAAACACACATCACATTTAAAAAATTTAAAACATCATCACGGTCAAATCTATCAGAGTCCTATTTACTAATCATGAATCATTTAAAAATGAAACAATTAAACATATGCTACAGTAGCATATGTCTTCAAAAATGCTTAAGAGAAAATAAAATGGAAGATGTATAAAACGTATACACTGAAAACTATAAAACATTGCAGACAGAAATTAAAGACATAGTGAAATATACCATTTTCATGGTCAGGAAAATGGAGTTAATTCTAGATGAATCACAGACTCAAACATAAAAGCTGAAATTATATATCTTCTAGAAGAAAACATTAGAGAATATCTTCATAAAATTAAGGTGGGAAAAATTTATTTGACAGGACACAAAAAACACTAGTCATAACAGGAAACATTGATAAAATGGACCTCATCAAAGACACTATTAAGAAAATTAAAGTCAAGCCTCAGACTGACAAAAAAAAAATGTCCTATATATCCTATAAAATAAAAGCCTAATATGCTAAGTGTCCAGTCGTCTGGTTGACCATTCAACCAATCAAAGCATAATATGCTAATGAGAGAGAAACATCAATCAGCTGCCTCCTGCACATCCCCTACTGGGTATGGGTCCGCAACCAAGGTACATGCCCTTGACTGGATTCGAACCTGAGACCCTTCAGTTCGCATGACCCTTCAGACTGATGCTCTATCCACTGAGCCAAACCAGTTAGTGCTCATCATTGATATTTCTCTCTCTCTCTCTCCCTCTCCCTTCCTCTCTGAAATCAATAAAAACATTGTTAAGAAAAAATTTTAACAACCAAAAAATGAAAAATTAAAAATAGTCAGAGGAACTTTTAAATCTGTTTAAAAGGAGGAAAAGCACACCCACCTTGCATTCTCCCAGTGAATGCACCTAAAAACCCTAGACAGAATGCATGAAGCAGCTTATTAGAGGACTCTGAAAAGCACAGGGAAATGGGCAGACTGGTGAAGGAGACCAAACTCATCGAGTTTACTGGGTTTTATTTTCCTCCCATATGTTCCTGACTGGGCTCAGGAACTGTGTATCCCAGAACTCTGCATCAGGCGTGGACAGAGAGCTCTAAGAGAAATCCTCTATTTCTGGTCTGAGAAGTGGGTGTGAGGATCCCTATGGGACAGAGTGGGGGGAAACACCCTGGTGATTTTCTTTCCCAGAGTCTTTTGATTACTTTGTAAATTATATAAATGACTAATCACCCTTTTGTACATCTAAAACTAATATAATATTGTATGCCAAAACTGTAATTGAAAAATACATTTAAAAAGAAAAAAACCTGGAGGGAATTAGCAAACTAAAATATATAGCTGAATGAATTACCCATGTTTACACAAAATGACAAAGACATCCTATATAATAAAAGGCTTATATGCAAATTAACCAAACAGTAGAATGACCGGTTGCTCAACGCAGGAGCTGCCCCCTGGTGAGCACAGCAGCATTGTGGGAGTCTCTCCTGCCTCCCACAGCAGTCAGACATCCCCCAAGGGCTCCTAGGCTATGAGACGGTGCAGGCTGGGCTGAGGGACCCCCTCTCCCCTCCATCACACAAACTTCATGCACCAGACCTCCTAGTAACACATATAAAGGGACGAATAAGAGGAAATGGAGGAGAATGGGATTAGATCTAACATATAGCTAACTGACAAACACAACAGCAGAAAGGTGAAAAGAGAGAAGATAAGGATAGGGAATTTAAGAACACATCAAAGACATGAATCCTTAAGGCTGAAGAAGCACAAGCATCTCTCCCATCATTTATCCTTTTCTCAAGATGCTACAGGAGGATGAGCTCCAGCATAATCAGGGAGCAAACAAAGCAAGAGGAGACAGAGAATCCAGGGACAGGGCGCCCATCAAGAGAGGGAAAAGGGAGCTTCCAAGACAAACACCCGGCTGGTTCAAGATAAGCCAGCACTGCTGCTGTTCCAAGGAAGTCTGGGGCTCCTTCCGAAGGCAGGATCACTGCCCCCATTGGAAGAACACCCGTGGGAGACCTTGCACCTTGGAAGCTCCTAACCCCAGAAACCCAATCTCTTTCATGCCTCGCTGTGAGGCCCTAAATGGGGAAATGGGGGTGATTATCCACCTCATGGCACAGTGGCTGGGGACAGGAGCTCTCCGAGCAGTTCATCTGGCTCATTCTTACCTTGAGTTCCTCGATGGGCACAGGGTGCGATGGAAGGCAGGAAACACCTTTGATCTTTATGATCAGGGGGTTTAAGTCCTGCTTTTGCTCCTCTGTCATGATGGGAACTTCCGTTTTTAAAGTCAAAAAACAATCTAAAATGTTGGCAGACATTTTACTGCCATGACTCACGACAGTTTGCCAACCTAGTGGGGCAGGGGTAGGGGTGGGGGAGACACACACGGCATTAGACTGATACTCATGACATTCCAAAGACAATCACAGAGGGATGAGGCAGGCTAAGAAGAGTCAATAATGAAAAAAAGAAATCTTAAAAAATAAAAGCTGGGAAATCTATGCAGACAGCATGTTACACACCAGATTTCTCAATCTGAGTTCCCATAAGTTCTCTCAGAGAATTCAATTTTCTAAATTTAATCTTGATGGTCCTCTAGTAATATAAGCAGGCCCTGAATCCCCTCTCGGCTACAATAAGGAATACAGATAGATACTAGGTCCCAGGCATGACAGTCTGATGTAGTTGGCCTTCACATTGCAATTTTAAAATTTTAGGGCATTCAGAACCATCATCCTAGACTTGTGCCGTTTTGTACAGTAGTGATTGGCTGTATATGGCTCCTTAAATTTAAATGAACTAAAATTATTATTATTTCTTTTGTTTTTTACACTAACTTAGAAGGCAGTTCTTTCTTCACGAGTCACATTTCAAATGCTTAGGAGCCACCTGTGGCTAGAAGCCACGGGATTAGACAATGCAGATATCAGACACCCATCACGGTAGAAAGCTCTGTTGGAAAGCTTTCACACTAATGTCTATTTTGGGGTCCATTGGTGTCACTTTAACAGCTGTGCTCCAATGAGAAAACATAGATATTGATGCACAACATAACGAATGCATTTGAGCCAAGTCACGCGGGCACACCTCCCACTGTGTTGGTTTTGCAATGGTACAACTAGCACAAAGGGCAGGGGCATTGAACCAGGCACGGCTCACAGAGAGCTGTGAGAGTGCTTTTCTCATAAAAGGTGTCCATTCACTTCACCAGGTGGGGAGATACTGGGGAAGGGAAAAATGGCAAAAAGCTGCACTTTTGCAAGCAGCAAGGCTAGGTTTAAATCCTACCCGACTCTTGGTAGTCACATGACCCACAACAAGTTAGAGGCTCTTGGAGGCTCCGTTTACTCCTGTGCAAAATGGGCACAGATACCACCTTTCTTAGTGCGCTGCACATGAAGGTGCCAGGAACACTGCCCAGACCATAGAACATGCTTAAAAAAATCAGTCCTATTCCTTTCAAATGCTTGTAATTATATTTCTAGGCACATAAACACCCAGTTACTCATGCTCAGAAAGAGAGTAGGCACTTCCAAAACAGGCCACGGGCCCATGTGGCAGCTGTGGGCCGAGGCGGTGAGTGTCTCCTGGGGGCGACCCTCCCCGTTCCCACGAGATTCTCTTCAGTGAAGCCAGCTCATTAAGGCCACTGACTAATTATGATTTGTGTTCTAGCAGTTTGGAAACCCTTTCCTAGAAAAGATTACCCAGTTTAGAAAAAAAAAATCTCCAAAACAAACATGGAGCAAAATCATCACTAGAAATGGAGGGAGGTGCCAGCCATAATTGCAGGACAGGGATTCCCAACCTCAGGGCTACAAACATTGAGGACAGATCATTCTTTCTAGTGAGGACAGTTAATAGGACCCCACTAGATGCCAACAGCATCTGGCTCCTGTTTGTGACAATCAAACATGCCTCCACACAATGTCAAACCTCCCCTGGGGGGCGCCAGTGCCCGCGGTGAGAATCTGTTCCAGGATAAGGGGGAGGGCAGGGGAATGGACTGTGTGTGGTTTGTGCACCTACAACTGCTAGACTGGAACACGTGTTAATACCACTTAATCCTCAAACAATGCTGGTGGTTGCTATCAGCTCGCCTTTGCAGATGGGGAAACTGAGGCCCAGAGATGGTAAGTCCTTGTCCAAGGTCTCTTGGCTAATATGTGTTGGAACCAGTGTATAAACCAGTCCTGCTTGGCTAAGATAGTTATCCAAAATGCAATGAAAATAAGAGTTTATTTCAAACTCAGCGTCTTCCTAGCATCTTTCTGGGTTACTAGCTAGCCAACATTTACCACTAAAGTCTGCACACACTTGGGCTATTTTGAAACTGAAGATGACTACTATAAATAATCACGCTAGTGTTGGAGTAGATCTGATGCTACCAGAGCAAACACAAACACACAACTCGGCCTGCCAAGTGGGGACCATTCTCAGTTTATCGCCATCAACCGTGACATCAGCGGGAGGAAGGAGGTTATCTCTCTGTTTCCTTCGCTGGAGCCCTGCCCAGTGTCCTGCCACCTCGTGCCAGCAGCCCCTCTGTGTCCCGCTGGGAGCACGGACTTTTAGCCGCATGGGACAAACACCAGAAACTGTCGGGAATGGGAGGAGTAGGGGGTACCTGCGAGGAGCGGCATTATTGTCAGCTGGACAGAGAAGGCGCCCTGTTTCCAGTGGTCCGCCAGCTTGGTGTCAGTATCCTCTTCTGCTTGGTATTTTTTCCTTCTTCGCCGTCTTCTCCTCACCTTTTCTGACTCTTTCCATTTAACTGCGAAATCACAGGAGGGCATAAGTGTTAAGAGGAACTGACTTTTAAGCTGCCACGGGTGAATACCACCAATTCTCTCAGAGGTTTGGGGAGGTTCTGGAAGCTTCTTGAAGGCAGAGGCTGTTCTTTGTGCTGCCGCTCCTTCCCAGCGACCAGATGAGGTGTCTAAATGAGGGCAAGCTGCCAGGTGCCAGTCACATGCAGGGAGAACTGAGGGGGATCCTGGCTCTCCACCTGCTACTATCTGAGAACACGGGCAGGAGGGCCTATTGGTTCCATTGTGCAGAGGCCAATGGAACGGACGAGAAAGCCCAGAGTTAGATCCACACTCATAAGGGACTTAATAGATGCCAGAGGTGGCATTTTCAATCAGCGGGAAGGAATGGGCTAGTCAATTAATTATATTGAGGATCCATTTGCAGGCAAAGGAAACTATCCGACACCTCATGCCATCTGCAGGCTAAAGGTGGGAAACAAAGTCTTCAAAATCATGAGAAGATACATGGGAGACTATATTGACATCCTGAGGAGGAAATATTTCTTAAACATGACTCAGTCTGTAATATTTATCATGTATGTCACTGACAATGCATAATTATCCAGAAGATGTAAAAAATAAGACTTGCTAATCCCTAAGAAAAATTGAAACCCAACAGAAAAATAAGCAGAGATAGCTGGCCGGTGTGGCTCAATGGTTGACTCATGAACCAGGAGGTCATGGTTTGATTCCTTGTCAGCACATATGCCCGGTTTGTGGGTTTGATCCCCAGTAGGGGGCATGTAGGAGGCAGCCGATCCATGATTCTTTCATCATTGATATTCCTATAGCCCTCGCTCTCTTCTTTTCTCTCTCTGAAATCAATAAAAACATATTTTTAAAAATAAGCAAAGATATAAGGATAGTCAGATCATATAAATGTGATCAAATGAGCATATGAGATGCTGTCAAACCCACTAGCAATCAATGATTAAGTCCCTGAATGTGTCAAGTAGGGTGATGATATGGAGGAAGAGGAATTCTCAGGACTGCTGTCAGGAGGGCAAATAGGTTCAACCCAGGGAGTGGGCTGGCAGCACCCTGAGGAGGAATGGCATTTCATACACTTGGCAACTACGCTGGGTAATGCCCTACACCTGTGATTCTCAACCTTTTTTATCTCATGGCACACACAAACTAATAACTAAAATTCTACATCACACCAAAGAAAAAAATTCTATTTTTTGCCTATCTGACCCCAAAATAGGTACAATGTTGATTTGTTCACACTGAATAGCTATTGTTGTGCTGGCTGTTAACATTTTTTCATTTGGCAATCTGAGGCAGTGGTCGGCAAACTCATTAGTCAACAGAGCCAAATATCAACAGTACAATGACTGAAATTTCTTTTGAGAGCCAAAATTTTTAACGCCACTTCTTTAAAATAGACTCACCCAGGCTGTGGTATTTTGTGGAAGAGCTATACTCAAGGGGCCAAAGAGCTGCATGTGGCTTGAGAGCCGCAGTTTGCCAACCACGGATCTAAGGGAAAAGAGGACAGTGCCCCTGACTAAATAGTCAGGTACTGCATGTTTTAAAAGTTCTTGAAGCACACGGGTTGAAAATCGCTGTTCTAGACTCACTTGCACGTGCACGAAGACACCTCAAGGATGCTCATTCAGTGCTGGTGGCAGTGGAACATTGGGGACAAGTCAGATGCCCCTCAAGGGATACTACATGGATGAAGGATGGTACATCCATCTAACAGGGTATTTTATAGAAGTTGGAATGAAGGTACTAGACTTATGTATATTGACACACATTAATCTCAGAAATAAAGTTTAGTGCAAAAAGCAAGTTGCAAGAAGATATGTATGGTATAAAGTCATTTCTATAACTCATAAAAACAAAAATCAATACAATGATGTATGACTGGGTGAGGAAGAATGGGTGGCAGGAAGGACCAACACCAACTTCTAAACAGGATAAGGTATACTTCTTTCTTTGTTGTTGTTCATCCTCACCCAAGGATTTTTTTCAATTGATTTTTTTTTAGAGAGAGTGGAAGAGGAGAGAGAAAGAGAGAGAGAGAAACATCAATGTAAGAAAGACACATCAGATAGTTGCCTCCCACACACACCCCAACTAGGACCAGGTATCGAACCTGCAACCCAGGTATGTTCCCTTGACCTGAATCAAACCCCAACATTCTAACCACCAAGCCATGCTGGCCAGGGCAAAGTTACAGTATACTTTTGTTTATTTATTTCTTTTGTTAATTCTCTCTGGATATTTTAAAATATCCAGAGGATATTTTTTTCCATTGCTTTTCAGAGAGATTGGAAGGGACGGGGAGAGAAACATCAATGTGAGAGACATATCGCACACTGGTTGCCTCCCGCACAAGCCCTGACTGGGGGTAGGAGCGAACCTGTCACCCTGTGTGGCTGATGCTCTAACCACTGGGAAACACCAGCCAGAGCCGGTATACTTCTTAAAAGTGCAGGATGCAAAGGTGACTTAAACTATATCTGTAATCTTTTATTTCTTAGAAAAAAAAGAAAGAACAAGAAAGAGATGAAGGAAATATAGCAAAATAGTAACACCTAAATTGTGGGTACATTGTTGTTATATTTTTCTGTGTACTTTTCTATCTTTATTTCAAAATAAAAAGAATGGTTAGAAAATCTCATTAACATGCTTAAAGAACACAGGAAGGAGTGGGGCTATTTAATTTGAACAAGGGAAAACTCAGAACAAGCTGAGAGATCCTCGGATATGAAAGTGTTGACTGGTCTTTCAGGGCCGTAAACACAGGAAATAATCTTATCAGTTGTGTCCCCAGCACCTCGTAGAGAGCCTGACTCAGGCAGTCATTCCTCTGCAGCGTCAGTGTCCATCAGAACCAGGGAAAGCAGATGGACTGACTGGGAGCTAAGGAAATGACTTGGAGCAGTTACTGTTAAATGAATGGGGAATGGCCCTCACTGCAGGCTGCCGGTGCACTGGCTCTAGAATTTTCTACCTCCATCTGGAAATCCTACTGCTTGTGAAAAAATGGTGAGCAGATCTAGGACTAAAATGGGAGGTAGGTCCCAGCCAGAGTGGCTCAGTGGTTGAGTGTTGTTGACCTATGAACCAGGAGGTCACGGTCCAATTCCGGATCAGGGCACATGCCTGGGTTGGTGGCTCGATCCATAGTGTGGGGCGTGCAGGGGGCAGCTAATCAATGAGTCTGTCTCATCACTGATGTTTCTCTTTCTCTTTCTCCCTCTCTGAAATCAATAACAAAACATTTTTTAAAAATGAGGAGGTAGATTTACTGGCCTCTGAATTTCTTTGCTGCTTGGCAGCCTGTCATTAGGATTGCGTGAGCAGTTCCTACAACCTTGGATATTCTTTCGTTCATTCCACAATAAGCAAACAGCTTCTACCTTCCAAGGATAGTCTTTCCCCTACTCTTTTACGCTTCCCCAATGTACTACATACCTACCCCTAACATAGTATCTATCACATAGAATTGTAATTATTTGCTTGAATGTCTCCAGTAGACATTAGTGATTTTCATGTTTCCCATATTCACAACAACATGGATCAGGAACACAAAAATACTGGAAGAGCGAGAAGGGATGAATAGATGGGGTGATGCAGGTAAAGCAAATGGAATTAAATAGATGGATGGATGGGTGGCGGGAATGGATGGATGAGGTGAGATAGAATGGATAAGTTGAAAGTATGTGTAGTATCTTTTTTATTTGGAGTAATATTTGGTCAGATATCAAAGATACTTATTGAAATATTTTATAATTCTTCTAAATCTAGTTATATTATAAAATTCCAAAACCCAATTTTACTTTGAAAGTTTTGCTTTTATATTATGTTTGCTAAGCTGCTAAATAATGGTCTCTCAATTAATTCCTTCATCTCCATCACTGTTGCTTCTCCCAAAGAAATAGTTGGTATTCCTGAAATGCTCCATTTGAAAAATTCACAAAGAGAAAAAGAAATAAAGGTGAAAAAATCAGGGACCAGAGAGATCTAAGAATCTATTTATTGGATTAAATGTAAAGAAATTAAAAATATAGCATTGCATTTCTCTAAGCCAATGTTTCTCAAATGTCAACATGCACATGAATTACCTGGGAATTTTGTTAAATAAAATACAGATGATGGTTTAGTAAGCCTGGGGTGGGCCTGAGATTCCACATTTCTAAGAAGCTCCCCAGTAATACTGGTGCTATTGGGCTGCAGACCACACTTGTACTATCCATTTCTAACCAACTAGAAAATACAGGGTGGGCAAAAGTAATAAATAGCACTACAAGAATAAACTGTGTTTCCATACTCACAGCTGTAAACCTCCCGTTGCCTCCTTTTGCCCACCCTATACCATGGGAGATAATATATATATATTTCAATAAAAGTAACTGGACTTCTAAAATATCCAGGAATTCATTCACAGGAATTATCCACAATGCCTAATAGGAAGGAAAAATAAATAAACTCTATTAATCAAGTCATAAAGGAGGACCTGAATTAGGTGAAATGATACAGCATGATCAGAGATGGGAGGACTTCTCAATATGAAAATGTCAATTCTTCCCAGATTAATCTATAATTTAATGCAAAACACATTTTTTAAGTTAAGATGTTTAAATGACATTTTGTCTTGGTTGTACCCATCCCATTCCCAAGCCAGCAGCTGGGCCTCCATTCTACCCATGGTCCCCATGGCATCCATGGGAACTCCTTCTCCAGGCCCCTCCGAGGCTCGAAGAGGCCCCAAGAGCCACCACCCCCTCACCCAGCAAGGGCTGTGGACTCAGTGATCTGAGGTTGGGATCACACTCCCAAGATTCCCAAGAATTCTGGTTTTAGAACTTTATACAAATTACTTTAACTACTCAGAAAATGAAAATAGTAATACCACTTCACAGTGATCAGTATGGATATTACATGAGATAAAATAACGTATGCCAAAGCACAGTGTCAGATGTAAAATGTGCTCATTAACACAAGCTCTCCTTTAATTTCACCTGGATTGTGTGAACCCCCTCATAACTGAATTTACTAAAAATCTACATGGCTCAGGCTTAGTGGATTTGGCTAAGTGGATAGGGCATCAGCCTGAGGACTGAAGGGTCTCTGGTTTGATTCTGGTCAAGGGCACATACCCGGTTTGCAGGTTCAATCCCCCAGCGTGGGGCGTGCATGGGGCAGCCGATAAACAATTCTCTCTCATCATTGATGTTTCTCTCTCCCCCTTCCTCTCTGAAATCAGTAAAAATATATTAAGAAAAATCTACACGGCTCATGGTGGGAGTCTGTAGGACTAGTACAAGACAGGGCTCCACTGCCACTCCCCAAACACCATGGGTCCTTTCTTAGCCAACTGTGGCAAGATCTTTTCATCTGAGTAGCTTTTCCTTCCCCTCAGTATTCTTGGGAAAAGCTTCAGGCACTGCTGGGTGAAACCTGGTAATATTTATTAGCAAATGCCTCCCAACATCTTGTTCCAAACTGTTCACCAGGAAATGAGGGTTCTTTTCACAATTTGTAATGCCAGCCTCAGACAGAAGGTCTGTATGTGGTGAGCACAAGTAAAAAGGTTTGTCAATAATAAACGAGTAAATGATTGAATTATACAAACTATTTATAATTATTTGGACAAATGAAGGCAAGAGGGGGCCTCCATTTGTTTATATAGTACCCTACAAAGAAAATAAAAGAAGAAGAAATGCCTATTATTTATTCAGCTGTCTACTTTGCACTGTTTACATGAGAAAATACTCAAAACACTTGAGGCTTCCTAAGTTCCCACCTATAGGGAATGAGTAAGCAAATTGCAGCATTACCAGCAGATGAGATCTGATTTAGTCCCCACAAAAGAGTTTATAGAAGGTTCTGAAGGACATTGGAAAGTGCACGTAATGACACAATATGTGTCAAAAAAAAATCTTAGAGAAAGGCTATGATAAACCAAAATATTACCATGCTTGTTCCTAGTGATGGAATTAGAGGTCATTTTTCCTGTTTGTTTGATACTTTTTAACTTCACTGAATTTTCTAAAAAACACACATATAACTTCTACAGTTAGAAAGTTTTTTTTAAAGCTACAATATAGACAAAAATTAAATAAAGAAAAAAAATCCACAACCAAAAGTGAGGTGTGCAGGGAGCAGCTTGCTTTGGCACCAGCGGAGCAGCGGGTAGGGAGAAGGCAAAGACACCGGGCACACACACTACAGCAGCATCACCTGCCCACCGCTCCCCCCTGCCACAGTCCTCACTCAGCTGGTCCACCGCGGTCATCTCCACTCACCATGTAAAGACTTCAAGGGTTTTCCTACTTTGACTGGCTTTACTGGGTCATACGCCTGGCTCCACTCATCTTTGCCCAGAATGCTTTGTTCGGATGTTCTTTTCTGATTTAAAATCAAATGTTTCACTTCGTCTAGAAAGTAGGATAAAAAAAAGAATCATTGGTTCAGTCAATGGGAGGAGGACTTACTGAATGCCTACTATGTGTCTATGACTCTGTGGGTGCTGGAGATGGAGCAATGGGGGAGAGGTCAGGCTCTCTTCCAAAGAGAGGTCGTTGCCTTGGGGGCTGCTTCCAGACACCAGAAGACTCAAACCTCACTGGCAAGGGCTTCTTCCAAATAAGAACTCTAAGTACTTGACATATATTACTCCATGTAATCATCACAGTTCACTTGAGGAAAGCATTACCACTCCCCCATTTCACAGATGACACTCAAGTAACTGTCCCGGGGCTGAGAACTGACCTTAGCAAAGTCAGGGCTACACCCTGAGCATTTGTCGCCAGTGTGGAGTCGACCCTTCATGCACATCGGTCACGTCTGTCAAAGCAGGGCTTGGCTTACACATGGCAGCGACCAGCGTGTGTGGAATGATGAGTGTGCAGAGGAAGTGAATGAATGAATGGAGGTGATGGAAGCTACAAGAAAGATGTGGGGACAAGGAAGTGAAATTGAGTTGGGCAGAAGGATAGATAAAAATTTTGGAGAAAGAAATGAGGCTGAGGACTTCCTGTCTATACCAAATGCCTAAAGGCTGGCCTTGCCATGAGGAAAAGCCTCGTGTCTTCAGGGCCTTGAGGATGGACCAGGTATGATATGGGGGAGGCCACAAGACAGGAGCCTTGGGGACAAATATAAGGTGGCTTCAAGGCAGGACTCAGAAATCAGACTTGTCCCCCCCCCCTGAGTCCCTGGGAAACCATAAAAAATTGCAGAGCAATGAAGTGCCAGGGTATAGAGTGATATTGAAGGGTCATGGGACGATGACAGAAGAGAGGAGGCAGGAATAGAGCTGGGTTTGCAGGGAAGAGCCATCTGAGGGAGAGAGCTCAAAGAATAACACACAGGCAGGGACACCAATAAGGTGTTGGTGGGCTAGTAGCCAAGAGTTGAGGACATAGCAGGAGTCAACTATGAGTTGGGGGGCTTCCAGAATAAGGTAATTTTTAACCAATACTGAGACACCAAGAGATGGAGCAGATTTTATGGGAGAGAAATGCTAACTCTTGGCTGGCATGCTCCAGTCAATTTGTTAGACTGAAAGCTAACAAATTCTACCATGTGACCTATAGTGTATTCAAATAAATTTCATATCTCCTGGATAAAAAACCTTATATGGCAGTTCTTCACTCCCAAAACACAAGTGTTTCCAGAAAATAGTGTTTAAGTGATAAAAGCAGGACTTAAGGTAGTATGTGTAGTAGAGTCATTTTTTGTTAACTTGTACCCACAGAGAAAGTGACGGGGAAATGTTAGCATTGGCTCTCTGTGGTCAGGCATCAGATGATCTTAAATTTCTTCTTTGAGCTAATCTATTTCTAAATTGTTTTACAAAGCAAACATACACTGATTTTTGTAATAGAAAAAATCACTAAACCTAAGATGCAGATAATGCTAAGCTTGAGACAAGGTTTGAAGCAAGGCAGGTGTTCTTATTTGAAAGAGCCTGTGGCCCCTCCAGGCAGGGCCTACAACACCATTCCTCCATCTTCTGGCCAGCTGACTCCATTTACCCTTCCAATCCTGGCTCCCAGGCCCCTTCTGCAGGAAGCCCTCTTCATACACACGCCCCAGCACCTCTGCTCCATCATGAGCCCCCTGGGGGGCAGATGTTTACCAGAAATTCTGCTCAGCAGCTCTGGGACAGGCTGGAACCTGCCTTTAGCAGCACTCTCAGTGCATCTAAGGCAAGTGTTTTAGAGCCACATTTTTCGGTTCTGGGTCTTTCTTTTGGTACTAATTGTAGGGTTTCTCACACAGGAACCCTACAATTAGTAGTTAACATATGAACCAGTGGTTGTCAGCAAGGGGTGGTTTTGTCCCCCACTCCCATCAGCAGACAATGTCTGAAGAAATTCTTAATTGTCACAACTGGGAGGCTACTTCTGGCAGCCAGAGGGACACACTCCAGTGCACAGGACAGTCCCACAACAAGGAATGATCAGACCCAAATGCCAATGGTTCTGAGGATTAAAAAACCCTGGGTGCAAATGAAATATTAAAAGCTGGAAGCCCTGCCCCACCTGGTTTGGCTCAGTGGGTAGAGCGTCAGCCTGTGGGCTGAAGGGTCCCAGGTTTGATTCCGATCAAGGGCATGTACCTGAATTGTGGGCTTGATCTCCAGTGGGGGCATGCAGGAGGCAGCTGATCAATGATTCTCTCTCATCATTGATGTTTCTATCTCTCTTTACCTCTCCTTTCATCTTTGAAATAAATCCATAATAATACAAGTATAATATGCCAATTAGACCAGACGTTCTTCTGGAAGATTTTCCAGATGAAGTCTGTGCTTCGAGGGAAGCCGGGGTCCCAGGTGCTAGAGAGAAGCTGGTGTCAGCAGCCAGGGAAGGAAGGCCTACTCTTTCATGAATTTCATGTACCAGGCCTCCAGTATATATATATGTATATATATGTAAATATGGCTGGAAGCCCTAAGTGCCCATCATCAGAAAGGCTCCTTGAGAAGTCAGGCTGCAAACCCAGGGAAAGGGCAGATTTTCAAGTTACAAGTAACTGTTTGTGGCACTGTCCTTTGCTCCCAGCAGGTAACAGTCTTGCTGTGCTTACTGTCAAATCAGAAAGCTGTACCTCCCTGCAAGGCACCAGCAGAAGCAATAGTACCACGCTCCACGAGCTCTCAGAGGCACATTGCTTTTATCTTTTAACAACCCTAAAATGAGGATGCATCTGTATAATCAACATCATGGGATCATTTCATTGGCAGTGTTTTACTATTGCTTTTATTCATTTAATTTTTTATTTTTTGTATTTTTTTATTGATTTCAGAGAGGAAGGGAGAAGGAGAGAGAGAAACATCAACGATGAGAGGAATCATTGATCAGCTGCCTCATGCATGCCCCACATTGGGGACTGAGCCTGCAACCTGGGCATGTGCCCTAACTGGGAATTGAACTGTGTCCTCCTGGTTCTTAGGTCGACACTCAACCATTGAGCCACCCTGGATGGGTTATTATTGTTTTAAAAATTTCTAGGGACAACAGACACCCTCTTTTTTTGCTTGTGTCTGTGGGTAGGGGGACCATTCCCATTGCCCTGCTCTGGACATCTGATTAGAGGAAGTAGGTACCCAAGATCACCAGCTAGTACAAGATGAAAACAGGATGGAATTCAGCTGCCTGACTTCAAATCCTGGGTTGTTCTACTCCTTCCAACACCCTCCTTGGAGGGGAATTCAAAGGACACTTGCTGGGGTTGGAATACTATTGACACAAGTCAGAGCTTCACCATGTGTAAACGTAACATGGTGTCTCAGGGTGGTGGGAATTTAAAAAATGTTTTCTCTTGTTTCTTGGTATCTAATTTTTTTTTTTCAGCGAACACACAATACTTATCCAGGGAGGCTTGGTATGGGTGATTGTGTGGACACTGCCCAGGGACAGGAAGTCCCTCAAGGTGGCAGAGGTGGAGGTGGTGGCTGATGTGCCTGCACACAGACAGCAGGAGGCACTTCCACAGTGGAGGACACTGGAGGGATGACGTACCGCTGACACAGAACCAATGTGAGCCCAGGAAAATGAGGTTGAGGGGACGCCGGCTTTTCTCCTGTAACTGGTGAGAAGCCACACCCCCTGGAAACATTGAAAATAGAATGTGGATCCCTGACTCACCGAAAGATCCTCCTTCTTCTGAGTAGGTAGAAGTCTTTATTCGATAAAACCTGATTTTTTTGGAAATCCTTTCCGTAGTGTCCCAGAGCCTCAAGGTTATTTTGTGAAAATTGATTTTCTTTAGTAATTCCTTTGTCACATTGATGTTAAACGTTTGGGTCCATGACACCCAGACTTTGTTTCCTTCCTGACATGGCTTTATGGTCTGTGTAGAAAAATACCAAGAGGCTTTCCGTGTGAGGCTCAGCAGCCTGGAGGACCCACCCCTGCCAGCCTCGCCCCACTGACAGGGAGGCCGGGCCCTGCTCTCCACCTGTCTGGCCTCTGTGTCTGGCTCTCTCCCAGGCTCCAAGTCACACCAGGAAATGGGTGTCCTGGACTGGGCCCTGTCACACTTCTGGGTTCCTTGGGAAAAAAATTAAGTTAAAGAAATTACCTATAAAAGAGTGTCCTTTCCAGTAACTCCAATCCCAGCTGGGCCACAGGCAGGAATGTGTGTGTGTGTGTGTGTGTGTGTGTGTGTGTGCAGGCAGGCAGGTGTGCACACATGTGTGCCCATACACACAAAGTAAGAAATTGCAGGAGCTACAAAAACATTTGAAACACCAAAGAAAGTATGAGGTAAAAATATCTAAAGAAAAAACACGTAATGAATATTATGAGGTCAATGCAGGTTCTCATTCGGTAGGTCTGGGGCAGGGCCCAAGATCCTGCATTTTTAGCAATTTCCAGGGGAAGCAAGTACACTTGTGTAGTATGAGGCTGTATGCTGTAGGGGAGGCTACACACACACACACACACACACACACACACACACGCACACCTTTACTCCCGTATCCATGAACAATTTGACCACGGTTGGAAACACCACCATGTCAATGATTTTAGGCTCTTTATCCTCTGGCAGAAGGAAATACTCAATGTGGTAGATACGATGACCCCTTGTAATAGGTTTATCCAATTTAGAGCGTTTCCTGCGTTTTTCAAGCAAACTTGTGAATTTTTTCTTTGGACCTAGAAGATAGAGAGTTAATGAGTCTTATTTTAACCCTGCAGTTCCCATACCGCCTGCCTGTCCTGGGGGACTAAGATGCAGGTTCAGCTCTCCTAGCCAGCAGAGTGGCAGGCTACTCTGGACTAGGACGAGGCACAAGGGTGCAAGATTTCAGTGCATGACTCTGCGAGGGATTGTCTCCTTATATTTTTTCACTGTAGGCACTTCGCCTGCCTCACCGTAGTGTAGGCAGTAAAGTAAAACACAAATCACAGCACGATCTGATTTATGCAATCCCGGCAGTCTAAGTCAGGTTCTGAAGAACAGCAGAGGAGGCCGAGGTGAACTCTGCCGGGCGGTGGGGGAGCCCCTGAGGGGACCTCAGCAGAGTCTGGTAGAAGGAAAGCTGGCAGACATTGCAGGGAGAGGGCAGAGCCCAGCAAAACCTCATGTGTGCAGCTGCACAGCGTGGGGTGGATGGGGAAAGGATGCAGAAAGTAAGGATGGCCAGAGATCAGGGCCTCCACTGCCTGCCCTGGCCCTGAAACGGGACCCTCCAGGCTGGCGCTTGGCACACCAGAAAAAGCAGCTTTAGAAGCTCCATAAATATTTAATCCAAATTTCATCCCATAAAAATGTGATGACTATATTTAAAGCTGAAGTTTTGAAATGTCAAAGGTTTTTCTGTTTGTTGTTTGTTTTGTTTTAACACTCAGTAGAAGCCAGGAGACCGCTTCTGTATGAATTTTGTGCCACCAGCAGAGTTAGTTTTTGTGCAGCACCTGGAACAAAGCTTGGGAGGCATTGGACTTGCTTGGGCAGGTGCAACTAATCAGAAAGCTTGCTGCATTTCACAGGTCCGTGTCCTTATTCAATCCAAGGATATGCGCACCCTCCCCTCAACAGGAAGAAAACATTACTACAACCCCCCGGTGGGAAATGGGACAGTATCTATAAAAAATGTAAATGCATACAGTAAGTCCTCAGAATCATTGATAGGTTCTGGACTTTAAATAAAACCACATACAATGGGACCAATTTTACTACCGGCTAAGCGATAAAAGCAAGAGTGAAGGCTTTGCAGAATCTCATCAATGTTGTAATGAAATGACATTGAACAAAACAACATTATTCAAGGACCCACTGTACCTTAAGCCCTCAATTCCACTTCTTGAAATTCAGGCTGCAGAAGTGCCCACACACCTGAACAGATAGGTGCGCACAAGGAGGGCTACTGCAGGATTGTAACAGAAGCCATTTGCAAACCAATGTTTACCAATAAAGGGTAGGATAACTTAGAAACATACTATTAGGTGTTTCAAACAAAATATCAGCAAAGCAAAAACAAGTACACTCATTTCCTCTAAGACATTGTCAATTTTTTTTAAAGCAAATTTTAGGAAAGTATTGTAGCATCTTATTTCTCTTAAAAATAATTTGTATAAATAAAAATTATAAATGAATTCATAAATACTCAGATATTGAAGGGACAAATATCTGGATATAAGAACTCTACAATACAAAATAAATGAACAAACAAGCCAGAAATAAATTCCTAGATACAGAGAACAAATTGATGGGCACCAGATGAAAGAGGGTTGAGTGAAAAAAGATGAAAGGAATTAAGTACAAATTGCCAGCTATACAGCTAACTGGTCATGGGGATGTAAGCATAGGAAATAGAGTCAGTAACACTGGAGTAATGATGCATGGTGACAGATAGGTGCTAAATTTATCATGGTGGTCACTGTGTAAGGTACATGAATGTCTAATCACTACGGTCTACACTCGAATCAAATGTGCTATTGCATGTCATGAGTAATTGGAAAAATAAATTAATATAAAAGACTCTCAGACATGCAAGGCCTCATAAACTTTTGCTGCATAGAGATCTACTTTGTATATGTCTTTCGAAAAAGCATTTTTTTTTTTTGAAAAAATAAGTCTCAGAGATGCTGCAGGAGATGTGAGGTTGAAGGTGATCAATAAACACCATTTTTTTTTTTTACTTGTGTTTGCCACCATTCTTTTCCGGGCACTTTTTGCTTTGCTTGATATAAATAGACCTAAGATAACGGATAGAGGAGGTCACCACATTAGAACAGAAAGTTCAATTCGTCAAGAAGATCGATCAGTTCTAAACATGGTAAACACCTAAGCAAGTAGCCTCCAAAATAGCTGAAGCCCACAGTTGACAGCTACAAAGAGGAGCGGAAATTAATCATCATGTGTGTGGGGGTATAGTTTACGTAGACACAAAGGGTATATAAAAGTGGAGTACTTCTTTCCTGCCCCTCATCTTGGAATTCAACCAGATGACTTGCTTCGGCCAATAAAATGTTAGCAGGTGGGAGGGGCCAGAAGACTGAGTGTGCGGTGACTGGGCTGGCCCTCTGCTCTTCCACAATATGAATGTGTCTGCATCGGCCCACGTGTCCTGAGGGAGGGTGACAGACAGGTGAAGCACAGCTGGACCACTGCAGGGAGCTCAGGCTGGAGCAGCTACCCTGTGATCCAGAAGAACAGGGGGTTTCTGGTTGAAGCCAATGGATCGGGGAGCTTGTTTGGTTTGTTACACAGCACTGGGGCAGTAGTAGTTCATCAATATACCCTTACAGTCGGAGAGTCATACACCTGAGAACCTGCACTTTAAATAAAGAAACTAGGTGATGCCCAATGAGCTTATGGAACCTAAGGCCTTAACCTCTCTGTCATTTCTTCATCTGCAAAGAGCAGAAACAACACCATCTACTTTTTAGGGTTATTGAGTGGATTAAGTATGTGAAGACCCCACAGCCACTGTGGGCCTCCTAAAACTGCACCTTCTTTCCTGATCTTTGCTCCTGGAATCTACCCCCCTACTTGGTGGATTGGGTATGAGCAGGGAGGAAGTATGTGTCTCCTGAGCTCCTGGCAGAAGGCCGTTAGTCCACCCCTTTTTTTTTATTATTATTTTATTATTTCTTTTTATTGATTAAGGTATTACATATGTGTCCTTATTCTCCATTCCTTCCCCCGACCCTTATTCTCCATTCCTTCCCCCGACCCTTATTTATGCCCTCACCCCCCTGGTGTCTGTGTCCATTGGTTAAGCTTATATGCATGCAGACAAGTACTTTGGTTGATCTCTCCCCCTTACCCCCGCTCTCCCCCACCTTCCCTCTGAGGTTTGACGGTCTGATGGATGCTTCTCTCTGTCCACCCACTTTTGATAGAGTGTTGGAATTCTGCTCCAGCGCTTACCCACAGCCGCTGGGAAGGCCAGTGAGATGATGAATTTGCAGGGGACCACGTGGGGCACGTCAGCGTTTAAAGTGCTGCTAGACGCCCTGCTGCTGTACAGATGGTCAGACTCGGACTCCAGGCCCCGGGACCTGGCATTCATGTACTCCTCCACATCGCCCTCGCTCATGGATTGGCAAAAGCTGCCCACGGAGGACAAGGGCCCCATGCTCTCCATGTCCTCATCGTCCCAGTCCCAGGCTTGCAGCGACATGCTTGCTGCTGAGAGCTGTCCGCCTGGCCTCGCCTGGCTGGAAGAAAAGAAAGGCACTTTTGTCGCCGCCCTCTGCTCCCAGGAGGTTAGCCATCCTCCCTCCTCCGTCCCCTTGTCCTGTTCAAAGTTGAATGGCTGACTAAGGCCTCAGACACGGCCCAGCATATGGTAGGCACTCAATAAAGTTAGGCAATGAATGTCTGAACCACAGAGAATGGTCCTGGCAGTCATTTTGATCAGAGGCAGCACCCGGTTCTCCAACTTGAGTGTCTGCCCTCCCCCAACCCTAGCTGCATTAATTTGGCACTTCTGGAATGCCTACACCAGGGAAATGCATTCACCTGGAACCACAAGGGGCGGGAGCAGAATCCGCCCCGCGCTTCCACTCAGGGAGGCCAGGGTGCGCGGCAAACCCGGCCCAAGGACAGCATGTGCTAGAGCCTGGCAGGTAAGATGGGAGAGAACCCCGAGGCAAGACACAAATGGGCTTTGGGTGCGGGGCTCAAGACACATGGAAGCCGAACCGGCTAAAGTTAAGGAAAGGATGCAGCGAGGGGCGGGAGCTGGGGCGGGTGGAGAACACGGTCCCCTCAAGGCACCCAGAGTACCTTCGAGCGGATGCACGGAAAGCAGCTGGGGCTCAGGCCCTGGAGTCCGTCGTCAGCACGCGCAGTGGCCGCCGGAGCAAGGAGGCCCGAGAGACAGGCTGATCCACTGTGTTTGACAGTTGCTAGGAGACGGAGTGGATAAAGGGAGGCGGGGACTGTTCCCCTGGGGGCGGGGCTACCTGCCTCACCCATTGGTCTCAGACTCCTTGTACAGACAAAATCTGGCAAATATTGGTAGGTGTATCCAAATTCGGAAACCAGTTGGTTGAATCACTCATCCATCCATTGATTCAATCCTTAAAAACCTCCTACGCGGAACGTGATCACCTATAATGCGCCTGACCCTTACTTAAAGGATGGGAAAAAGGCAAAGGAACCATCCCATCCCAAACCTCACACATAGACTGCATTCTGTCACTGATGTCTTTAAAAGTGCATGAAAATTCTGTTAGTGTTTGTGAGTCCAAACCAGAGACGAGGACACTGAGGCTTAGGGAGGTGCAGCGATTAGAGTTGTGTGGCAGCACTGGATGGAAATTCAGACCATCTGACTCCAAAGCCCCGGCTCAGCTGCAGAATGCCCTTCCCCATCCCCACTGCCTCTTTGACCACTCCTCTCCATGTAGAAGGCCAGAGAACATCCAGGGGGTGGACAGAGGGGCACATGGCAGAGGTGGCTGGAAGAAAGGGGTCAGGGGCATACTTCATGAAGGACAGGACAAAAGCCACATTTTAGAGTTTGTCAGGTCTAAAAGCAAGAGAAGGCATTCCAGGCAGAGGGAACAGCAAATGCAAAGGCCCAGAGGGATAAAAACACATGGCAAGTTCAGGCAAGGGATGATGAGGCTGAAGTGGTGTGTAGGTCCCCCCTGGTACATAGCTGTGGAGGGCAGGCAGGGCATAAGACTGTGGACAACAGGGAGTCACATTAGGCTTTCTGGTCAGAGAGAGTAGCACCATTCAGCAGTAATTTGTTGAAGAGAATGAGAGCCGCCTGGCTGGCGTGGCATAGTGCTTGAGCGTTGACCTATGAATCAGGAGGTCATGGTTCGATTCCTGGTCAGGGAACCTGCCTGGGCTGTGGGCTCCATCCCCAGAAGGAGCGTGCAGGAGGCAGCCAATCAATGATTCTCTCTCATCACTGATGTTTCTCTCTCTCTCCCTCTTCCTTTCTCTATGAAGTCAATCAAAATATATTAAAAAACAAAGAGAACTAGAGCTGACTGTCCACACATACTTAACTCTTGGGAAAACTGTAGCTTTGAGCTGAGATATTTCTGACCCATGGTAAAACTGGGGCAGGGCTCCAGCTGGAACCCAGGTCCCCTGCCTTCCCATGCTCACCTTCCTAGATCAGCTCCTTTCAGAATACTGCCCATTTGCCGAAACCTGCCGGCAATCGAACAGTATCTGATTGAGGGGGTGAGGATAAGAAAAGACAGACAAGAAAAGATGGGGTTGGGAGGACTGAGACTTGAGTCTGCAGTCCCGAGTTTATTTCCAGCACAGTATTTAAGCACAAGCAGAGGAGGAATTGACACAAATCACACAAATCAGATCTGCGTAGTCACTGATCTTTCTCTTTATGGCTACATTTCTTTGTTGTATAAATAATGCCCTGACCATCCTTTAACTGGTATGTGACCTTTAAGATCTTGCACGTAGGCATTCTTTTACCTTTAAGTAATCAAGCTCTTGCACGTAGGCATTTAGCCAAACTGTTTATTAAACTAAAGGGTAAAAGAGCAGAGAGCTATGTCTAGAGTCTGCATTCAGACTCTAGGACCCCCGTATGCCCGGGGCAGCTCCCCACACCCACAGACCGGGGCCCTCCATATTCCTCAGGTTCAATCAATCTAAGAAAAATCCGGGCCTTAAACTCTCACCACTGAATGCCATACTGTAAGGTACCACCAGCAGCCTGGAGACCACCACCTATAGACCAGGAGGTGTAAAGAGATGCACAGAGGGTCTTAGGAAAAAAAGGCACTAGGATACAGCAGCTTCCCAAAGGCCCATTAACAAGGGCAGGTAATACCTGGGGCAGGCAGCAGGCCTCCTGCTAGTCAGGTCCCACCTGCTGGCCTGTGGCTGGTTTCCCTCCAAAGGGTCCTTGCCCACATTATCACCCAGGGCAGCAGCCAGTCTCTCTCGAATCTCCTGCTGGGACAGCCCTGAGCTCGGGTTGAGAGGCCATGGATCTGGGAAAAGGGCCAATGCCAGGTCCTGGAAATGCATCAGAATCATCCAGGAACATTTCAAAACTTTAATTCTGAGCTTCCTTCCAGTCCTGAGGAACTGATTGTCCAGGGCTGGGCCTTAGGAACTGGAAACAGATTGTTTTCCAAAGACAGCCATCTCAATATATTTCCTCCCTCGTGTTCTTCTTACACTGCCATGTCAACACGTCTTCTATCTGGTGGTGGGTGCAGTCTTCTCTCCTGGAACTCAGACTCACTTAGTAACCACCTCAGCCAATAGAGTGTGAAAGTGACACTACGTGACTTCGAAGGCCAGGTAAGGCAACTGCCATGTACAGCTAAGTCCTCATTTGACATCATTAATAAGTTCTGTGACTTTAAGTGGGAGGAAATACAACAAAAACGATTTTTTCATGCACAAATTGATACAAACAGCAGTTAAGTTCCTACGGCATTGCATCGACGTTATAAGGAAATGGCGTGGAACAAAATGACATTATTTGAAGACCTGCTTTAA
Source organism: Lasiurus cinereus (assembly GCA_011751065.1). Lineage (NCBI taxonomy): Eukaryota > Metazoa > Chordata > Mammalia > Chiroptera > Vespertilionidae > Lasiurus > Lasiurus cinereus. Next base: position 7,080,276 of record JAAGEH010000343.1, on the reverse strand, counting down.
TTTTGCCTTGTTCTCTTGGGGCCACTCATCCTAGAAAATCCAGCCACCAGGTCGTGAGGGAGCACAGACAGCCACATGGAAAAGACACATGTAGATGTTCTGGGCTATAATCCCAGCTGACTTCCAGCCTCAACTACCAGATATGGCGGGAGTGCCAGACTTCAGATGACCCCAGCTCCCAGTCTTTGAGCCACCCCAGCTGACACTGTGTGTGGCATAAACCAGCTGCCTCAACCAAGCCCTCCCCAAGTTGCAGTCCTATGAGCAAAGCACACCATTGTTGTTTTAAGCGGCTAAGTTTGGAGATGATTTGTTGCATAAGAATCAATAACGGGAACAGAACTCATATGTTTTAAAGTTACCGCCAAGATTTTATTGCACAGCTAAGATTTGGAACCGCTGCCCAGAGAGAGGTGGTATCCAGGTCAAGACCCAGAGCATCATGGGAGAGAATATGGGCGGGGGTAAGAAATGGGCCCATAACCTCACCTTAGCAAAGATGGCCTTGTTAATGGGCCGTCTGGATGGTTTCTCACTGGTGTTGCCTGCTTGCTCACAGGTCTGTACTCCTCTGGAGGGTCAGCAGGACTGGAAGGCCCAAAATGGCATCATGCAAATGTCTTGCAGTTGGTCTCATTGGCTGGGGGCACCTCATTTACTCTCCACGTGGCCCCTGACCCTCCCCCAGGCTGAACTGTCTGCCTCATGTGGCATTCTCAGGCAGGGTTCCAGAGGACAAAGGCGGAAGCTGCAAGGCCTAATACCTAGACTTGTAACAGGCACAGCATGCATCACCGTCCCCACCTTCAAGATGGGGTCTCCTTGGAAGTGGCTGGGCGGAGGCCCTGGAGAAGAGACACAATGTAGCAATGGAGCCCAGCGGCCTGGGCACGGAGGCTGGCATGGTGGGTGAGGCAGGTGACTCATACTGGCGACTTGTGGGGCACACGCATGGGCTGCTGAGTGCCGGGGTGCAGAGAACGAGATGGCAGTGGTGGCCACGGGCCTAGAGAGATGGCCTCCCATCACCTGGACTGCCGGAGGTCCTCCCCAGATGTTCGCACTTTGCTAGGGATGCTTCCCTCCAAGACCTCCAGGGATGTGGCCACTGGGGTGGCCACTGAAGGGGGCACAGATGTCAAGGAGGACGAAGCCTGGCGTTGTGCACCGGAGACTCCTGAGCTCGCCTCTGCCAGCCACATCTGCCTAGGAGGGCCTCTATTTTCCACTGGGGCTCTGACCCTGAAAATGGGCTACCTCTCTGAGAGCACCTTTTTCTCTCTCCTCTACTCTGGTACCCCACACTGGGCCATCATGGCTGCCCACTCTACTCCCTACTACCATAGACACATGCCATGCTTTGCTTCACCTGACAGATTTAGGACTGAATTGTTTAAGAAGAGAAAGGAAGGAAAGAAAATGGGAAACAAAGAGAACCAGAAACAAGTCAGGTCATATTTTGAAGTGTGGTTTATATTCTCCTTACAATAGATTTTTTTTTTTTAGGTGAAGAAATGGCCTGTACTTGTCAGGTTTGTCTAATAGAAACACAAAACCAATAGGATATGAATGGATATGGATATATAAATATAGGTCTGGGATTTATTATAGAAATTGGCTCATGTGGAGTGGAAGCTGAAGGTCTTACCATCAGCCCTCCACATGATAGAGAACCAGGAAAGTGGGCAACATAATTAAGCCTGTGAACAGAGGCCTTCAAATTGGGGTTGAATGGGGCTGGTGTAAGTCCTGGGTTTCCAAGGCCCAAGAACCAGGAGCTCTGAAGTCTGAAATTAAGAGAAATGAACGTCCCAGCTGGAGAAGAGAGAGCCAAGTACTTGCCCTTCCTCTTCTTTTTCATTCTATTCTGATTCTCAATGGATTGGAGGATACCTACCTGCATTTCTGGAAGTGGGCCTTCTTTCCTTAGTTAACTAAATTAAAGCTAATGTTTTTCTGAGACATTTCACAGACACATCTAGAAATAATGTTTTACCAGCTACCTGCTTATCCCTTGGCACAGACAAGTTGACATATAAAATATACCATCGCATGGCCCATTTGAGGAATTCATAGCCATTTGTCCATCATTAAAAGGAAAATACTTTTTTTGAGGATTGCCTCAGTATAATGAGATTTTAAAAGGTCCAAATATAGGGAGAAATACCATTTGAAGGGGTAGTGGTCAGTGTCTTATCTCTTGATCTCATTATCATTTTGAACTTGTTTTTGTTAATGCTTTTCATCTCTACACCAAGTATGTCAAACTCAAAGGCTAACATGGGCCAAATAAACAAGTTTAAGTTTATGTGGGCTGCAAAAACCCCCAAAAGCTTCAACTTTCATAGAAACGAAGGTTTATTTTGATAGAGACATGCTAAATACAAAGGGCTGAAATAAATGAGTAATGATTAACATAAAATAAGAGAACATTTTAATAAAATTTAATATTTTTTTCTTGAACATTAGCTTACCAGACACTGAATAACTGCACAAATTAATAAGCATAATGCAAATAAACGTATTTTTCTTGTTCTCCAAAAGTGAAATATTTCCTGTTGCGCACACCACACAAGTCAGTCCAAGACTAATGACTTGGCAATCAGCTGCTAAAATAATTGCTGCGAGTATTAGCAGAGAGAAATGGTGTGCCTGAGCATAAGGTGCGTAAGGGAAATGAATACAACACAATTATGGTAATCAGTCATTAGTGTTGTAGTTTGTTGTTAATAATTATGTATAACAGGATATTGTAAAAATTAAGTGATGAAATTTTTATTAAAACATCTCTTTCATACCATCATATGGGCTGGGCTGCAAAAATATTTGTTGTGTGCCACATGTGGCCTGAGAACCAAGAGTTTTACATGTTTACTGTAGCCAATAGTCAAATAAGTCAAAGTAATAAATTTGTAGTTGGCTCATGTGAAACACATGCAGACTCATTTTATGAATTACAGAGAGATTAATAGTAATAATGTAACTGAAACGCATCTTCAGCTGCTTGCCACCGTGAAAGCCAAACTCCTGAGACAAATATTTATGAAAAAGGAAAGTGGTTTATTCAATTGCCAGACACTTGAGAAGATGGAGGACTCTTGTTGCAAAGGCCATTTTAACATCTCAGTGCAGGCATGGATTTTTATAAGGAGAGAGAAGGCAAACAGAACAAAGATAATCAAGGTGAGGGCGTTGAAAAGTTCTATGTGCAGGCCAGCACAGTCCATTCCGATAAGGATCTTGAAACTGGTCGAGTGATGGTCTGGTAAGTGTCATCCTGGTCTTGGTCATCTTGGTTCTACATCATCCTGTTCTGTGGTTGAAGGTCAGCAAATCTCCTGGACCTGAGATGACTGAAGGTCAGAGTCTGTATCTTCTGAAATTAGCTCCTCGGATTCTCATACAGACATGCTGTTTATCTGAAAACTATACATTAGTCAGAGTCAGCATTTATAGAAGCAATGTCAAAACTTATAAATTTTAATTTTCATAGAAGTTAAGAGTGTTGTATCCAAAATATTTCAGAAAACTAGAAAAATGTAGTATGTAGTCTAGGTTATAAGTGAAAACATTTTACTGACAATGAACTGAATTAGTCTAATATTTATAATTGTGTGTTATAGATTTTATTGTAACTTATTTTTTAAAAAAATTATTGTTATTTTCATTAAACAGTCAAATTAAAACCAATTCATTTAGTGTACTAAGAAGAGTTTCAATTTAGCCTTATTATTTGTATAAACAGAATAAGAAGAGTAATTCATTATATAGGCTTTTAAAAATCTGTTTTGCTAGAATTTCACAAGAAATTTTCAGATTGAATTTTAAATAGCCTCTCAGGGCAAAAAGCCAAGCCACACAATTCCCACCAGGCTTTGCCTGTAGATTACCTACAGGTTTGGGTAAACTCATGTTTTCAAGTTCACCAAAATGTCTGCAGGTTCTTTCCTTGTCATTTCCCAGGAAAGGTATCAGGACATTTTCCCAAAGAACTTTTCTTGGCTTTAAAGTCAATCTTTAGTCTTTAAAGTTTTTTTTTGCTGATAGTCTAGGCATGACTTTTACAAACATAACATTCCAGTCAAAGTCTTGGTTAATAAAACTACAATTGGTCTGTTATGAAGAAATCGGATTCTTATTGGATTCATGCAAACAAACATATTGCCATGAAAATAAGAATAGTCACTTAGTAAGAATTTTTAAATTCTGGAAGGATCAAGTTTGGAGAAAAATATAAATGTTTTAATATTGCCTATTAAGGTCAATTCATCAAATTGCTCTAAGAAAACAAAGAAAATATTTAAAAATGACCACTATTTTGAACCAAGTAATAAACAATTGTTATTTTCAGTTTATTCACTCCCATAATCAGTTCTTGTTTATCTTGATTATTTGACAGTATTTCTATGACTCCAGTTACTTCTTACAGTTCTATAAATCTTTATTTATTTTAAAGGTAAGATCTCAAAATTTATTCTTAGAAATTCATATATAGAATAAGTCAAAAGATGTAACAAATGCAATGCTACATCTTTTGACTTGTTAAATAATGACTGTTTAAATGACAGAAAAAAATTAAAATGCCATGGTTATAGATTTGATTATACAGTGGTACCTCGAGATGCAAATGCCCTAACATACGAGATTTTTGAGATATGAGCCGTCGAGCGAGCGATTTTTGCTTTGAAATATGAACAACAGTTGAGATACGAGTAATCACTTGGATCGGCCGGCTGCACACGACCCACCAGTTTACCGTGACTCGAGCGAGCGTCTCATGGTTTCCCACGCCTCAAGGTTACGGAACGAATTAAACTTGTATCTCGAGGTACCACTGTAATGCAATTGACAAAGGGATTTGCTTTTTTTTTTTTGGTAACAAATTTTAAGATACTATTTAGATTTAGAAATGAAAGTATTTCAGACTAAGAAAGCAATTAATTATTTCCCCTGGGATTAATTAGTACCTGGGATTCCAATGGGGAAATTACAATTGGTTTTGAAAAATTAATGGGAGCTTCCTGGCCTTTTCATTTGCCATTAAAATTACCACTCTGTTTTACTATCTAAGTACCTTTTTTGTTTCTTATTTTCCCCCATTTCCATTTCCCTTCATGAATATTCCTCCTCCATTGTCCTCTCTTCCTGTAATATTAATTTTAAATTCTTTTTAATTTCATTTATATGTTCTCTTTTTGCTTCTTACCTCTACATAATCCTTCCTCAACTTGCAAAGACTCTATGCAACTTGCACCAATCTTCTGTGACATCCATGAACCTCTGTGTCTCTTAGTCACTTTCCGTTTTTTTTAACTCATTCAGAAATAACTAACTTAAGAACAATTAATTTTCTTCCAATTTAAAAAAGTATTGCTGTAACATACTTTTTATTGTCAAAAGCATATACTTTTTTTACAACTTAATTAGAATTCTAAATTCTTATCAATTTTAATTTTTAGTGACAACTAAAAACAATATATTTCATAATTTTCAGAAACATGTTTTTTTCATTGGCAGATACACTCATACATTTAAAGAGGTCTAACAGAGATAACATGACCTTGACAACTTCTAGGAACCTGGGAAACGGCAGGAGGGTATCAGGCCCTGCAGTTTGCATGTAAAAGTACCATTTTATTTCCTTCACATTCAGGGGGTGGGGCAGTCGCTCCAGCTGCATGCACAGCCTGCATGGGGTTTGGGGTGACATTAATTTTCCCCACTGTTCCCTGGACTAAGGCAGCTCCCTGACTTCCAGGAGGAAGATTTAGGGTGTTTAAAAGACTTCTTTCTTCATATCACTGTCTGAGAGGGAAGTAAGTACTTTCCCCCCACTTTGAACCACTAATCTCCATCTTTCTGAGCAGAATTCTTACGATGTAACAACATGAAAGCTTGCATGTAACAGACCATATCACATTGACCAGGCCTTTGGCAAAGCAACTTCAATTAAAGAACTATATAGGGGCCATCATTCTTCAAACCCCAAAATATAAACGAGTTAAGCTGTGTTACAATTAAAAATTCATATTTTTCTTGGCCATTGGCTCAGAACCACAGGAGGACCACTCGTGGTCAGAATGTGACCCAAGAGGCTGCCACTCAGTTCTCTCTGAGGATTCCCACATGCTTAATAGTCAAGGTTCATACACTAAATTACAAATAGACAAACAGGAAGGAGCAAGCACCTCTTACAGCAGTATGGTTCCTATGCAAGTTTCTTCAAGTAATTCTATTTCAAATCAAGAACACAATTAGTAACATACCCCACAAGATGTAGGCCACAACGAAAGCAAACAATACACCAAAATTCAAATACCAAAACCAAAAGGGTGCTCCGACCAAATCCCACACCTGGGAACTGCGATTTTTCTTAGTCCCTGAGCCGTGCCTGCCACCATGCAGTGCCTATGGATTCCCAGGGAAACCAAAAGGATTCAGAGACTCCCAGACGGCGTGGCAGTGGCTCCTGGTGTGCACACCAGACGTTACCCAGCTTTGGAGTCCATTGACTCCCAGACACCCATTTCCTTTCAACAGCAAAGCGTTTCAGGTGGCTGATGCCTTGAGAGGGAGAGCAAGACACCCATGAGTTAAAGGGCTCTTGGCAGCTGCTAGAAAGTTCCTGCCATCCCTGCCATGGAGTCAGCATGCCACAACCCTCTGGGATCCCAGGCTGGGCCCACTGCGACTTACCAAGGTTCATGTATCCTGGCTGGCTCACCGTGTCATGTACTTACCAGTTTTAACCATAACCCAAGTCTAGAAGCCTGGGGCCATGAAAGCCAAACTCATGAGACAGATGTTGATAAAAAAGGAAGGTGATTTATTCTAGTGCCTGAGAAATAGGAAGATGGAAGGCTCTTGTCACAAAGTCTGTCTCAATATCTCAGTGCAGGCTGGGCTTTTCATGAGGAAGGAGAGGGAAAGCAAAGAAAGACATCAAGGGGAGGGGACTGATGTCTGCATCCAGTCCTGCACAGTCCATTCCAATACATCTTGAAACTGATCAAGTGATGGCCTTGTGTGTGTCATCCTGGTCTCGGCCCTCCTGGTCTTGGTCCTCCTGGTCTCGGTCATCCTGGTTCTATTTCATCCTGGTTCTGCAGTTGAAGATCTGGCAAAACTCCTGGTCCTGGGATGATTGAAGGTCTGAGTCTGTATCTTCTGAAGTTAGTTCCTAGGTTTTTTTTTTTTTTTATCCTCACCTGCGGATATATTTTTCATTGATTTTTATACAGAGCATAAAAGAAGAAGTGGGAGAGAGAGAAAAAAATCAAGATTAGAGGGACACATTATTGCCTCCTGCACACACCCCAACCGGGGCGGGGCTCAAATCTGCAACCCTGTTACGTGCCCTTGACTGGAAACGAACCCATAATCCTTTGGTTCAAGGGTGGATGTTCTAATCACTGACCAACAGCAACCAGGTCCTAGGAAACTTACATAGCATGCTGTTACTCTACAAGCTACATATTAGTCAGAGTCAGCATTTATACAAAAATGTCAAAAGGATGGCGATACATGTGGGGAATTCAATAGTGGTGGAGGTGAGACATGGAATTGAAATAAGAGGGTTAGACTCATCTATTGGGCAAAGAGAAGGAAATTTTAGAAATAATTACTGAATTGAGATCCTTGATGAAAAGGGAAAACTTGCATGAAGAAAGGTCTGAGATCAGTGCTAGCCTGGATGCTCCAGGCCTGCCCAGCTGACACCCGAGGACCTGTAGTACTGGGCAGCTTCTGCTGTAAAATGAGCAATAACTCCCTACCTTTTCCTTAGAAAACTCTCTTAAAGCCAAGGCTGTAACAAATGACAAAAAAGCTTACAAAAGTCTTGGTTATGTCCTATGCAGTCAGAAACAAATTTTGATTTTGAAAGATAATTCCCACCATTACTCTGTTTAGGTGTCCTATAATTGAGGAAACCTCATCTCAGTGATGTAGATAAAAAATCAGAACCTACCAATGTATCGCCCCCAATTTGTGCTTACTTGTACCCAACCCTCCACACTTAATATCTTCTCCTACTGATATGGGAGAGCATGGCGCCAATGGCAGAGATCTCAGGACCAGGAGTGGCCACTGGCATGGAGAAGAGGTAATGAGGAATGCCCCATAAGGTAGGTTTAAGTTTTGCTTACTGGGCTGTTTGTATAGGCTTAGGAATGGACTTGTCATGAGGAAAGAGATCCAATTTATTTCCTCTGATGGTAACTAGGCAACCATTTCAGATACTTTAGAAATTATGTATTTGAAGAAACTGTACTTTGGAATTAATGAAAATAAAAATTTTGGAAAAGATACAGAAAGTAAATGTCATTTTCTGCTTGCTATAAAGCATGGTGGTTACTCTTTTTTTAAAAATATTTTATTGATTTTTTTACAGAGAGGAAGGGAGAAGGATAGAAGGATAGAAACATTGATGAAAGAGAGACATCCATCAGCCGCCTCCTGCACGGCCCCCACTGGGGATGTACCCTCAACCAACATACATGCTTTTGACCGGAATCGAACCTGAGATCCCTCAGTCCCCAGGCTGACGCTCTATCCACTGAGCCAAACCGGTCTTTAGCGGTGGTTACTCTTAAAGACAAATTTGATAATAACTTGCTAAGGAGGGTGGCTTCGGATGATACCTAAGAGGGTGATGATTACACTCCAGAGTAACTTCTAACTTTTTTTTTGTGCAAACCTCAACACACCTAAAAGATCAGATATTTAAAACATTTCATAAAGAGATAATTATTATCAAATAGGAAGAGATTTGAATTTACTTTAAAAGGTAAAAAACTGAAAAACCTTGATGCTCTAAGAGTTGTTAATGCTAATATCTGTGTACCTCCTCAAAACAGATGGCAACACACCAATTGTGCTAATACTATGGTCTTGGAGAGTCTTGTTTAGGAAACTTTTTGAACTCAAAATAGAGTTGAGGCCACGCTTCCCACTCCAAAAGTTTCAGGAGTTCTGCAGAACTGTTCCCACTCCAAACAGCAGGATTCTGTATAGAATGCAGCAAATTATTTTCTGAAAAGAAATATCTAGGGGTCATAACAGAAGATGGAACGCAAAACTAAACTTATGCCATTATGAAATCATGTCCAAGAATTCCCACGTGCACCAATGCCAGATAGGCCTGAATGACTATGGGCTGGAACTTTAGTATCCATGCTAGGATAGAGGCCACAATGAGGGCCCATACCAGGCAAGTGGCTGGAACTAAGACTACTGGTTAAGAACAGCATCCTGGAGAGCTGGCCCCTCTGTGACAAGAGCACTAGACAGACCACATCCAAGGTCTAAAACCAGTTTGTGCCTTAGGAGCTTTGTGCATGAGAAGGGGTCTTCTCTGAGAAATTAAAACCCACACAAAGGTATAAAATCTGAACTAGTACTGGTCATATGGTTTGAAATCCTGAAGGCCAGATATTAGTATAAAAATGGGTCCTGAATGGGAAGGAATTCCCAAGAGCTCTGACAGAACAAATATAGTCTCCCTAGAGTACACTTTCATGAGTCAAGACATAAGGAACTTCTAAAAAACGAATGCATCTTGTTAAAGATGTGCTCACAATTAAATCTATAGGCTGCACGAGGAAATGATCCACCGTGAGGTACGTATAGTCAGGACACAGTAAATTGGAGAGTAGTACCCCAGGAATTTGAGATGATAGAGAATAAAATAATCAAGAGACAATAAATAAGAAAATACAAGAAGGTAAAGATGAAATGAACTGGTTGCTTAGTAAAGGAAAGAGAGTTAGAATATGATATAGACATATTCTTACAACTCACTAATTTATAATGGATTCAAATAGAAACAAAAAATTACAGTTAAGTTTCAAGTTTTTTGATTGTTATACTTTGGAATAAATTACCTGTCAGGATTATGGGAACTGAATCACCTGACTCTCATTAAGAGTATATTTAAGACTATCTGATGGATTTAGTTTAGAGCATAAATGCATACACTGTGTGTTGATTTTTGAGCAGCTATATTTAGAATACATTTTTCCACAGAAATGTTTTTGTAGTTTTTATCTTTCTTCTCATTCTCAAATAATACTTCTTTATTGAGACAAATTCTGAAATGTAAAAAAGGAGAAAAAATATGCATAGTCTCACTAGCCTAAACAATGATTAACATTTTAGCATATACCCTTCCAGTTCTTGCTGTAGAATTTGTTCTTCAGGAGGTGATTTTATAGTGAAATACAATGTAATGTACTCTTTATTTTATACATTTTGGCATAATTATTTCCCCATACTATAAAACTTACAGATAAAACTTAAGTGAATACATAATATGCCTCATGGATATACATTTCATATTGCATGTTTAGATTACTTCAATTTTTATTGTTAAAGCTATGTAGGAAATATTTTTCATAAATTTTTATAGGGTTGATTATGTCTTTCGGCTTTATCTAGGGATTTATATGTTATTAAATTTAGTGGTGTGATATTGATAAATAGGATCATGTAGATTTAAAGTGTACATCTCTAAGATACATAATCTATATATTGCATTGTGTGCCACCACCCAAAGTCAAATCTTTTTTTGCTAACATATATTTGGCCCCTTTTACCCTTTACCGCCTGCAACTCCATTCCCTCTGTAACCACCGTATTGTTGTTTGTATCTGCTTACTTGCATATTAATAATGAAACTTCAGAAAAAGAAATGAAAAATTCAAACAAAAAAACAACAATTTCTTTTGAAATTGCAACCAAAACCAATAAAATACCTAAGAATAAACTTAACAAAAGATGTGAAAGAGTCATATACCACAAGCATTATTAAAAGAGATTGAAAAAAAATCCACAATAAATAGAAAGATAATTCATATTCATGAATTGCAAGAATCAACATAGTTAAAATGGCCATATTACCCATAGCAATATACATATTTAATGCAATCTCCATTAAAATCCCAACGTCATTTTTTAAAGAAATAGAAAAGGCATCAGATTTGTATAGACCCACCCATGACCCTGAATAGCCAAAGTAATCCTGAGAAAAAAGAATGAAGCCAGAGGATTCATGCTATTTGACTTCAAATTATACTACAGAGCTATGATAATCAAAACAGCATGATATTGGCAGAAAAACTGTCACAGAGACAAATGGGACAGAATTCAGAGCCCAGAAATAAAACCACATGTATATGAGCAATTTTTGACAAAGAAGCCAGCAATGGAGGAAAGAAATGTCTTCAATAAATGGTGCTGGAACACTTAGAGAGCCCCATGCAAAAGAATGGAAGTAGACTGCAGTTTGTTCTCATGTACAAACATTTATTCAAAGTGGATCAAAGATCTGGAACAATAAATTATATAGAAGAAAACATAGGCAATACATTAATGGAACTTGGTTGTAGAGAACACTTAATGAATTTGACCCCAAAGGAAAGGGAAGAAAAGGCAAAAATCAGTGAATGGGGCTGTAACAAACTAAAAAGCTTCTGCACAGCTAAAGAAATCAATCAAAGAGGCAACTGACCAAATGGAACATGATATTTGCAAACACAGCTCCCACAAGGGGTTAATACCGAAATATATAAAGAAATGACAAAATTCAACACCAAGCAAAACAATCCAATTCAAAAATAGGCAGAGGACCTGAACAGACAACTCTCCCAAGAAGACATACAAAAAGTCAACAGACATATGAAAAAATATTCAACCTCATCAGCTGTTAGGGACATGCAAATGAAAACTACAATGAGATCGCACCTCACACATGTTAGGATGGCTATTATCAACAAGACAAGTGATAAGGTTGCAGAGGTTGTGTAGGAAGAGGACTCTCATTCACTGCTGGTGGACCTGTAGACTGGTACAGCCACTACTGAAAACACTGTGGCGGTTCCTCAAAAAATTAAGAATAGAGTGACCACATGACCCAGGAATCCGTCTTCTGGATATCTACCTGGTAACCTGGTAAAGGGATGGAAAAAGACATTCTATGAAAACTGGAAATAAAAATAAAGCATTTTACCCCAAGGCAGGAGAATAACAATCTTTTCAAGTGCCCATGCAACATTTTCTAGAATACCAGTAGACCATATGTTAGGATACAAAACAAGTCTTAATAAATATAAGAAGGTTAAAATCATATACAAGCATCTTCTCTGACCATAATTGTATGGAACAAGAAATGGACCACAGGAAAAAAATGTTAAAAGCTCACAAAGTCATGGAGATTAAATAACATGTTAGTAAACAATGAGATCAAGGAAGAAATCCAAAGTTACCCTGAAACAAATGAAAATGAGCACACAGTAAGCCATAATCTACAGGACACAAGAAAGCAGGCCTACCTCAGAAACAAGAAACATCTCACATAAACAATCTAATGTTACCTTTAAAGGAACTACAAATAAAACAACAACAAAACCCCAAGTGAGTAGATGGAAGGAAATAATAAAGATCAGGGGAGAAATAACTGAAAAAGAGTCTGGAAAAGTAATACAAAAGATCAATGAAACCAAGAGCTGGTTCTTTGAAAAAATAAACAAGACTGATAAATCTTTAATGAAACTCATTAAGAAAAAAAGAGAGAAAACCCAAATAAACAAAATCAGAAATGAAAGAGGATGCATGCCAGCATGGCTCAGTGGTCGTGTGTGAACCTATGAACCAGGAGGTCATGGTGTGATTGCTGATCCGGGCAAATGCTCGGTTGCAGGCTCATTCCCCAGTGTGGGGTGTGAAGGAGGCAACCAATCAATAATTCTCTCTTATCATTGATGTTTATCTCTCTCTCTTTCTTCTTTCTTTTATGAAATCAATTTTAAAAAAGTAATGAAAGAGGAGAAGTAGCAACTGACACCAAAGAAATACAAAGGATTGAAAGCAAATATTATGAACAGCTATATGCCCACAAATTGCCCAATCTGGAAGAAATGAATAAATTCCTAGAAACATACCATCTTCCAAAACTGAATCAGGGTGAATCAGAAAATCCGAACAGACAGATTACAACCAGTGACATTGAAGCAGTAATAAAAACACTCCCAACATGTAAATGTCCTGGACTAGCTGGCTCCACAGTGAATTGTACCAAACACTGAAAGAAGAACTGACACTTATCCTCCTGAAACTATTTTGAAAGATTCAAGAAGATGGAAAATGGCCAAGCTCATTGTAGGAGGCATAATCCCAATTCCAAAACCAGATTAAGATGCTACAAAGAAAGAACATAGGTCTAATATAAGCGTAACAAACCAGGTTCAGTAATACATTAAAAGATAGTATATCACTGATGAGTGGGGCTCATTGGTTGGAGTGTTGTCTTATGGACCGAAGGGTCACTGGTTCAATTCCCAGTCAGGGCACATAGCCAGAGTGTGAGTTTGATCCCTGGTTGGGGTTCATAGAAGAGGCAACTGATCCCTGTTTCTGCCTCACATCAATGTGTTTTTTTTCTCTCTCTTCCCCTCTCCTCTCTTTGTCCCCCCCCCCTCCAATGAAAAATGTACACTTGAGGGAGGATTCAAGAAAAAAAAAAAGATCATGCGCCATGATCAACTGGGATTTATTCTGGGGATGCAAGGGTGGGGCAATATCCACAATGAATACATGTGATACACCATATAAATAAAGTGAAAGATAAAAACCACATGATAATATGAATAGATGCAAAAAAAGCATTTAACAAAATCCTGTACTCATTTATGATAAAAACTCTCAGCAAAGTGGGAATAGAGGGAACATACTTCAATATAATAAGGCCATATGTGACAAACACACAGCTAACATCATACTCATGGGCAAAATCTACCAGCGTTTGCCGTAAGAACAAGAACAAGACAGGAATGTGTGCTTTCACCACTCTCATCCAACATAACATTGCAGGTTCTAGTCACAGCAAACACTGGAGAAGAATAAATAAAATGCATCCAAATTAGAAAAGAGAAGTAAAACTGTCATTATTCACAGATGACATGATACTGTAGATAGAAGACCCTGGAGACTCCACCACCAAGCTACTGGATCTAATAAACAAATTTGGCAAAGTAGCAGGATACAAAATTAATCTTCAGAATCAGTGGCATTTTCATACACCAATAGTAAACTCTCATAAAGAAAAACTAGGAAAGCAACCCCACTTACTATTGCAACAAGAAAATAAGGTACCTGGGTTTAAATTTAACCAATCAGGTAAAAGACCTGCACTTGGAAAACTATAGGGCAATGCAGAAAGAAACGGAGAAAGATGTAAATAAGTGGAAGCATATATCATGTTCATGGGTTGGAAGAATTAACATCATGAAGATGTCCACAGTATCCAAAGGAATCTATAAATTCAATGCTATTCCTATTAAAATATTAATGGCATATTTCACAGATCTAGAACAAATATTCCAAAATTACATTTGGAACAAAGAAGACCCAAATAGCCTCAACAACTTTGAGGAAAAAGAACAAAGTTAGAGGGATCATAATACAAGATATCAAACCATATTACAAAGCAACTGTAGTATTGGCACAAGACTAGGCATAGAGATCAATGGAACAGAACAGGGTGCCCATGCCTTTATGGGCAATTAGTATTTGACAAAGGAGGCAAAAGCATACAATAGAGTAAAAAGAGTGTCTTTAATAATTAGTGTTGAGAATATTGCAAAAGTACAGGCAAAAAAAGCAAACTAGACCTCCAATTTACACAAGAATAAATTCAAAATGGATGGAAGACTTAAATGTAAGTTACAAAACCATAAAAATCCTGTTACGTAGATAATAAAACATTTCCCCAACATGTCTCCTAGAGCCAGGGAAACATAGGGAAAAATAAACAAATGGGACAACATTAAACTAAAAAAATTCTTCACAGCAAAAGAAAACATCAACAAAATGAAAAGGGAATCCACTCTATGGGAGAAAATATTTGTCAATAATATGTCTGATACAAGGTTAATTTCCAAAATATATAAAGAACGCATGCAAGTTAACACCAGGAAGACAGACAATTCAATTTAAAAATGGGAAAAGACCTGTAGAGACACTTCTCCAAAAAGGACATACAGATAACTAATAAAAAAATGAAAATAATACTATAGTCTTAGTTATCAGAGAGATGCAAATTAAAACCACAATGATGTACCACATCACACCTGCAAGAATGGCTATCATCAATAAATCAATAAACAAATATTGGCAAGGATGTGGATAAGAGGGAACCCTCCTTATGTACTGTTGGAGGAAATGCAGACTGATGCAATCACCGTGGAAAACATTATGAAGTTTCATAAAAAAACTAGAGGCCTGGTGCACAAATTTGTGCAACAAGTGGGATCCCTAGGCCAGGCCAGAGATCAGGGCCAATCAGAGCCAGGCTGTTTGGGGCCTGCCAGCCAGGGGGAGGTCCTAATGGTTGCTTAGGCCTTTATATGTATAGATTAAAAATGGAACAACTACCTTTTGACACAGTGATCCCACTTGTGGGAATATATCCTAAAAATCCTGAAACACCACTTTGAAAGAATACATGCACCCCTCTGTTCATAGCAGCAATGTTTATTATATCCAAGATTTGGAAACAGCCCAGGTGCCCATCAGGAGATGAGTGGATAAAAAATCTTTTGGTTACATTTATACAATGCAATACTACATGGCCATAAAAAGAAGGGTTTCTTACCTTTTGTGACAGCCTGGGTGGACCTGGAGATCAGTATGCTAGGTGAAATAAGCCAGTTAGAGAAAGACGAATACTGTATGATCTCACTTATATGTGGAATCTAATGAACAAAATGAACTGATGAACGAAATAGAAACAGAGGCATGGGTACATGGAACAGACTGACAGCGGGCAGAGAGGTTGGGGGAGGCAGGACTGGATGAAAAAAAGTGAAGGTATTAACCAAATATTATATATGCATAACCTATTGACACAGACAACAGTGTGGAGATGGCCAGAAGGAATGGGGGCTGGGGCTGGGGGCTGGGTGGAGGTGGGCAAAGAGGGGAGAATGGGGATAGCTATAAAAGTGTCAACAATAAAATTAAAGTAAAACAAGGTTACCATTTAATCCTTTTAAATGTACAATTCAGTGGCACTAAGTATATTAATAAGGACGTGCCATCACCACCACTATTTCCAGAACGTTTCATCATGTTGTTTTTATTTTAGTGCCATTTTAAAAATGAGAAAATGATTTTATATTTACCCATCTAGTTATTGTTTCTAGAGACCTTCATTCTCTCAGGTGGTATCCGATTTCTTTGGGTCTCATCATTCTTCTGTGGGAGGGACATCTTTTCACAATTTTGTAGTGCAGCTTTATAAGGGAAGAATATTCTCAGGTTTTATATAAAAGAAAAAGTATGTATCATTAAAAGATTTCTATGTTGACAATATTTTTCTTTCAGCCCTTTATAGGTGTTGCTCCACTGTCTTCATTTTGGTAAATATTTTGTATCACCATTTCCTCCTCCACACTGCTTTGGGGATTCCAATTATATATGTACCAGATGCCTGGTGCATAAGATTTGTGCACTTGGGGAGTCCCTCAGCCTGGCCTGCACGCTCTTGCAATCCAGAAGCCCTCGGGGGATGTGGGCCTAAGCCAGCAGTCAGACATCTTTAGTGCTGCCGCTGAAGTGGGAGAGGCTTCTGCCACTACTGCTAAGCTCACCAGCTGTGAGCCCCGCTTCTGGCTGAGTGGTGCTCCCCCTGTGGGAGTGCACTGACCATCAGGGGGCAGCTCCTGCATTGAGCATCTGCCTCCTGGTGGTCAGTGTGTGTCACAGCAACAGATGGTCCCAACGTTTGGTCGATTTGCATACTAGCCTTTTATTACATAGGATTTGCATACTAGCCTTTTATTACATAGGTTGGCCCATAGCTCACTGATACTGTTATTTTTTCTTTGTCTTCTTATTTTGTGTAGTTTCATGTTATATATTTAAGTTCATTAATATTTTCTTTCTATGGTATTTAGTCAACTGTTAGTCCCATTCAGTGTTTTCATCTCAAGGGTTCTTTCATCTCTGGGAGTTTGTGTCTTTTATTGTGTAATTTATGTCTTTTTATTCCTTCCCTGTCTCATCTTAATATGCCCATACTTTTTTATAGAGTTATAATAATATAATGTTTCTCTCTGCTGTCATGTTCAATTGATTGATTTTTCTTCTCATTATAGATAATATTCTCCCTGCTTCTTTATGTGTCTGGTGTGTCTGGTAGGTTTTCTTCCTTTGTTTCCTTGTTTGTTTGTGTTTGTTTCTTTTTTGTGTGTGTGTGCGTAAGCATGATGTTTATGTTTAAAAATTTATCTTTATTGTTGAAAGTTTCACACATGTCCCCTTTTGTATTCCATTGCCCTGCTCTCTGCCTGGGAGTTTTCTTATGGGCTGACAGACATTGTGAATTTCACATTGTTGGTGCTGGATATGTGTGTGTGCGCTTAATATGTTCTTGAGTTTTGTTCTAGATCTGTTATTTTTAATTGGTTTGCCGCAAAAAAAAAAAAAGTAAAACATGCAATACCTGAGTATTTAATAGGGAACACTGACCTCTTTTCTCTTAGAATCTAAGGCTTAGATTGTCATAAAAAAGCAATAGCCAACAGACAAATAACTGTTTGGCATGAGTGAATAGACATTATATGCATTAGTTTTGTCAGACAGGCAGGAAATATGATTTTTGGTGTGTGTGCAGAATTTTGGTACTTAGTTTACATATTCCATGAGAGGCAAATGTTTGAAAATCGCTTCTGTATATTTTAGCTGTAATTCCAGTTTGGTCCTCAGATCTCCACTTCAAAGAACTATTTTAAAAGAGGAGGACATTTCTATAAAAAAAGACAAGGTATTCCCTTAAAGTCTTAGTGCAATTTAAGCTTTGGCACTTGTAGAAGTATAAATGCTACAGATTTATAAAACATCATTTTTAAATTTATTTACTTATTTATTCTTTTATTTATTTATGTCTAAAGTTTTACATATGTCTCATTTCCCCCTAATTAATCCCTCCCCTAGCCATTCCCACCCTGGGCAAGCCCCCACCGCCTTAGTGTCTGTGTCCACTGGTTATGCTAATATGCATGCATTCAAGTCCTTTGGTTGCTCCCCAACTGTGCCCCCCCACTTCTGCCATTTGTCTCTGGATCTATTCTTGTTCATCAAATTATGTTATTATATCTCACATATGAATGAGATCATGTGATATTTATCTTCCTCTGCTGGCTTATTTCACTTAGCATAATGCGCTCCAGTTCCATCCATGCTGTTGCAAATGATAAAAGTTCCTTCTTTTACAGCACACAGTATTTTATTGTGTCAATGTACCCCAGTTTTTTAATCCATTCATCTGCTGATGGGCACTTAAGCTGTTTCCAAATGTTAGCTGTTGTAAATTATGCTGCTATGAACATAGGGGTGCTTATATCTTTTCTGATTGGTGTTTCTGGTTTCTTAGGATATAGTCCTAGGATTGGGATCACTGGGTCAAATAGGCATTCCATTTTTAATTTTTTGAGGAAACTCCATACTGTCTTCCACAGTGGCTGCACCAGTCTGTATTCCTACTAGCAGTGTACTAGGGTTCCTTTTTCTCCACATCCTTGCCAGCACTTGTCATTTATTGATTTGTTGATGACAGCCATTCTGACAGGTGTGAGATGGCACCTCACTGTCGTTTTGATTTGCATCTCTCAAATGATCAGTAATTTGGAGCATGTTTTCATAGGTCTCTTGGCCTTCTGTATGTTCTCTTTCAAAAAGTGTCTATTTAGATCCTTTGTTCATTTTTTTGATTGGACCATTTATCTTCCTTTTGTTAAGTTATATGAGTTCTCTATAAATTTTGGAGAATAAACCCTTATCTGAAATATCATTGGCAAATGTTCTCCATGCAGTAGGTTGTCTTGTTTTGTTGACGGTTTCTTTTGCTGTGCAGAAGCCTTTAATTTTGATGTAGTCCCATTTGTTTATTTTCTCCTTAGTCTCCATTGCCCTAAGAGCTGTGTCCATAAAGATATTGCTATGACATATATCTGCTATTTTGCTGCTTATGGAGTCTTTCAGGATTTTTTTGGTTTCCTGACTTACATTTAAGTCCTTTAACCATTTTGAGTTTGTTTTTGTGTCTGGTGTAAGTTTTAAATTTCTTTTAAACTTATTTAGTTTGATAAATTTTATATATTTAGCTTTTAACGTTAATCGTTTTGGACTTCTCTTAAAGATGCAAATATTGGCAGAAACAAAAATGTTTACTATTAATATTTTTAGTCAATTGTGGCTGAAACAAAAATTTAATATTTCAAACCAAGTTTTTTGTTTCAGCCAAAGATGGCTGAATAAAAAAATGTTTGTTATGTTTAATATTTAAATATTAAACTATTTTGTTTCATCCAATGACAGCTGAAACAAATATAATGTTTAATATTTAAATTTCTTTGTTTTAGCCAATTGTTGCTATCTTCAAGAGGGGGCTGAAAAAGAAAATTAAAAGCTTAATATTTACAACTTATAAAACTAAATAAGAGAAATATAATTAAGCTTTTATTATTTTTAATTTTTATTGTTGAGAGTATTAAAAGATGTTCCCTCCCTGCCACCATTGCCCCCTCTACCTGATTCCCACCTTGTCCCAGGCCTTCACTATCCTATAGTCTGAGTCCATGGGTAATGCATATAGGCATGCAAGATCTTTGGTTAATCTCTTCCCAGCCCCTCTCTTCCCTTCCCTCTGAGATTCTCCAGTCAGTTCCATGTTATCATGCCTCTGGTTCTATTTTATTCATCAGTTTATTTTGTGCAGTATATTCCTTGTTCATTTATTTTGATTTTTAGATTCAACTATTGGTAGATATGTATTTATTGCCATTTTATTGTTCATATTTTTTATATCTTTTTGCCCTTCTCCCTCTTCCTTCTCCTCTTCATACCCTCCTCCTCTTCTTAACGAACCCTTCAACATTTCATGTAATGCTGGTTTGATAGTGGTGAACTCCTTTAGCTTTTTCTTATCTGTGAAGCTCTTTATCTGACCTTTAAATCTAAATGAGAGCTTTGCTGGATAGCATAATCTCAGCTGTAGGTCCTTGTTATTCATCACTTCGAATACTTCTTGTAACTGTTTCCGGCAAAGTTTCTGTTGAGAAATCAGCTGCCAGTCATATGGGCACTCCCTTGTAAGTCACTAACTGCTCTTCTCTTGCTGCTCTTAAAATTCTCTGTCTTTAACCCTTGGTGTTTTAATTATGATGTGTCTTGCTTTGGGCCTCTTCGGGTTCCTCTTGTTTTGGACTCTCTGTGCTTCCTGCACTTATAAGTCTATTTCTTTTACCAGGCAGGGGGAATTTTCCGTTATTATTTCTTCAAATAGATTTTCAAGAACTTGCTCTCTCTCTCCTCCTTCAGCCACCCCATGATGTGAATGTTGGTATGGCTGAAGTTGTCCCAGGGGCTCCTTACACTATCTTCATATTTTTGGAATCTGTTTTCTCTTTGCTCTTCTGATGAGTGTCAGACCATCCAGTTCCATGCCTTTGTCCCTCCTACCAGTTTCAATCTTCTTTACTTCTCTAGATGTAGGACTGCTGTTCAGCTAAATTTCAAGTGATTCTGAATGATGGTTGTTCTGTATTTTATTTTTTTAATTTAATAAATCTTTATTGTTCAGATTATTACAATTGTTCTACCCCCCTTATATCTCCCTTCCACTCATTTCCCTCCCCACCTTCTGCCCTTACCCCCCCCGCCCCACTGTCCTCATCCATAGTTGTATGATCTTTGTACAGTCTCTTTCTACACCCCTCATACCCCTTTCCCACTGAGAATTTTCAGTCAACTTCCTTTCTATGCCCCTGATTCTATTATTTGCCAGTTTATTCTGTTCATCAGATTTTTATTCACTTGATTTTTAGATTCACTTGTTGATATGTATTTGTTGTTCATAATTTTTATCTTTACCTTTTTCTTCTTCTTCCTCTTCTTAAAGAATACCTTTCAGCATTTCATACAGTACTGGTTTGCTGTTGATGAACTTCTTTAGGTTTTTCTTATTTGTGAAGCTCTTTATCTGACCTTCAATTCTGAATGATAGCTTTGCTGGGTAGAGTAATCTTGGTTGTAGATTCTTGCTATTCATCACTTTGAATATTTCTTGCCAATCCCATCTATCATGCATAGTTTCTGTTGAGAAATCAGCTGACAATCAAATGGGTGCTCCCTTGTAGGTAACTGTTTTTCTCTTGCTGCTTTTAATATTCTTTTTCTCTTGCTCTTGGTATTTTAATTATGATGTGTCTTGGTGTCCTCTTTGAATTCCTTTTGTTTGGGGTTCTGTGTGCTTCCTGGACTTGTAAATCTATTTCTTTCACCAGGTAGTTTTTAGGTCATTATTTCTTCAAATAAGTTTTCAGTATCTTGCTCTCCTCTCTTCTTCTGGCACCCCCATAATTCTGATGTTGGTACACTTGAAGTTGTTCCAGAGGCTCCTTACACTGTTATTTCTTCAAATAAATTTTCAATAACTCTCTCTCTCTCTCCTCCTCCAGCCACCCCATGATGGTGGCTACAGTGATTTTTGGATTCTTTTTTCTTTTCCAGTGGAGTGTTTTTGCTTTTTTGTATTTAAAATCTTTGATTTGATTCTTGTGGTCCTCTAGTCTGCTATTAGGTCTCTGTATAGTATTTTTTATTTCAGTCAGATTATGTTTAATTTCTAGTTGGTCCTTTTTCAAAACCTTGAGGGTCTTGCTCATATCCTCCAGGGTCTCGCTAAATTTATTGGCCTTTTCTAGGAAATTCTTGAAAAACCTTATAACCATGGTTTTGAATTCCATATCCAGTCATTTGCTTTCCTCCATTTCTTTCATTTGTGATGTTTCTTTGTCTCCACATTTTGCTGCTGCCCTCTGAGTTGATAGAGTGGCTTTGTGTGTAGGTGTCCTATAGGGCCCAGTGGTTCAGCCTCCTCAGTTATCTGAGGTAGACACTCTTGGTGCACCCCTTTGTGAACTGTGTGCACAGCCTTGTTGTAGTTAAATCTTGATTGTTGTTGGTATCGTTGGGAGGAATTGACCTCTAGGCCAACTGGCTGTGAGAATCACCTGTTTCTACACTGGGAGAACTTCTGTGCCGGAAACACCCTTATGAGACAAGACTTGCAAAATTGCAAAAGCCTCTGTGCTCAGCTTGAATGGGAGTCCTAGGGTGGAGCAGACAGCCTTGGCTTATGTCAGCTCTCCCCTCTGAGGAACCTGGGTATCAGTGTCCTTCAGTACTTGCTGTAAACACCTCTGAGATAAAGCTGCCCTCGAGTTTCACCTGCTGCCAGACAGTCCAGATTCCCCCCAAATGAGTCTGGGTTCCCAGATTCTCACCCGGAATTGGAGTTCAGTGCAGTCGGGAGTTTTTGTCTCCCTCCCATTTGAGAAAGCCAGCCACACATTCAGCAGTCAGTCCTCTCCACATGCGTCTTCATACCTCTGCTTTCCGCAGCTCCTCTGAATCTGTGTGCTTTTCTCTTTTCCTGACAGTCCAGATCCCCCCTGAATAAGTCTGCTTCCCCAGGGTCTTGCCCAGAACTGGATTTCAGCACAGTCAGGAGCTTCTGTCTTCCTCACGCTTGAGAAAGCTAGCCACACACTCAGCTGCTAGTCCTCTCCACACGTGTCTCTGTAACTCAGTCTTTTGCAGCTCCTGAGTCTAAATATGCTTTTCTCTTTCCGTTTAGTTGTCAAATTTCCACTCAGACAGCTTTTCTGTGGTTCCAGATGGTGTCCGTTTTGTCTTTTAGTTGTAGTTTTGAAATTGTTGTGTGAGGCAGTTTAGGTGTTTACCTATGCTGCCATCTTGGTTTCTCTCAGTTGTCTGAATTTAGTTTTAATTTTCATGTAGTTGTGGGAGGCGGCGATTACCCACATTTTCCTAACAGCCATCTTGGATATCTCTGGCAAAGTTTTCTAATTAAATTTTAAATTTTGTTTTATAAATTTGTAGCATTTATACTTCTGCAGGGCTGCCTTGGATGCCGAAGCACACAATATCAAAGTTTAAATTGCCCTAAAATATGAGGGAAACCTTTTGTTTATACCTGTCTTTTTTTTCCCCTTCTAATCCTCACAGTAGGATGTTTTTTCCATTAATTTCTAGAAAGAGTGGAAGGGAGAAATGTGAAGGAGGGACATGAGAAGACAAGGAGGAGAGGAGGGAAAGAGAGAGAGAAACATTAATATAAGAGAGATATCAACTGGTTGCCTCCTACAGGGGCCCAGACTGGGGCCAGGGATCAAACCTGCAACCCAGTTACACATCCTTGGTTGAGAATTGAACCCAGGACCCTGCGGTGAGTGGGCTGATGCTCTAACCACCGAGGCAAATTGGTCAGGGCTCTCCTCTTTGTTTCTTTAACTTCTTGTTACCACTGCGTTTTAGAAGAGGAGATGGTATTTCTCTGTTTTTTTGTAGATGAGGGTCTCATGATGTTACAACCCTCATTTCTTTCTTAAGAGACTATGGCTTTAGTGCATTGCATGCCAGTAACATTGTTAGCACTAAGAGATCTTTCTATAGCAGCTCTGCACAGGTCTTTTTCTTGACAGCCTCTGGAAATAGCCTAGAAAAGGAAACCAAATACAAAGAAGGCACAATTTAAAAAAAGGGTCCCAACCTTTAAAAAAAAAGAATCATTGATAGCCACACATTCACACTCCTTTACGTAGTGTATAGTTCCTGCCCCTATGGGTAGCTGAGGTCTACACTGCCAGGCTCTGTGGATGCCTCTTTCTGCAAATGTAGTGAAGGAAGTCCCTTAAGGGCTATAATTCGATTGCCAGAGCAAGGGAACTTAGAATTATTTAAATTTTGAGTTCTCAGTGATGTCAAGGAACAGTATCATCTGTTGCCTGAACATTTGCTCCTTAAACATACTAAACATATATTTGGGCAAAATCAGTGTTTTGTGAGCTATTCAAATTGTATCCAATCTTCATTAGTTATTACATACTCTAAGCAAATTTTAATGAGACAGGCACATGCTGTCCTTTATTGGAAGGTAGGGAAGGTCCAATGACTGAAGCATCATAAGGAAGTATTTCACTTGCACATTAATTATTGTAGAAAACATTTTATTCTAAAGTGCCACGAAGGCACTACAGAAAGCATCCATTTTAAATGTGTCCACTTCAGTTTTGAATCATTTTTTCTCTTCCCCAGAAAATCCTACTGAGAGACCAGAGGGCTCTTGCTCCGCAGGGATGGGTTGCAATGGTAACTCTTTTGGACATTCTGACAACAGCACCATAGTAGAAGATTAGATGCAATAGTTCCCACTTGTGGACATTCTGAGAATGGCACCATAGTAAAGGAGGAATTGCAATATATATTTTTTTTAAAAGATAAATGATGTGAAAGAGTTAATAAGCTCTTATTTAATGTGTTAATTTTTTAAAGCTTTCCATTTTCCTAATCATTGTTTTATAGAATTTATCAACAGACATTGGCTTAGATGACAGACAGAAAACCCCACTTTGTGATTCCACAGCCTTACCTCTGGGTTTGATGTTCTATTTTGCAAAAAAGGTTCAAAGAGATCGACCACGTTATTTTCTTCGGCTATGGTTAGAAGATCAAAGTGATATCTGGCATACTTATAGCTAGTAATCTTAATATCACACCGAATTAAACGTAAAAAATATCTTTCTATCTCATTCCTAGGCGGGGAGGAGGAGACAAAACCAACACAGAACAACTTCAGTCAACTGGACTATCTTCAAAGATATTATTCTGAGCTACTAGGATGACTCTAAATTTTGTTTTGAAACAAGTCAAAGTTACCCAGCTGTACTAAGACTCTAACCATCAAACAACATGCAGCTCTTTGAGGTCCTTCCTGCATCCCAGCACTTGGAGTTGGGAGAAGTGTGAAGAGGTGATCACCCCCTTTTGCTCTCCTGCTGCTGACTTGGGAGCTCAGAGTCCCTTGAGTGCAGCTGTGGATTCATGCTCCTGGCTCACGGACCAGGGCCCGCGGCCGTGTTCAGAGGAAAGGAATGATGTGTGCTGCTTCTTAGCCCTGAAATACTTGCAGGCATTTCCACCAGGCCCGTCACAGGAAGGGCCTATGGAGGCATAGAAGTACCAGCAAATGAAGCGGGCACATCACCACCGCAGGAAATGGATCCATGGGGAGCCACCACTGCTCTCTGTGGGGGCAACACTCTTGAGGCAACAAGATTCTTCACGTATGAATGAATGAATGAATGAATGAATGAATAAATAAATAAATAAAAATAAATCTATAAATCTGCCACATATTATGGGAAAGTCCCTCCCCCACTCAGTGCATGGGACTAACAGCAGAAGACAAAAGGGAAGTTTCTGTTGATCTCACTCCTATGACAGGACAGGATGCACTTTTAAAACTATGGAGACAGAAACAGGGAAGACTAAGCTCCCTTAAGGACTTGACCTCTGATGAGCACGGACTCAGACTCCAACCGTGTTCTCCCACGTGGGGCTGCATTCTGCCCTGCTCAGCACCCCTACCCCTGCCTGAGCAGAAGGGGAGCCTGCCCACAGGGGTGAGTTCAATAAAGTGTGAAAGGAAATTTGGGAGCAGTGCTTTGCGATGTTACAGACTCCTGTCATTTGCTGAGTAAATAAATATAAAATTAGAGTAAATTTTTCTACTTGCACAGCACTCCTGTGATAGTTCATTCTATAAAAATGACAAACACCAGAACAATCAGGAGAGAAGCTAAATTCTAACAAACCTGTTTTCTTAGTTTAAGGCTTTAATATGTTACCCACTGGACAGTTCAATGAAAGTGGATGTTCTCTTGTATGGAGAGTGGTCAGAATAGGAGCTGATAGGAGGTTTTCTTCTTTGTTGAACTTTAAACCCAAAAGAATCTATTTCTAAAATTATTTTCCTATTCATATAGACGTGTAATCAGATCATGTTTTGACAATCAGCTAATCAGGATTTATTTCCTTCAGGAATAAATAAAATTTACTATTCCTTCTATATTTTCTCCACTACTATCTTTTAATTGTGTACAAATACAGCCCCTTCATAAGATTAAAAGAGGTCTATTAATAGTTGTTTAATCATGGAAGACAAGCATGACTATAGAATATGCATCTTCTGTTTATTTTTAAAATATATTTTTATTGATTTCAGAGAGGAAAGAAGAGGGAGAGAGGTAGAAACATCCATGATGAGAGAGAATCATAGATCGGCTGTCTCCTGCAAGTCCCCGACTGGGGATCGAACCCGTAACCTGGGCATGTGCTTTGACCAGAATCAAACCTAGGACCTTTCAGTTCACAGGTTGATGCTTTATCCACTGAGCCAAGTGGGCTAGGGCTATTTTTAATTTTTTTTTAAATGATGAGTTGAACAGCCTACCATTTACAGTAAAATTTTCTGAATATCAGTTGCTCCATTTTATTTATGCTTCTGAAGGAAAATAATAACCTAAAAATACACATAGATGTTGGGAAGTTTTAAGAAAAGCTGATACACATGATTTTTCATCTTAGATGCAAATGTGACCATTTCAAATGATAGTCAACAGCAAGGGGACAAAACCAATGTACACTCAACACGGGAGTAAAGCCTTCCAACCTGCAAAGATCATAAACAAAAGCAGCCCATTGTACACGGAGGTCCCATGTGCCTCTGTTCATTCACAAAAAGCATTGTTTACAACTAGCCATCCTGGCCCAAGAGCTGCTCCCATTGCCCGGGACCTCCTATGCGTGAGAACCCACACATTACCTTGCAGTTCCCAGATGCTGTACCTCCAACCAGAGCCCAGGCAGCTGAGCTGCAGGCGTTGAGAAAAGCTCAGCGGCCATCATCAGGGGGCACGAATATAAGATTTCCTACCTTCAAGGGACCGCTTTGAAGACTGACGACAGTGCTGACCAAAGCCATGTTAGCTTCTGCAACTTCCTAAAGTGCTTCCATTAATTTCAGTCATCACTGCTGTCAAACTGGCTGCCAAGATGGCTGCCAGCAAGGTCACCGTGACTCCTCAGTTTGCACTGTTATCAAAGGGGTCGTTTTCACCAAAAGCCACTTTGCCAGCTGTTGGCCATCTCCGTCCCTTCCTGGAGACACCAGCAGCCTCCCTACAGCTGTCAATATGCACTTGGGTGATTCTGTATGAGACGCTTCCAGAGTCATGAGCAAAGGTTCCAAAACCAAACTCTTGCCTCTGTCCGTGAGGATCTTGACCTTCCTGTGCTCCTCAACATAGTCGAGAGGTGTGCCTTCCCCTGATCCCAAATGCCACCCACAGAGACACTCTCACTGCCAGCCAGGCGGGCGCTCTGAGAGTCTGCTGGAGATAGCTCTGTGGCTCATCCAGCCGACCACCCCCAGAGCCCTCCACAGCCGTCAGTGTGGCCAGACCGAAAGCCCTCCATACGCTGGAGTCTCACTTTCACACACATGCCATCTCGGAGGGCCCCCCAAGGCACTGCTGTGGTTGCTCAGTGCCCGGGAAACTCCCAAGGGGTGGGCCCTGAGCAATGCCCAGTGAGGCCTCTCTGCTGCCTGAGAGGTAGGAGCTTCCAAAGTCATCAGACCTATTTGTAAACATGTGCAATTCTCTTAAAAGGGCAGGAGCGCGCACAGAGGTCTGAAACCTTTATATGGGCCCAGTTCTCTTCCATGGTTTTCTGAACAACAGAACTTCAGATGAAAAGGAGGGAAAGACCCATGAAATGTGTGGGTCAGACACAGGATACAATGTGTGGGTCAGCCTTAAGCAGTAATTCCTCAATAGTCCAGAGGCCCTACGACACTAACAGTGGCCAAACATTTATTTCAAAGCCAGTGTCTGTCCGTTAAAAATAGACTGGAATTGGGAGATGGCTTTAAGAAAGCCACGAAGATAGTTACTGAACTGTTGTTCTGGTAGTTAGCTTGTAAAATGTTTGTAAAAAACACCAGAGAAACACATTTCAAATTACCATGCACATTTTACAACAATACATCAAGACCAACTAATTAATGATGAGGAATATAAATTGGTATATGAAAGCTGGACAGAAAGAAGTATGTAATTTTATGCCTATTTCAGTTCTTTGCACAATGTAACCTTTAAAAATATTTCTTAACATGTAAACTTTATGGGGGCAAATGAGGTATGGGACAATGGTTAGGAGGTTTATCCAAACCTTACAAACTCACATGTCCTCGACTGTAATGATGTTATTGATGAGCTGGCAGAAGTCCATGCCCCACAGAGCCTGTTTGTCCCAATACTCATACGCAACAAGAGCGGATCCCACAAGTATTCTTCTCCAATTAGTGGGACACATGTCAATATCTGTATAGTCCAAAAGCCTTTCCATGAAAATCTGCAAAAGTAGAGTACCGGTCTTTCACTTCCTGTTAGTGTAGATGCTTGGTAAGAAGTGTTAGAAGCCCTAGCTGGTTCAATGGATAGAGCGTCAGCCTGTAGATTAAAGGGTCCTGGGTTTGATTCCAATCAAGGGCCTGTATGTTGGTTGCAGACCCCTGGCCTTGGTCAGGAGCATGTGGGAGGCAACCAATGGATGTGTCTCTCTCACATCAGTATTTCTCTCTTTCTCCCCTTGTCCTTTCTACTCTGCCTAAAAAAAAAAAAAATCAATGGAAGAACTATCCACTATCCTCAGGTAAGGATTTAAAAAAATATATTAAAAAACATATATATAAAAAAAGTGTTAGAAATGACGTATTTGATCCATTTTTGAAATTCCTTTTTTTTTCCCCTTTGTTAATCTTCACAGGAGGATATTTTTTCATTGATTTTTAGAAAGAGTGGAAGGAAGAGAGGTGGGGAGAAAGAGATAGGCAGAGAGAAAAACATCTATATGACAGAGACACATTGATAAGTTGCCTCCCATACTTGCCTGATTGGGGAGGGGATCGAACCTGCAACCCAGGTGGGGGCCCTTGACCAGAAATGGAACCCATGACCCTTTGGTGTGTGGGCCACTACTCTATCCACTGAGCCACCTGGCAAGGGTGAAATTCCTTCTATCCTTAGGTTCTACAGATACTGCTTGGCCAGCCAAAGCCAGAGGCCAGGTCATAGTTGTTAACCAGACACTTCTGTTGCCTACTTTGTCCATGTGAACTTTCAGCCCACTGTTTTGTCACAGGAATGAATGGACATGTTAGCAAAGGACATTCTGAAGCAACGGATGGGGCTATTATTACCTTTCCTCTTATAAAGGGAGCATATAGAGGCCCAGTATCGATTCAAGTTGTTCAACAAACACTTGAGTGCCTGCCAGGTGCAATGCTACCTGGCTCGTATTTCTACGGTCATCTTACATAACACCGGAGTATGTAAATCCCTGGTAATGCCCAAACATTGCTATCTTTCCACAGTAACTAGCCCTTTTGTGGGACAAGCGGGAGATAAAAACTGGTGCCCCACGTCGCCCTCTAGTGGCTGCTGTGTGGAGCAGCAGGACAGGCAGTACAAACAGGTGAGCTGCAGGCTGGTCTATGCACTTGCCGGTGGTTCCTGTCTTAGTGCCTCTGGGAGGGACACGGCAAACCAAGGCACCCTCCTCATGCCCTCATGCTCACATCGCCATGGTCATTGTGGGCACTGCGTCTCTGCTTCATATAGTCTGAGGCGCACTCAATGCTGTTGGTCTCAGGGGGGTGACAGAGCTGCTAGGCTGTGTCCCTGGGCCTCCTCTAACCCTGCCAGGCAGCCGGGAGGCTCATGATGCCTTTGACATGCACTCAGAGTCTCCTCTACAAAGAACTGGGTGAGGTAGCAGCCCCATAGACTATAGAGCTAAGCTGTGACTTCTTGTTACCTCATACCACGCCCCTCAGAAGAGTGTATGAAACAAAAAGTTTAATTTTAAAAAGTGTGTTTACTGCCTGAAGGTTATCAGATTGACAACTCAGATGATTTGCCAAACCCAACTGTGCTTTCAAGAACAAATGCTTATTGAACATGATGTTCTGAGGGAAAGGCTGCGTCCATTCCTCAAAACTCAGCATTCGCAGCTGTCCTAAGGAAGAGCTCCTTACAGATCAGCTCTACTGAATGGGAATGATTAGAGGCCCTTATTCAACACCACAACCTCCAACTTCCCGCCACCTTTACTGGCTCACTCAGTGTGCACCATTACTCGCCCATTCACTCGCCCTGCCCTCCTGTGGCCGTGGAACTGAGATTTCTCTTCTCGCCGAAGCGGACCTTCTATCAGTGAGGTTGGTCCCAGCCCACTTCTGCAGAGCACTGTTCCCACACTCGCCTCTTTTTGAAGAATCCTCCCTGTCTGCCCAGACGCCCCCAGTGTGAATGTGTTTACCTAGGCCCCCTCCTGACACACGTCCCTAGAATGCTTCCTCTGAGCTTGCTCAGGGTCAACGCCCTGATGCTGCTTCTCACCTCCCGTTCCCTCTGTCGGAAACCAAATATTGTTCTCACTAAATGGATGTAAATAAGAAGCCAGAAGGCTGGCCAACCTTAATTGCTCTGAAAGAACAAAGCTGATTATCATGTTAATTTCTGTTATTTCCTGCCTAAAGGCTAGAGGTGTGTCCCAAAGCCTTAATAAAAGGGAGAAAAAGGCCAGAGCAAAGGGCAGTCCTTTCCACTAGAGGAAGGCTCCCGCCTGGCCCCCCAATATCGCCAAATTAATATTTTCTAGTCTCTCATTTCGTTTGCGTGCGGCCTCCTTCAGAACCCGAACCCTGACCCAGGAACCCTGAACCAAGCGGGACGTGGAAAGAGGTTCCCACATCTGGCGCCCGAACAGGGACTGCAGAAAAAGGTGCTCACATCTGGCGCCTGATCTCGGGACGTCTGGAGGAGAAGGTTTTATTCGCCTAAGAGTGAAGGAAGGAAAATTCACCAAGGAAAATGGTGAGGGAAGATTCACCTAGGAAAAGGTGAGGGGAATTCAACGTACGCAAAGCCCACAGATTATCTGTAAGTAGGGTGGGAACGTCTTTTGCAGCCAGACTAATGGGGAAGAATTAGGTTATAAATATAAAGTAAACTTTATTATAGACTTTTGGTTTGCATGCTTAAATAATGTGGTTTCTTGTTCAAATTAAAATCTTAGTTTGCATTTGGAATCTGAAATCTGTAATAAGTGAAACTCCACTGCTGAAACCGCCTCTGGTGTGGAGAAATTCAAAAGTCGCAGGAGAGGGCAAGGCTCTCTGCTCTCCTGCAATGAGATTACTGAAGGTTTCATTTAAAAATTATAAGAGAAATTTCAGGGAAATGCTAATCTTGGCCAAATTAGGTGCTAGTTATTACTTCGGAAAGCGAAAAAAAAAAAAAAAGAAAAAATTTAAGATCTGTCTTTATCTTTTAAGCATGAAAAGAAATTCGGCCAGATCTGTTACTGATGCTTTCCCCTGAAGTAAGCAGGATGTGGAGGAAGAGAGACACTGTGGCAATCCAGTATGAAAGTCCACTCTCCCAGTATACTAATCTAAAGTCTCCTTTCTCGCCATGAAAAAGTTTTAAAAATTTAGAGATGTGTCTGGAATTTCTGTACTAGTGAGGAGAGAAACCCGGCTTAAAAAGAAATGCGCGCAATTGTCCACCTTTTTGGACATATTAGATAGGGTTTTAAGCTGGAATCTCTCCGCAAAAGCTGCAGAAAAAGAAAAACCCAGAACTGGTCTTTATTTTTTAAGAAAAATGGCGTAAAGGAACCAAAAGGAGATTTTGTGTTATTAATCAAGATTTTCAGCTAAATGCAAATTAAATTGGGAGAAAATAAAATAAAATTTCTCTAATAATTAGGTATTCAAAATACGTTGTTGATTGGTCTAATAAAAAAGGATTAATTCTGTGACTCCCAACTGACAGTTTAAAAATATAATTGATATCTTCAGATAATTATAAAAAGTATTATAATCTTTAAATCATATATGAATATATATATTTGATGGTTTTTCCATGTTAAAATTTCAAGGCTTTAACAGAGATGATTCTTGTAAAGCTCCATGGGCCCAGAGTAATACAAGAAATTTGTTCTCTCTTTTTAAAGGACATCTACTTAAATTTAACCGACCTAATATACTTGAAATTTCATGGAAAGCTTTATCAAATGAGAATTAATAAGTATATTTTAAATATTGTGAAGGTTTTGGCCTCTAAGAACGAAACAAGGTAGCACTCTAGGGAGAGGCATAAACACTCAGCCTCTGAGAGATCCAGTCTCTCGGTGTCCTAGATGTCAGAGAGGTAACCATTGGGACAGACAGTGTAAATAAACATTTCATAGAAATGGGCAGCCTCTAAATCAAGATACAGGGTATGGTCAACCACCGGGAAACGGCCAGAGGGGTGCCCCCCAGTCCCGTTATTAATAGGGAAACCTGTCCTGCAAGGCCCACAGTGGATTCCTTCATTCAAGCAACTCCAGGAAGCGCAGGCCTGGATCTTAACAGCACTATAGCAGTCACTTTGACTCCTGATAAGGAGTCAAAGCTATTCCTACAGGAATTTGGGGTCCTATGTCACCTGGAGCATGGTAAAGAGGACGGTACAGACACCTAAGAACGTATTTCTTGCAATACCAACAGTTACCAGCTGTATGGTAATATTTCCTGGGGCACATGGGGAAGTATTTTTGACTTATATTCCTGACCCTTCATGGGTAAGAACCTTAGGTGTACTGATTCCTCTGTTTCTTGTAGTCTCTAAGAAGGGCAAAATTAAGTAAATATTTCTTAAAATTCCAACATTAGAATTTAAAAATGACAAAAAGCCCAAAGCCACCTGTATTCTTAAGCTAGAGGCGGGGCAACATTTGTGGCTTGTGAATCAGACATAACCATTTATTAAATTTGTTTTGCTTTTTAAATTGAGATACCTACTTTAATTAATAAATTAGCTTTTTAAATAAAAATCAAGGTTTTCAGCTAAATAAAGAGCCAATGTTTTTGTAAGAAATTTGATTAAATATTCTAATAAAGTAACTAAGACCTTGTCTATACAAAAAAGAAATTGATAAGCCAGTTTAAAATTGAATTGCCATGGCCTAGAACAAAAGAATTTCCTTACATAATATTATTCTACAATGTCATTATAATTTTTTTTTGACAAATATCCCAAACAAACTTACAATCTAATTCTCTGAATATTTGGTAGCAATTTAAAAATAAATAAATAAATAAATAAATAACATAACATAACATAACATAAAAGGAATTAAGACAGTGAGAAGGCACTTGAACATTCTATATTGGCTTTTCTTGCTCTTTTTGCCAAGAAGGACCCTCCCACAGCTGTCGCCTGAGCTTTCTGTTCATGCTGAGGTTGAAGCCTCGTGTTGGCTGGTACCATGAATCTGTCTCTCACTCAGTGGTGTGAGCTGGGCCCTTCCTGGAGAAGAAACCTGATATGTGATCCGTACTGGGACCCTGCCAGCAGGCGAGGGGATCCCAAGGCAGGTACTGGGCGTGGAGGCCACAAGGGCATCAGCTACCAAGGAGACGGAACTGAATGAACCTCACATCAACCTGCTTGGCCCTGGAGGATGGCTGGTTAGCCAGAGACGGGCAACTGGAACTTATACGTTATACCGACCACCGCCTAAGCCAGGAACGGCCTTATGCCGCCCTGCTTTCCAATGACGGGTAAGGTGGGTTGGTACCGTATGGTAGTTCCTGACCTAAGACAGGCACAATCGCAGAGGGGCCATCGGGAAAAAACTTGGGGATCAACAGAGGTTGATCCTCACCCCCCAACATTGCAGGGGCTTGAACCTTTGCCCCTTCTGAGGGAGGTCTCCTGCCCCATGGCTGCTTCACTTCCCACGCCCAGCTCCGATCGGGTGACAAGACAGAGAGACTTGGCCCAGCTCCGTTCGGGACACAGATGACAGACGAAGATTTGGTACAGCTCAGATCGGGACCCAGCAACAGACAGACTTGGCTGACAGCTGCCCTATATTCTAAATCAAACTTAACACCAGGAATGCTCAGGGCCTACTCAAGAATGCAAATAAATCCTTTCCACTAATATTTACAGGATAAAACTAAGATTGTTGTTAGAATATTACATTTAATAATAAAATAGTAGTTAAATTTTCAAATTAATTTAATTGGTTAATTGAAATAGGTGAATATTCAAGAAAATTTAATTGTACTGGAAAACAGTTGTTCCTAAAGTATAAACTTAAATTTCTATTGGTAGTTCATTGCATGGTAAAATTACTCAACATGCAATAAACATAAAGCAGTCATATTTGCATTATAAAAATTTTCCCAAAGCCTCATAATTACATAAAAAAAGGGGGATAGTACAGTAATATTATGTAAGGAAAAGTATCCTGTAAGTAAATTATATGTAAGGAAAAAGCATCCTGTAAGCAAATTACATCTAAAAAATTTTTTTACTTAATAGCAAGACACCCATGAAAAACATACATAGTATTAAAATAAGTCAAAGGAAAATCATTTGGGCAAAAATAAAAAGGATCTAAAGTCAAATTTATAGAAAAAATTCCTTTACTAACTTTTGGTCGAGAATGTTTATATATTTTCAGAAAAACAGCTCCAAGACCATGTGAATTCCTACAACAGAGAATGTTCCAGCTATGAAGACAAGAGGAGAAACAGTCCAGAGATAGAAGATGCTGAGGACACCTTGCCATCCCTAACAGTCAGCAGCTGTGCATCGATGCAGTTGGCCCAGGACCAAACCAGAGAGGGTCGGACCTGCATTGCCACCATTTGTCCACCATCCAGAACTGAAATATCATTGCTAATACGTACATTCAAAAAACTGTTGGACATTGAAACTGGGACTCAAAGGACTGTTGGTCCAGAAAGAAAGATACTATTTACCTCTTAGCATAGCCATTGTTGCTTGTCTTATTTTTGTTCTTAATATTTATTTCTAGTCTGTAGGTGTAAGATTTTTTAGAGGAAAAGAAAACGGGGGAGATGTCGGAAACCAAATATTGTTCTCACTAAATGGATGTAAATAAGAAGCCAGAAGGCTGGCCAACCTTAATTGCTCTGAAAGATCAAAGCTGATTATCATGTTAATTTCTGTTATTTCCTGCCTAAAGGCTAGAGGTGTGTCCCAAAGCCTTAATAAAAGGGAGAAAAAGGCCAGAGCAAAGGGCAGTCCTTTCCACTAGAGGAAGGCTCCCGCCTGGCCCCCCAATATCGCCAAATTAATATTTTCTAGTCTCTCATTTCGTTTGCGTGCGGCCTCCTTCAGAACCCGAACCCTGACCCAGGAACCCTGAACCAAGCGGGACGTGGAAAGAGGTTCCCACACCCTCCTTCACCCACTTCAGTCTGGCCCTGTCTATCGCTCCCCTGAAACTGCCATTGCTAAGGGCATTGGAGCCTTTGCAATACAAACCAGAGCTCTTCATCCGCACTGCCCACTCCCCAAGCCGCTCCTCACAGCACAGAGGACACTGCCACTTGCCTGGTTGCTGGGACCAAAGCCTCCACTTGAACTAGCCTGCTCCAATCCGTTAGCAATTCTCGCCATTCCCTTACCCGTGGGAATCTGACTGTGTTCCAGTGCATTGGCCACTTCTACCTGCATCACTCTTACTGACTCCTGAGTTTACTGCCTCCACCCGGACTTCCAACAACAGTCTCTCTCCCCATGGATGCCCCTTCCCCTGCAGGTGCTCAGTTTTCCAGAGGGAAGGCAGCTCCATGAAAAGGCCTCTCACCCAGTGCCCATTGAGGTCTCTATTCAGAAGCACAAGCTGCCTCTCCAAGGCTTTACCTGGATGCTCAAGGGGGAGGCACTGCCCTAAGTGTCCTTTTCCTCCCACCATGCAGCGGGCTTTCCCCTTCAGGTTTGCTGTGGGAGGAGTAACACATCCCACCACGTCTCACCAAAACAGCACCTATTTCTAATGACAAAATATACACAGAGGAATTCTGGGGATGACGCAAAAGTCCTTACGCAGCTGTAGCTTAGCAGGCAACTAGCAAAGCCTCTCCAGGTGCTACTGGCTCTATTCTCCTGGGCAACTCGCAGGCAGGCAGGCCCCGGAGGACAGAGGGAACAGATCAGCACCCATCGCTGAAGGATTACATAACCTTGGGCTCTAGTTCCCAGTCAGGACACACACGAGGACTGCTGGGGGAATACAGCTTGGGACTCAGCTTAGTCCTACACCGAGTCAGCTTGTCCCAAGGCCGGATGGTTTGTTACTGCCTCCATCCTGCCCGACCAGCACACGTGTGTGTGTGCACTGCATGCACCTGTGTCTCCTGTGGGTCGGGGGTGGGGTTGGATGGGGATTTGGGAGAAGAAACAGAAATCTCCCCTCATGTCTTAAAACCCTATTTCCTTTTTTAAAAAAATATATATTTTATTGATTTTTTACAGAGAGGAAGGGAGAGGGATAGAAAGTCAGAAACATCGATGAGAGAGAGACATCAATCAGCTGCCTCCTGCACGCCCCACACTGGAGATGTGCCCGCAACCAAGGTACATGCCCCGACCAGAATCGAATCTGGGACCCTTCAGTCCGCAGGCCGATGCTCTATCCACTGAGTCCCCTCATGTCTTCAATAGCAATTGTTTGTGATGGAAACAGCAATGGTAACATTTTCAAACCCAACCATTATGTAACCCCACTGTGTGTGGTTTACTTCCTTTAATAGCTTCTCTTAATCAGGTTCTGAGGATCATTTCAGGAACCTACTTTGGTTTGCAAAGCAGGACCACAGCCTGTGCACAGGACAGACAAGCAGCCTCTGGAAGAACTGTCTTACCAAAGTCACAATCGCACACTCAGCGGTGAGGTGCTCAGCACTGAAAAGGGCGCAGACAAATCTGTAGATGACCTTCAGTTCAGGGTCATGCAACCAGTGGGCCTGTGTGATCACTTCGCACTGAAAGAGAAAAGGCAATATAAGTGCCCACTCAAGAAAATATGTAAGAACTCGCATGCTAACAGCCTTCAACTGTGCCCACCTGGCCCTAAATAATGTTGACATGTCTTTTAGTCTTTGAAGTATAAACAATGGATCTTAATATTTATTCTCTACTCACCAGTTATTAGACACAAATACAGGGACAATCTGAGTACAATTATGTATGTGCCCTTCCCACCCCCCACAGAAGTCTACCTAAATGTAAACTATGTTTAGGCTCACAAGGCATGTTGATCCCATGTCACTCTTCTCTGCAACCAGCTCTGAAAACACATGTTCACGTTCCTGTGACTCCGAGACTCTGGCTGTGCTGTGCCCCACAGGAGGCACCAGCTGCATGTCGCTACAGAGCTTCAGAGGACGAAAGTTGGAAATTCCTGTCATTTTATTTGTTTTAAAATTTAAACGTCTCAGTTTTTTCACAGAGTCTTAACCTTTTAGGTTTATTTACAGACACTTATATTGTTTGATGGTCCTAAAAATATCATTAGGAAAACTATATTTTCTTATTTGGGGCACATTTACTCACTTTAGCTCTCTGACTATACAAAGCTGTGGCTCAGTTCTTACTGATGTGTCCCTCATATAAGATTCCTTTTTTAAAATCATTAGATACAACATGCAGTGGGAAGAAGACGGAAAAGATGATGATTTTGACTTCAAGCCAGAGGAAGTAATTTTCTTCTAATAATTCATTTCAAAGCAGATCAGTATGAAATAAACACCACAGTATGAGAGACAAATATAGCCTCAATAAAACTAACACTTACTCTGAAGGGGTGCTTTCTCTCATCGAAAATATCGAAGGATCTATTTCCAACTCTATAAAACATGAATATGCATTTAAAAAATTAATTCGGGAAATGTTAGGATCTTAGTAACACATCATCAAAGAGTAGAGAGAGGGTTCAGGAAGAAGCTTCACTTTCAACAAAGCCGTTTTACAAACTGTTGTCTTGGACTCTGTAAGAGGGTTCCCTGACTTTTTACTCAGTACATCAAATTCTGTGCGATGTTTTCTGCAATGAGCAGCTAGAATTGCCTTCAAAACACTGACCCTTCCTGACAGGCAATGCTGGCAAACCAAATATATTTCCATCCCTCCAACTCACACTGGAATACACAGGGGACACTTTATAAAGCAGTAGTGCTGGGAAACAATGTCTTTAGAATTTTAATTCATGTGGATGTGACATTCATGTTTTTCCACTTATCATTTTCCTGTATTATATTATTATTGTGTATTTTTTCTTGTATCTGCTAAAAGTTGAATTAAAAAGGCGCCTTTCTATTTTAAAAGTGACCAGTCTTTTGACTGAAGTGTTCTCCGCACTAAAACACTCCACTCATTGGAAGCAGTGAGCTCTGCAGGCCACCGGGGTAGGTTCCCCTAGACTATTTTTCAGGAGGCCCATGCGGTCAACACTAATGTTATAGGAACATTAAGGCGTTGCTGGAGTCTACACTTGACTTTGCAATGTTGTATAAAAGCAAAGATGAGCAACACTGCCTTGTGAGCATGAAGGAAGGCAGGGGTACGGCACTGTGCCAGCAGTCAGTGTATTCTTCACTGCCGTTTGCCGTTGAAAATAATTCTGCCTTATTTAAGGACATCCTTCATAAAAAGGAATGGTATTATGAAATGCTGATCCTGTTTTCACATTCTCAATAGGGGGAGGAGTGTGCTTGAAGCACTTCTGTATACTGAATACAAGGACCAGCGCTTGTGCCTTAGTTGTGAGCAGAAAAGCCACTTTTTTCTTAGAATTACATCTTTATTTGAGAATACAACTGCCATTTTCTCAAAAGTAAAAAATGAGCCTATCACTTCAAGGAAAATAAATTGTATATTTATCAAGCTATCAAGCTAAAAATCAGGATTTGGGAAAACATGGACTGTCTTTTTTGTTCTTTGTTTCAGAGAAACAGAGTAAGAGGTGGGGCGGGCGGTGAGAGAAAAAAGAGACACATCGATTTATTGACCCACTTACTTTTACACATTCATTGGTTATTTCTTGTATGTGCTCTAACCGTAGATCAAAACCATAATTTTGACATATTGAGACAAAGCTCTAAACTACTGACCTATTCGAGCAGGGCAAAAATGTATACCTTGCTTTGTCTGCTTGGCAGTTTTTCAATACTTAAAAGATTTTTCTGTTGAGATTGGTGGTGAGACTCACAAAAGGGCATTTTGGACACTGTAGTAAGAAAGTGGACCAATACTCTTCAAATGACTAATGCATAACATTATCATAACATAAAGAATAGGCAAAAGATCCATTCATTTTAAAAGATGGATCAATCTGTATGAACTTAACAGAGTACCTTCTGCAAGTTCATGGGTATGATTTAAATCTCTATTGTAACTAATTTAAAAATGCCAGCAGTTGTGGACATTTGGTCCAATGTAAAAGGATAATAACAATTAAGCTTTGTAAATACAGCTTTTTCTAGCCAGATAACTACATGAGGGTGGGTCTTCCCAATACAGTGGTACCTCGAGATATGAGTGGCCTAACCTACGAGATTTTTGAGATACGAGCCATCGAGTGAGCGATTTTTGCTTTGAAATACGAGCAACAGTTGAGATAGGAGTAATTGCGCGGATCGGCCAGCTGCACACGACCCACCAGTTTCCCACGCCTCAAGGTTATGGAACGAATTAAACTCGTATCTCAAGGTACCACTGTATTTCTTCAAAGCAAAGGATTAAAATGATTGAAGTAATGGCAAATGACTGAAGACAGAATATTCATGAGAATCAGGTATCTTCTATTAAGCCAGAGGTTAAAGAAATTTGCAAAAATGTAAATTAATGACACATGTCCGTTCAAATTTTGGTGTGGAAAATAATTGTTTTTCATATTGCCTTGTATATTATATCCTGTAGTGGGCAAGACAATCCACCACAACAAAGGATTATCTAGCTCAGAATTTCAGTAGTTATAAAAACTGTTTAAAAATACAGTGGATTTATATTTTAAAGCTCCATTTTAATTTCTAATACAGTAAATATCAAGATAACCTACATAAACAAATATTCTTTGGGATCCTCAATAACGCAAGTATTATGGGTTTTAAGACAGAAACAATTAATTCACTTTAATCCTATACAGTGGTACCTCGAAATACGAGTTTAATTCATTCCGTAACCTTGAGGCGTGGGAAACTATGAGTCGCGGTAAACTGGTGGGTCGTGTGCAGCCGGCCGATCAGTGCGATTACTCCTATCTCAAATGTTGCTCATATTTCAAAGCAAAAATCGCTCGCTCGAAGGCTCGTATCTCAAAAATCTCGTATGTTAGGGCACTCGTATCTCGAGGTACCACTGTATAATAAAAGGGTAAGATGCAAATTGTTCCCTAGACTGGGAGTTTGACCAGAGTTCGATCAGGGGGTGGGCTGGCCCACCAACCATCCAGGGTCCCAGCCCCAGTCAGCCCAGCCCAATTGGCCCTGATCAAGGCTGGCCTGCTGGACTCTACCTGTGCACAAATTTGTGCACTGGGCCTCTAGTAATATAATTAAAAGCACTCTACAGCTTGCTTCAAAAATGTCTACTATCTAACACTCAATTTGATATGTTAATACATTTATTAGCTAGAATAACAATACAGGTTTTAAAACTCACCTGTACTTTATGATGTGATATATGGCCAAACTCACGCTGTGGAAGAAAAAAGAATTGTAACAATTGATTTTATTATGTTAGGTTTGAGGACAATTGTTAATGGGTTGAGGGGAGCAGGAAGACTATCCCAGCCGCCCCTGGTGGTCCTGAAATCCTCATTCCCATCAGTATCATATAATGGGATTTTGCCCCTTGTTTTAGCTCTTTTGCTCTTTCACATACTCAAGACTGTACACCTACTTGTTCATGTTAGTACATACTCCCTCATCATTTGCCCTTGTATCTATAGGGACATAATATGCACCATAATAGGACAACATAGCATAATGCTTCACAGTGTAATATTAATAACACTTATTTCTTAATTAGATTACATGAAAATTTCATGATCAGATACAATTCCTCAGATCCTGTGTGACTGGATTTTTAAGTTATTCACAGAAGTGGTATCATAGGCAACAAAGGGGTCCTCGTAGTGAAGGAATAAGCTTCTTCCCTCGGCCCTTCGTGTCTAAAAGGAGCTCAGATTCACTGAGAGAAGGCAAACCTGAATGTCATAACTGGGTCTGTGGAATATGAGTTGCTGTAAAAAGGCCTATAACACCGCGAGCATCCAAGAGGGATACTTCTATTGAATTTCAAACAGCTTCATTTTCAAATTGACTTTCAAGTCACAGGATTAGAAGCACAGAAGCTGAAAAGGACCACTGAACCATAGATGACATTTAATTCAACAACCTATTTCACAGGTAAGAAAACCTAGGTCGAAACTGACTTGCTCCAAGTCCTGCCAACAGCAAGGAGCCCCTCTCCGCCCTAACCAGGCAGTGTCTCCCGAGCGTGGCTGTTCCTTGGGATTCTCTGAGGAGCTGGAGACACTGTCCATCTCCATATAGATACGCGCAGCCTTCACTGGCACTGGGAAGACATGGGGTTGTTTATAAAGCTCCCAGGAGCTGCAATGTGCTCCAGAATTGGAAACACATGACTTAGGGTAAGATTAGAACCTCCTTGGATGCTTTTGCCCATATAATCATGCTTCACAATTTTCCTCAGCTCGTCAAAGGTTGTGACATTGAGACTGTGTTGGGCTGAGGTGAAATGCATGCATTTAGAGACATACATTTTTAGAAAAGTTGTGTAAGTGATTCTAGTAAAGACTGCACTCTATAAAGACTGCACTCTATTGGGAACAATGTACCGTAATGAATATTTTTCAAAATCATTCTTAAAACTCAATTAGCTCTATTAATTTTCTCAGTAGACCCTTATTTCACCAATAGTGAGTCTACTGAATGACTATTTTCAAAAATGAAGGACAGGACCAACCAAGATGGCGGCATAGGTGAATAACTAAGCTGCTGCCTCGCACAACAATTTCAAAACTACAACTAAAGGACAGAACAGACACCACCCAGAACCACAGGAAAGCTGGCTGAGTGAAAATTCTACAACTAGAAGTAAAGAGAGGGACTCACGAAGACTCAGAGGAGCTGTAAAAAGCTGAGGTATTGACACACACTCCTGGAGAGGACGGGTGGAGGAGGGTCTGGCTGGCTTCCTCTAGCAGGAGAGAGACAGAAAATCCCGACTGCATTGAACCCCAGCTCCAGGAGAG
Source organism: Lasiurus cinereus (assembly GCA_011751065.1). NCBI lineage: Eukaryota > Metazoa > Chordata > Mammalia > Chiroptera > Vespertilionidae > Lasiurus > Lasiurus cinereus. Next base: position 7,038,138 of record JAAGEH010000343.1, on the reverse strand, counting down.
ACTCATAGGGGGAGTCTGGACTGTTGTGAAAAGAAAGGAGTGCACGGAAACTTAGGAGAGTTGCAAAAGACAGAAGGCTGGGGGCTCACAAAAGTGCATGTGAAGAGCACTAATTGTGCCTGGCTTACTCTAGTGGGAGGAAAACAGAACCTCACAACTGCACTGAACCCCAGTTTCAGGTGAGACCCTGAGGACCCAGACTTATACAGGTCCTTAGAGCACATGGAAACTCAGGGGAACCGGAAAGGCAGAGTTCCGGAAGCTCGCACACACCTGTGCAAAGGCAGAGGTCTAGAGGCAAGCCTGCATGCACAGACACAGCTAATCCTGACAACCAATTGGCTTGGAGTGATACCAACAACAATCAAGAATTAACTACAACAAGCCTGTACACACAGTTCACAAAGGAATGTACCAAGAGTGTCCAACTCAGGTAACTGGGGAGGCAGAGCTATTGGGCCACATAGGACAGCTAGCACACAAAACTACTCTACCAACTCAGGAAAGCAGCAAAATATGCGGAGACTAAAGAACAGATCACAAATGAAAGAAATGGAGGAAAACAAGTGACTAGATATAGAGTTCAAAACCACAGTTATAAGGTTTTTTAAGAATTTCCTAGAAAAAAAAGGATAAATTTAGTGAGACCCAAGAGGAGATGAAAAAGAACCAACTAGAAATTAAACACACTGACTAAAATAAAAAATATTATACAGAAACCTAACAGCAGACTAGAGGATTGCAAGAATCAAGTCAAAGATTTGAAATACAAAGAAACAGAAAACACTCCACTGGAAAAGCAAAAAGCAAAAAGAATAAAAAAATGTGAAGATAGTGTAAGAAGCCTCTGGGACAACTTCAAGAATACCAACATCAGAATTATGGGGGTTCCAGAAGAAGAGAGAGAGCAAGATACTGAAAACCTATTTGAAGAAATAATGACTGAAAACTTTCCCTACCTGGTGAAAGAAATAGACTTACAAGTCCAGGAAGCGCACAAAACCCCAAACAAAAGGAATCCAAAGAGGACCACACCAAGACACATCATAATTAAAATGCCAAGAGCAAAGACAAAGAGAGAATATTAAAAGTAGCAAGAGAAAAATAGTTAATTACCTATAAGAGAGCACCCATTTGATTGTCAGCTGATTTCTCAACAGAAACGATGCAGGCCAGACGGTAATGGCAAGAACTATTCAAAGTGATGAATAGCAAGAACCTACAACCAAGATTACTCTACCCAGCAAAGCTATTATTCAGAATTGATGGGCAGATAAAGGGCTTCACAGGTAAGAAAAGCCTAAAGGAGTTCATCGCCACCAAACCAGTATTATATGAAATGCTGAAAGGTATTCTTTAAGAAGAGGAAGAAGAAAATGGTAAAGGTAAAAATTATGAACAACGAATACATATCTATCAATAAATGAATCTAAAAATCAAGTGAATTGAAAATCTGATGACAGAATAAACTGGTGAATATAATAGCATTAGGGGCATAGAAAGGGAGTGGACTGACAATTCTCAGGGGGAAAGAGATGAGGGGGGATGCAGGGAGAGACTGGACAAAAATTATACACCTATGGATGAGGACAATGGAGAAAAGGTAAGGGCAGAGGGTGGGGTGGGAACCAGGTGAAGGGGAGATATGGGGTAAAAAAAGAGTAACAATTTTAATAATCTGAACAATAAAGATTTATTAAAAATAAAAACTGAAGGACAACAAATGAAAATTTACTGCACTTCCTTAATTAGATTAATTTGGAGAAAGAAGCATGAAACCTACTTGTCTGGGCAACATTAACCTTTACAACTTTTTGAATTATTCTGTAACATCAGAATCTTTTTAATTCAAAAGAAGCTACAGAATGTATGCAAAGTTGAATGGTGTTATTCTTTACTACAGGATTTTGTGTCTTGGCTGAATGAAAACATTCAGTGATTACTCAATAGGTCCCAAAGCTAAAGAGTTTAGAGAAAGATGGGGTTCAGTTTTTGCTGAAACACAATTTGATCTCAACTACTGTTATAAGTGTGAGAATAAAGTTATAATATTATAATTGTGAACTTGCTATTTTTAACTAAAGTAAAAATTACTAATAATTTAATTAGCAAAAAATAGTAATTATAAAAATTACATTTTAAAGCTAATTATGTTTTTAAGGTTGAAAAATACAATTAAAGGTGAATATATTAATACGTTTCCCAAACTGTGTTCTGGAAAATCCGGACTCATATTCCAGAGACACTGATAATGTACCTTGGACAACTCCAATGGGAGTCAGGAAGCTGGGCAGTATATGCATTTTCTCTCTTAAATAAGCTTAGAAGTGTCATTTTAGGGTGTTTTTAAAGTTCATCTCCAATGGTAGACTATCTGGAAATTAATACTTTTCATAATCATAACACTATTCATGGTTGCTTAAGTATAAAACCGCCTAAAGCTACACATGTATAACTAAATTTAATATACCTATTAAATTAAAACTTCAGTTGAACAAATTTTACTCACAAAGGAATTAGCTTGGAAAGTTGTTCTTTAAGACTGATGTGATACATCCATTTTGGGGGGTAGGAAGGAACAGTAAATTTCCATACCGAAATAGCATTGGGAAAAATATACGATGGGAAAAATCCAATGAACTTTTAATGCAGATACACTCTGGTGCTAGTAGGGGACAAACTGCTCCTTCTTGCAAGAATAGATTTCAAAGTGCTGTGCACTGCTTTAGGCCCATGAAATACATTTTAATAGAAGCACCCAATAAAAAGCACCTTTCCTTTTTATTATCGTCAACAATGTCTTAAAAACAGAAAAGAACAACACTTTGGGGGGATTTATTTGCTAACTGGCTTTCCCTTCTTCCATTCACTCTAATGATAACATGGAAATTGAAATTTCATACTTAGGTCCTTGAACTCAATAGATAATTGACACCAGCTTCTTAACCTGGTCACTGAGAAGGACAACGAAGTGGCTGAAACTACGGATAAGTAGGGTGCTGTCAGCAGAAGGGAGTCTGTCACTCAGCCTTTGGCAACCCAGTGGGACTCACGATTGGATGGTGATTTTAAAATCTGGTTGTCTGATGGTATCGTCGGAGAGAAACATTGTGGGGCACGACCTGTATTCTTTAGTAAGGCGCCCTGGCCATTCCTGACATAGAAGGAAAGAGAAACAAATGTCAGTACGTATGTTAAATCAATAAAGTGTCTTTTTTCACTTGGTTAAAATGTCAAACAATAAAGCATTAAGATTTTTCTTACAGACCATGGACTGCTTGAGTGTGATATCAGGTGCGGCACTATGGTAAACCCAATAGATAGTCTTACTTCCACAGGGGATATTTGAGGAATGGGTTATAAAATGCTGCCTTTGATAAGTACCTATAATCAAACCTGGCAAACCCATTATAAATCCCCTTTATAATACTGTAAAAAGTTTAGAATAATACTTCTGTGTTTTTTTTCCTTAAGAGAGCAAACTTAGCTAAGATTTCCTATTTCTCTTCTTCATTTATTACACTTAAATGCAATGCATTAAAGAATAAAAATTCACGACCATTTTAATGCAGTAATGAAAGGCAGTCATAAATATTAGTTCAGGACACAGAGAGACAAACAAGCATATTCGGTCAAAGGTGTATGTGTGTCAGGGCTGCCCATTTTCCAAAAAGCTGGGGCTACAGGTCTCTCTGAGCCTCACTTTCCCCAAAACCAGATAAAACAACTTTAAGAATTCAACTCTCACTTCATGTTTAAGGAAGATTATCATTACATTTCTCAAGTGAGAACCTCAAAGAATAGTTTCCATTCATTTCTAAATGTTAATTCTGTTCTCTTGGTCATCTGACACTCACTCCATCCTGCCTCACTCAGGCTGCGTGCTCTGCTTACAAGCACTCTTCTTCTTTATCCAGCAAGCTTAACTCCTCCCCATCTGCCTCCAGGATACCGTCACCAGCAGCCACACCACCCAACTTCTCTCCTGCACACTCCCACATCCGAGTGGCCACTTGTCACATGGCATTAACTGCTGACAGGGTATCCCTCTCATAGAAACCTAAGTCTCTCCAGGGAAGGGAGGATTCTGACTGCTCTCTTACCTCTAGCTGCTGGGCACAGAACCTGGGACAAAGTAGCAGTGTGAGCGCTGTGCCCATGTCTAAATCATTTACATCTGGGTGGTAAATTTTACTGCAGATACAATTTAGAATTTATCTGCAGTGGTACTGGAGAGGTGATGATAAAAAGTTTGAGGATCTTTGGAGAACAAACTATCCTTAACACACTTTAGAAGTACCCATTTATTTGAGAAGTACCCATTGATTTGTAAAGAGCCCAACAATTCAATAATCAAATGTTGATATAGTCTGAACTATGTTTTGACAATTCTCTTCCTTAAAGTAAGGCCAATAACTAATCTTTGTAAGTAGTTGAGAATAACAGTAGCATTTTTGAATATCAGAAAATACTAATAGCTTTAATATATTTGGTTTTCTTGTTTTTGAAAACTAAGTTACATGAACTGTCCTTTCTCATTTCATAGAAAATAGTTTTGTTCATGCTGTCATACTTTCCCATCAGCACCCCTTACAAATGCACAAGAGATTGGGCAGGGGAATAATCTACTCGATGCTTTTTAAATACAGAGCATTTTAACATTGCCAATAGCCTATAATCGAAACATCCATATATTATATAAAAACATCATTTTGCTTTTTTCAATTGTTTCACTGCAAAGCCACTTTTTCCTTATTAATCAGAAGTTCCAGACCATATATATATATTTTTTAAAAAGTATCACTATTTGAAGGAATAAATTCTCCTTCAATCTAAAATACTTAGGAAAATAGAAGAGATTGAGAAAACGTATAAATGAGAAACCTACAAATAAAGTCCATCCATTATAGTTTTTAGGAATCACAGCAGACAACTTTTATAGCAAACTATTAATTTCTTACTTAACTCTTCCAATTGTTTACTTACATCATTGTTCTTCCTTTTGTCTTGTTCTAAGAATAAAACAAATTAACTGGTCAATTCTGATACAAATGCCATAGAAAAATAACAGTGGCTGATTAGCTGGGAAACTACCACATACAAAATGAGACAAAATTTTATTCCATTTTAAATACTTACAACAAAATTTATAGTTTGAATTACCTGGAGGGATGAGCCCCCTAAAGTAAAATCTAAAAACTTAGTTTTACTTTTTGACCTAACATATTGCCTATATTATGTACAAATGAAAGACTCTCCATGTACAGAAGAAAAAGGCAAAGCAAATTAGACCAGATGAGAAATGTAATGAAAAAGTGTGGCTGTAGCATATCTGAACCTTACCCAGTAATGGCGCCTGACTGTACAATTTATACCCACCTCACTTGAACCAACAGGGTCTAAGAGTAGACGCTCTGAGAACCAGTTTCTGGCGTCACTAGTCCCAGGGTTTATGAAATTCCCTGGAAATGACCTGAACTATTCATTGGTAACCAACTAAAATACCTCATTAAAAACCATGTGTCTTTACTCAATTGGAAAATAATCATTTTAAATTTACATTTTTAAATGAATGCTAGCTTAGTAGCCCTGGTTAGAGTTGCAGTTTGTTGGGCATCGTCTCCTGCACCAAAAGGTTGCCAGTTTCATTCCCAGTCTAGGACACATGCCTGGCCTGACTGGTTTGGCTCAGCGGATAGAGTGTCAGCCTGTGGACTGAGGGGTCCCAGGTTTGATTCTGGTCAAGGGCATGTACCTTGGGGGATGTGCAGGAACCAGCTAATTGATGTTTCTCTCTCATCGATGTTTCTAAATCTCCATCTCTCTCCCTGCCTCTCTGTAAATAAATAAATAAATAAATAAATAAATAAATAAATAAATAAATAACAAACGCCTGTGTTTTGGGCTTAATCCCTGCTACAAAGTGGTGTGCAGGATGCAGCAGATCGATGTTACTCTCACATCGATGTCTCTCTCTCCTCCTCTCTCCAAATATCAATAAAAGAGAAAATGAACATGCTAGCCTTAATTGCACATGTCTACAGCACACAAGATCATTTTGCTCTCACAAAGGCCAGAAGAAGAATAAAAGCTCTGAATAGGGTCTGGGGCTGTACCGTTTCCCACACTGCCTCCTATGGTGTGGGATGGGCACCACAGAAACAGTCTTGTATGAGGGAAGAGAGGGCCATGGTGTAGCTTTTCCTTCATTGTCTCCACTCTACTGGGAGTCACCCATGGCTCTGGAAGAAACTGAGAAACACGGCAATCCTAACCACAAGCGTTTAGCGTAAAACAAAACAAACGAACAAAAAAATACAGACACACACCATGAACATGTGGACAGGACACCCCATGCTTTATTGTGCTGCATTACTTCAAATATAAAGGAATTCTCATTCCTTGTACTTCCGTCATAATCAACTGAAAAACCTGGCCACGTGTGGCTTTTCCAGCAAGTAAACGCAATTGAACAAAGCATTGAGGAAAGTCAACTGGCGAGCAGGAGTGTCAAAATCCTACCTTGCTGCTCAGGTCGTCAAGAGGAGAAAAACATACGATGGCAAGGGGGAAAGAAGCAGGGGTGAGGAACCCAGGTGCCCATCCCTAGGAAAGCTGGCTCCAGCTGGAAGGAGCCCAAGGCAGTGAGACCCTTCCAGGGGACTGTGGAGACAGGGGAGGCCAGAGGTACACTAAAGAGCAGTGGCATTTGCTGCTTCTTACCTTGGGGTGTCACTGGGGCACTGATGTTCTTCAAGTGGTGGCACTTGAGGGCTCCGGATTTCAGCTTCTCAGACTTTGGGGTAGCAGGCACTATTTCTACTGCCCCTGTGTCCCTACAAGCCTCCTTATGAACCTTAGACTTACATGTTGACTTAACCTGCCTGGAGCCCCCATTCAGCTTGGGGCTGGCACTGGAACTGGGACTGGCCTTCAGACAGCAAGTCAGCCAATTCCCCATGGCTCACCTCCACTCCTCACTGCTACTGCTGGTTCACTCACACCCCACTCCCTGTCCCCCTCCTCCCACTCCCCCCCAGTCCCCCACAGCCCTCAGCAGTCCCTCCCCCCAAGGAAGGCTAAGCCTATAAGAGCAGCCCCAAAGCTGCAACACACAAGCAGGTAGGGCTCACCCACTGTTTGCTTGGCCTCTGGGCTGCCAGGCCCTAACGGAGCTCAGGGCCCAGCCACACCCCCGAAACTGCACCTCTTTGTTTGACTTTTTTGTGAGGACAGCAACCAACAGGATTTGTTGAAAACGGGTAGGGATCAGACAAGCGCTGAGAGCTACAACCACAGTAGGAAGAGAGCACAGCCAAAGCTCCTTCTCCTTCCACAGTTGCTTCTCAACTGAAGTCTGTTCTCCTGGCGGCTGCCAGCCAATTAGAACACATTCTGCAGTTACCTGGTTACAAGTGACCAATCAGACCCAGAGTTCCACCATGCTGGAACCCACAAAGAAGTCAGAGATTTACAATCCCTTTCCCTAGACTTGGTTTCCATTCATTGCATGCACCTGGAGCTCTCCATTCCTGAGGGAAGTGCAGGAGGCATGTGCTAGTGCAAGCAGGCCGGTGTCATTTCCTCCTGGTTTCACCAGGTCTGACAGCTGACTCATCCATGTATTGCTCTCTGGACTTAGTTACATCTTCATTGTTGATCATTTTTGCAACTAAATTCTCCTTTTCTATCCACAGGTTAACTTTTGCCTTACACCTGGTCCTACTCTCAATAAAGAGCTATGACTGTGTGTCTTAAATGAGGAATCAAGGAAACATTACTCCTTTTCCTTCCTCATAAATAAAATAGGAACCAATTCCTCCATCCCAGCTCAGAAACACAGGGGTTCACCGGTTTGCTTTCCTATCTCTGATTTTCCTTTTCACGGCAGGAGTTTCCTAATTTTCCTCCCTCTCCCACACAATAACAATGCTTAAAGCACAATTGTCACATAAACAATTTAGAACCACAAAGAGGGGTACCACAATTCTAGTTTGATGAAAATGATGGTAATGATAGTTAACATTTGCCCAACCCCATTTCAAGGAAGGTAGGTATTCATTTAAATGTCCAAAAACAATCCTCAGTTTACAGATTTTACCAAAGAAATTGAGACACCAATATAAAGCCACACTTTCAAGTTCACACAATTATTCAAAGTCAAGGCCAGGATTGAATCCCACATACCATGGATCCCCGCAAGCACTTCCTCATGCTTATCAGAAAATAATGGCAGAAGTAAAACATGGAAGGTAGTGACATAATGTCAGAAAATTGTTAAGAAAGAACAATTTTTTTGTTGTTGTGGATTTTTAAATATAGTTTCCTTCATTTAACATTCTCTTATATGTGCCAGACACTATATGTATGAAACACTCATGCCCTCCTGAGGCTGGAGAGGACACGATTTTCGTGGACATAAAGAGAGAACGAATTCCACAGGAATTGTCTTATGCAGTTGGATATTAGCTCCCTTCCAGGAGAACTTTCTTGACCTTAAAAGCTCACCCCACCTTGCAGGGGCTGACGTTGGAGTGAGTGAGCTCCCTATGACTCATGGGAAACAAGTAGAGCTGAGATTGTCCTTGGTCAAGGAGACTTCAGAGGCTGATGGGGGTGATAGGGATGAGTCAGTCTGGGCTGTATCTGAGGCAGATTGTTTTTCTGTGTCCTCAGCCCCTGCCAGCTATTTCACAAGGATTTTTGCCCCCATCTGACCTTGGTCCATTAGAGCTTCCTCTATGGGCACAGGAAGGTTTAGCACAGTCCTCGCTATGTTTTCTCTAAAGAAACCTGAAGCAGCAGAATTAACTGATGAGCTATCTTCCCCTGGGGTCCTGTGGATGCATAGGGAGTAGTAGTTAGGAGGAGCTCAGGCCAAGTTATAGAGAGGAGGGACCTGGGCAGGAAGATTGAGGTTGTCCTTTCTCTATCTGACTGTCATCCCACACTTGGTATTATTCCTCATGTATTCTATGATTTTGACTTGTACTTGGAGGACTTCTGGTCTGTGTTCCCTGCATTTACAGCCTAGCTGGCCCCTAGTTCAGTCATCTCTAAGCTGTATCATAGTGATTTCTCAGGCCTGGGGTAAAAAGAGAGCAAAAGAAGGCCTGAAATATGAACTCCAGAATCTAGGGATGCTCCTGTTGACCCCAGTTTGTAGCTGAGATGAATTTTTAGGGACAAGGTGGAGGCCTCACTGTGCAAGAATTGGCCTTGGAAAGACTTAGCTTCCGAACTCTATGAAATTGTCTCAACAGACACTGCTGTGAACATCAATGGCTCTTTCAAACCACAGGAGGAAAGAGCTGCTCTCCCTGCCCTGCTACTTGAGAATCACTGGCTAGAAAACTGTTGAGGAACAGACTAAGAAATAAAGGCTTACCACCATCTGCAACTGCTCAAGGAGAAACCATCCCACCAGCTGCCGCTGCCCGCAACCACCCGAGGAGCAGCCACTGCCCACAACTGTGTGAGGAGCAGCTGCCCTACAACCCCCATGAAGCAGCCACTGCCTTTGACCATGCACCCCACCACCAAATCCACTACTGCAGCCACAGGCCCTGCACAATTCAACACCTAGATCCTTTGGTGATAGCAAAAATGGGGAGACAGAAGAACAACCCTTAAAGGAAAGAAAAGGAGGAATCACCTGAAAAGGAACTAAATGAAATAGAGGTATGCACTATGTCAGGACAGGAATTCAGAATAAGGGTCATACATTTCATAAAGCAGATGCAGGAGAAAATCAACAACCTATGTAAGAATTAGGAGGAAATAAGGAGTGATACAGCTATAGTAAAAAACAATGTGGAAACTTTCAACAGTAAACTAGGAGAAGCAGAGTACCAAATTAGTAAATTAGAAGACAGGAAAGCAAAACACACCCAATCTGAACTGCATTTAGAGAAAAAAAAATCAAAAGACAGGAGGAGAGCCTGAGGGAGCTTCGGGACAATATGAAATGAATAGGGGTATAATAGGGGTGCCAGAATGACAAGAAGGAGAGTAAGGGTTAGAAAACCTATTTGAAGAAGTCACACAAGCACAGAGTGCCCCAAACAAGACGAACCCCAAAGTCCCACACCAAGACATATCAAAATTACCATGGCAAATGTTAACAACAGGAATGAATCTTAAATGTTGTGAGAGAGAGACAGAAAGTTACTTACAAGGTATTTCCCATTAGATAATCAAATGATTTCTCAACAGAAACACATCAGGCCAGAAAGGAATGGAAGGAAGTATACAAAGTGATGCAAAGCAAGGGACTGAATCTTTATTCAGCAAGGCTATCATTAAAAATTGAAGGGAAATCAGGAGCTACACAGACAAAAAAGACTCAGGGAGTTTATCATTACCAATCCAGCATTGCAAGAAATGCTAAAGGGACTGCTGTAAAAAGAATAGAAAGGGAAGAAGGAACATAGGCACAAACAATAAAAATGGCTACAAATAAGTACCTATCAATAACTTTAAAAGTTAATGGCCTGAATGCTCCAATCAAAAGACATTGAGGGGCTGAATGGATAAGAAAACATGACCCATATCTTTTCTGTCTACAAGAGACCCATCTTAGAACAATAGACTCAACACAAACTGAAAGTGAAGGGATAGAAAAATATTGTTCAGGCAAATGGAAAAAAAAAAGCTGGGATAGCAATATTTATATCTGACAAAATAGACCTCAGAGTAAAGACCATAACAAGAGATAAGGAAGGCCACTTCAATCAATACTAAAGGGATTGATTCAACAAGAGGATATAGCTCTGATAAACATATATGCACACAATGCAGGAGCACCCAAATACATAAAGAACTGCTGGAAGATGTCAAGAGAGAGATTGACAGCAATATGATCATGGTAGGGGACTTTAATGCCCCATGAACATCACTGGTAAATTCTCTAGACTAAAAATCAGTAATCCTAAATGACTCACTAGATCAGATGGACTTAGTTGACATCTTCAGAACATTTCACCCCAAAGCTATAGAACATACATTCTTCTCAAGTGCACATGGGACACTTTCAAAGATAGAATACATATTGGGTCATAGGAAAAGTCTCTCCAAATTCAAGATTGAAATTATATAAAGCATCTTCTTAGATCACAATGGCATAAAATTAGAAATCAACTACAATAAAAACAATCAACAAAATTCAAACACTTGGAGGCTACATAACATGCTATTAAACAATGATTGGATTACCAAAGAGATCAAAGAAGAAATTAAACACATCCTGGAAATGAATGTCAATGAAAACACAAAAATCCAAAACCTATGGGACACTATGAAAGCAGTCCTAAGAGGGAAGTTCATAGCATTACAGATCTACCTCAAAAAACAAGAAAACCTGGTAATAAATTATCTAACTCTACAATTTAAAGAATGAGAAAGAGAGCAACAAGAAAGCCCAGAGTGAGCAGAAGGAAGGAGATAATAAAGATCAGAGCAGAAATAAAATAGTGACCCAACCTTCCCCCAAACAAACAAAAAACCCCCCACACGAGATCAATGAAACCAAGAGCTGATTTTTGAAAGGGTATACAAGATTGATGAACCTCTAGCCAGGCTCACCAAGAGGCAAAGAGAGAGAACCCAATTAAACAAAATCAGAAATTAAAGAGGCGAAATAACAACAGACTCTGCAGAAATACAAAAGATTGTAAAGAAAAAATACTATGAACAACTCTACTCCAGCAAATAAACAACCAAGAGGAAATGTATATATTCTAAGAAAAATACACCTTCCAAACTCAAACAATAAGAATAAAAAAATCCCAATAGGCCAATAACTAAGGAGGAAATTGAAGCAGTCATCAAAAGCTTCCAGCAAACAAAAACCTAGGACCAGAGAGCTTCAAAGTAGAGTTTTATCAAACATTCAAAGAAGAACTAAAACCTATCTTCTCAGACTATTTTCAAGCTCTTTCTATGATGCCAGCATTACCCCAATCCCAAAACCAAATCAACACACTATAGAAAAAGAGAATTACAGACCAATATCCCAATGAACAAAGATGCTAAAACCCTCAACAAAATTCTAGCAAATTGGAACCAACATTACATTAGACAGATCATACACCATGACCATTTTTTTCCAGGGATGCAAAGCTGGTACATTATCTGCAAATCAATAAACGTGGTACATCACATAAACAAATTGAGAATAAGAAATCACATAATCATATCCATTCATGCAGAAAAGGCATTTGACAAAATCCAATACCCTTTCCTGATAAAAACTCTCAGCAAAGTGGGAAAGAGGAATCATACTTCAATATAATAAAAGTCATATATAACAAACCTCTAGCCAACATCATACTCAATGGGCAAAAACTAAAACCATTTTCCCTAAGAACAGGAACAAGACAGGAATGCCCACTTTCACCAGACTTGTTCAATATAGTACTGGAAGTGCTAGCCATAGCAATCAGACAAGAAGAAATAAAAGGCATCCAAATGGAAAAAGAAGTAAAACCCTAAAGACTCCATCAAAAAACTACTAGAATTAATAAATGAATTTAGCAATGTAGCAGATACAAAATTAACACCCAGAAATCTATGGCTTTTTTTATGCACCAGTAATGAACTCACAGAAAGAGAAATTTAAAAAACAGTCCCATTTACCATTGCAACAAAACATTAAGATACCTAGGAATAAATTTAAACCAAGGAGGTAAAGGACCTGTACTCAGAAAATTACAAGACACTGAAAAAAGAGAAAGAAGAAAACATAAACAAATGGAAGACTATTCCATGTTCATGGATTGGTAGAATCATCATTATTAAAATGTCCATACTACCCAAAACAATCTATAGATCCAATGCAATCCTCATTAAAATACCAACAGCATACTTCAAAAACCTAGAACAAACTTTCCAAAAATTCATCTGGAATAAAAAAAAAGACCCTGAATAACCACAGCAATCTTGAGAAAGAAGAACAAAGTTGCAGGGATCACAATACCAGATATCAAGCTATACTACAAAGCCACTGTTCTCAAAACTGCCTGGTGTTGGCACAAGAACAGACATATAAACCAATGGAACAGAAGAGAGAACCCAGAGTTCAACCCAAACCATTATACTCAATTAATATTTGACAAAGGAGGCAAGAATATACAATGAAGTCAAAACAACCTCTTCAATAAATGGTGTTGGGAAAATTGGACAGATACATATAAAAAAATAAAACTAGACCACCAACTTACACCATACACAAAAATAATTTCAAAATGGATAAAGGACTTAAACTAAGATGGGAAACCATAAAAATCCTAGAGGAAGCCATAGGTAGCAAAATAGCAGACATTTGTCGTAGCAATGTCTTTACTGATACAACTCCTAGGGCAATGGAAACTAAGGAGAAAATAAAAAGCTTCTGCACAGCGTAAGAAACCATCAACAAAACAACAAGAAAGCCCACTGCATGGAGAATGTATTTGACAATATTATCTCTGATAAGGGTTTAATCTCCAAAATTTAGAGGAAACTCATACAACTTAACAAAAGGAAGATAAAACAATCCAATCAAAAAATGGGCAAAGGCCTAAACAGACACTTTTCAAAGGAAGACATACAGAAGACCGAGAGACATATGAAAACATGCTTAAAGTCACTAATCATCAGAAAGATGCAAATCAAAACAATGCAATACCATCTCACACCTGTTAGAATGGCTGTTAACAACAAATCATCGAGTGACAAGTGCTGGAGAGGATGCGGAAAAAAAGGAACCTTCATGCACTGCTGGTGGGAATGCAGGCTGGTGCAGCCACTGTGAAAAACAGTATGAAGTTTCCAAAAAATTAAAAATGGAGCTGAAACCTGTTTGGCTCAGTGGATAGAGCATCAACCTGTGGACTGAAAAGTCCCAGGTTCGATTCCGGTCAGGGGCATGTATCTTGGTTGCGGGCACATCCCCAGTAGGGGGCATGCAGGAGGTGGCTGATTGATCTCTCTCTCTCATTGATGTTTCTAGCTTTCTATCCCTCTCCCTTCCTCTCTGTAAAAAATCAATAAAATATATTTAAAAAAAATTAAAAATGGAACTGCTATTTGACTCAGTAATTCCACTTCTAGGACTATATTCCAAGAAAACAGAAACACTAATCAGAAAGGATATATGCACTCCTATGTTCATAGCAGCACAATCTACGACAGCTAAGATTTGGAAACAGCTTAAGTGCCCATAAGCAGATGAGTGGGCTAGAAAACTGTGGTACTTCTGCACAATGGAATACTATGTTGCTGTATAAATGAAATAATTCTTACTATTTGGAACAGCGAATGGATGGATCTGGAGAGCATTATGCTAAGTGAAATAAGCCAGTCAGAGAAAGATAAATATTACATTATATCACTCATTTGTGGGATATAATGAACAACATAAACTGAGGAACCAAAAGAGAATCAGAGTCATAGAAGCATCAAACAGACTGTCCAACAGGGATGGTGTGGGTGAGAAACCAATGGATACAGATGGGAGGGGGGGAGTGCTAGGGGTTGGGGGCAGCCAAGGAGAGGTCAATGGGGGAAAAAGGAGACTTATATAATACTTCAAACAATAAAGAATTAAAGAAAGACTTAGCTTCCACAAGCTGGCAAGGACCTGGAACATAGCCAAGTAAATGGACCTCTAGTCTCGAAATGAATGGACTAGGGAATATACACTGGGGCTCAGTGTGGTTTTACACCTCAATGCTTTGGGAACCCCTTACTTGCTGCATCTCTAGCAGCCTGCAACTCATCCCTACAGAATCTCCATTGATTTTCACAGCAGGGTATTGTGGGGACTCCTCTTTCTGGCACTGGTGTTCTAGGATAGGGAGCCTATTGTGGGGCTGGGACCCCTCACTCAACAGGAGAGATCTCCAAAGCAGATTTCTCACCACCACATGTGGTTGTGAGACCAGCCTGTTTCCTGTTCCTGTCCCTCCTACCAATCTCCACATGGCTTCTTCTGTATATCCTTAATTACAGGACTTCTGTCCAGGAAGTCTTCAGGAGGTTCTCAAGGGTGGTTGTTCCATAATTTAGTTGCAATTTTGATGTTATGGGAGGAGGCAAGCACAGTATTCATCTGGGTGTTACTCTGTCGTCTTGACCAGAAGTCCTCTCTTTACTTATCTTTCTCTGTCAAGTTTATCAGTTTCTGAGAGTGATGTGTAACACAATAAAAAGAGTACCTATGGTATTTATATATTCCCTAAACATTACAGTGGTACCTCGAGATACAAATGCCCTAACATATGAGATTTTTGAGATACGAGCTGTCGAGGGAGCGATTTTTGCTTTGAAATACAAGCAACATTTGAGATAGGAGTAATCACGTGGATCGGCCGGCTGCACACGACTCCACAGTTTACCTCGACTCGAGCGTCTCATAGTTTCCCACGCCTCAAGGTTACGGAACGAATTAAACTCGTATCTCGAGGTACCACTGTAGTTACTTTTAATAGAATCTTTTCTCCTCTGATCTTTCATGTAACCATCTTGAATATGGTAGAATGTATTTTTAATGTCTTATTTTTAAAACCATGCTAATTTTCGTATATTTTGTTTTTATTTTTCTCATGACCATTGCTATGGTTTTCTGGGTTCACCTTTCTTCTTTGTGATGCATATTCTTTACTGGTGTTTTCAATAAAGGCCTAGGAATATACAGTCAGAAAATGTCTTTACTTCTTTCTTTGATGGGTAGCTTGGCTAGGTGTTTAGTTTCTTAGCAATTATTTTTCCTTCCTTACTATTTAATATTTCTTAGCCTCCATATCTTTATGGGAGCACCATGGGAATAAAGCCCCAAGGATGGTAGTATAATTGAGACAATGCATTCTGAACTTGTCAATCATATTGCTTAGCAAATATGAAGCTGTCAATAATGGTAGTTCTGATATCATTATTATAATCTCTAGGAAATATATTCTCAGAGAATGACTACTTAAGACTGAGGAACAGAAAGTTCACACCAAAAATATGGAATGGTTGGCACAAGTTGGACTTTAATTTTTAGCCCTTGGGTATCTTCAGCTGCAAAAGTGTAGAGATTACACAATCTGTTTTTATAAATGCAGGGCAGAACAGCACAGGCAGCCCTATGCTTGTGATGCTTTGAGCTTCTTTTGGGGAGTTCCTGTTTTATCTGTCTTGTTGGATTCTATGCAGAGAAATATGAAAAAAAGACTCATTCTCTTATATTTTCCACCTGAGTTTTATTTACCTGTACATTCAAAGCAGACACTGTATTTCAGTAGTACTCTGGATTCAGTCTTTCTAGATTTCTAGTCATCTCAGGTTCCAAGTCCCAGGGCTGAATGTAGTCATATCTAAGCCATTCCTTCCATCCTGGTCTACTTTTCATCTTGGAGAACCATGAGGAAAGGGGTTCCAGAGAGGCAGGTTAATCTGGAAGTCCTGGTGAGTCTGAACTTCAGGGAATGAAGTACTGCAAAGGACACTTGAGATGCCTCAGCTTTGAGGGTGGGAAAATGGAGACACAGAGATAAGAGTGGTTGCTAACACAGGTCACGGGAGGTGTGCTGCAAAGTTTCCTAAGAAGGGAGACCTTGCGCTGAAGAGTATGATTTTATACTGTGGCAATTTCTGCTCCAGTTTAGCCAACTCTGGAGTTCCTGAGGAATAAAGGGATATGAAACCACAAGATAAGCTGGATTTAGTAGTTGCCTTCAGGACTTAATGAAAGGGAAGAATTTTATCTTAGTTTCCTGTGAACCAGACAGGGGCCATGTTACGAAGGGCCCAGAGAATGTGATAGATCAGTGTGGCCGATTTCTGGTCTAGCCAAGCTCCTTTGAGCCCTGGATGGGAACAGGGGCCTCAGGCAGATCTAGTCATTGTAGCTTCCTCCGGTCTTGACGTGGCAGGTACTAGTCATCATTGCTGAATCTCAAAATCTCCCTCTTTCTTCCGCAGGTTCACGGTGACCTGTGAAGGTGAGGACAGGGATTCAGAACGAACTAGTTGTCAGCCTGTCCAAGTATGAGAGAATACTAGAGAAGAAGATGACAAAGCCACATAGACCAGATGTGTCCCTATGCTTTAAAACTTTAAAAAAAAATTGATTTCTAAGAGAAGGGAGACAGATAAAGCGATAGAAAAATCAATAAGAGAGAATCACGGATTGGCAGCCTCACCCCCCTATTGGAGACTGAGTCAGCAACCTGAGCACATACCATGACTTCATGTTCATGGATCTAAGCTCAACCACTGAGCCATATTGGTAAGGTTCCCTCTCCTTTTTAAATTTAATTTTTTCCACCAGTCTTTTCCCCCTCTTTTATCTCTTTCTGTTTTTCTCTCCCCCTTTTCACTCTCATTTGTTCTACCATTTTCTTCTAGTAACCATTTATATTCCTCATCCCCCCTCCTTCTCTCCACGCTATAGCTTAATTGATGTATAACTCATATAAAATAAACTGCATACATTTAATGTGAATGATTTGATAAACTTTGATGATAGCTAATTAAACTGTCACCATGATCAAGATAAGAAATACCCATCACCCAAAAGTGTACTCAGGCCCTCTGTAATTCCTCCTGCAGATACCTTCTTATTCCCAGGCAACTAGTGACCTAATTTCTGACCCTATACATTAGTATTTTGTAAAAGTTGTTTCTAAATGGGATCATACAATCTCTTCTTTACCTAACTTCTTTCACTCAGCATAACTATTTGAGATTTATACATGTCATTGCACGTATTATTATTTTCTTTTTATTGCTGAGGAAGATTTTTCAGCCATTCCAACCATCATATATGTAGCCCATCCTTGACCAACATGTTGCTAAGCAATACATGACTGTATATAAAACATTCTTATAACCCAGTATCAAGAAGATAAACATCATTTCTTCGCTTACCAGGAAACAGCAGATCAGGCACGTGGTAACTACCAAGAGTCCCGCCAAGCAGAAGAGAATGATGGCCCAAAAAGGGAAATCTGGGGAGACATGTGCTGGGTTGAGCCACCTTCTCTCATTCCCCAGGGATCTTGCTTTCTTCCCACTGTGTCTCAATAGTTCGTGACATGGGTTGGCCAACTGTTGTTATCATACAGGCTCCTGTGTGTATGTGTCTCTTAGATGAGGCACAGCATCAAGACATTCCCACCCCACCCTGGGGCTGCCTTGAGGCTTACCAGAATTCCCAGTCAGGGCATTGGGTCTGTTTGGAGAATACCCTGGAAGTGAATAAAATGGAGAAGCGTGTTTTACTCTGTTTAATAAAACTCCTCAAATACACAGAAAAATAGAATAATAACATAAACATCCCTCACCTAGTTTTAGAAATGTATAGTTCACCCAACTGAAAACAGTATTTTACCCAATGCACAAATTATTAACAGTTGCCAATCTTGCCTCATCCCATATTTTCACTGAATATTAAATTAGACATCATTATGTCTCATTTCAGTTTGCATCCCTAAAAAATGAGATGCAATGGCCTACATAACCCATTGTCACACTACAATAGTGTATTAAGTCAAATTTCTACTTTTGGACATGGAATATTGAAAGTGGGCTGGACCATCTTATGACTGTCAAGGGAGAATGGTGCATTCCAGTTGGCAAGCACATTAAGATTTCTCTAATTATGTAAATTACAACTTATAATCTCTTTTCTCAGCCTAGAATCCCATTTAGCTCTGTTTCCTTTACCACGTTGTTTTATACTCATTTCCAAGGATTCAACTATAATATAATTTCTACAGGAAGCCTTCTTTGATTACCACTCCCAAGCATGGAATGATTTACATCAAATAATTTACTACTGACAATTGCCTATTCTTGTTATTTTCTACTACAATATAAACTCCATGAGAGTAGGAACATATTGTACCCTTTGGGCAGGGTAGGAGGGCTTCTGGTATCCTACCTTTCCCTAGCAAACTTTTTTTGTTTTTTAAAGAGAATGAAAAGGAGGGTTGAAGGGAGGGAAGTGGAGAGAGAGAGAGAGAAAGAGAGAGAGAGAGAGAGAGAGAGAGAGAGAGAGAGAAAGGGATATCAATTGGTTGCCTCCTGCATGTGCCCCAACCAGGACAGGGATGGGACCTGCCAACTCAGGTATATGGCCTTGATTGCAATTGAATCAGTAACCCTTCTGAGCTTAGGCTGATACTAACTACTGAGCAACGCTGGCTAGGGCTTCCTATCCAACTTTTTAAGAAGTTCTGCCCAATACAGAGCTGCCACAAGGGGCTTCTTAAATTACAATTAATTTTAATTAAATGTAGTTTAAAAATCTGGTACCTCCTAACATTAAAATCAGTAACAATAAAAAATCTGTCTCAGCCATATGTCTTATACTCAAAACTTCTATGTGGTTGATTTACTGGGCAACAAAGATAGAGAAATTTCCATCTCTGCAAAAGTTCTATTGGATGGTGATGATCTACAGCAGTACTGGGCAAACTACATACAGCCTGCAGGCCAAGTCAGGCCCACTGCCTCTTTTTATATAGCCTGTGGGTCAGACAACAGGTCCATCCCATCACACCTGTCAAGGCTGGTTCACACATAGTTTTCTGCTGATAGCCCTCACTGACCATCTGGTAATTGACTTTCAGTAGACAAAGGACTCTGAAGTCCAGAGTGGGAAAAGGACTAGCCTGAGGGCACAGAGCTATCTAGGTGAAGACAAAGGCCTCCTATATTGCACTGGACAGCCTTTCCTCTCCCTCAATAGGGTAAAGCCAGGGGATTGTGCTACCTCCTGGCAGCCTCAGAAAGTTCAATGCTGACTCATCCCCAGGCATCCAGATTCCTAGGAAGGTCCACAGGTGTGGCACTTACCGTCCCCCACTCCTGCCCCAATGACCTGGAAGTCTTACCATCCACTAGCACACTGTTCCTATCCAGGGTAAAGTCCTGTAGCTGGGTGCCATTCTGAGTCAGCTGCAGGAATTCCTCATAGATGGCAACTCTGTCCACTTTCTGTGCCAATGGTGAGAAGTGGCACAGGGAGTCCACCCTAGTGTGGTTGTTGTGGGGGACAGACCTGGAAGCACACAAGGGATGCAGGGGTATCTGAATCTTTTCCCTGAATCTAGCTTTCCTGTTCTAGTTCTTGCCAAGAGAACTCTCTGCAATGAAATAAACCTTGTATCTACACTGTCCAATATAATCATTATTAGCCACAAGTTGTTGCTGAGCACCTAAAATGTGGCTGGTGTGTGTGAGTGAAGAATTGAGTTTTTCATGTAATGTAATATAATTAATTTAAAACAAATAGCCACAAGAAGAACTTTTGTAAAATGTTGGAGTAAGGACTTCTGAAAACTCATAAAAACAAGGAGAATACAATAAAAATGGTTGACATAAACTTTTCAAAAGTACAGAAATGAACCAAAGGTTTGCAACCATCTGAGGCGTGTTTAGTTAGGAGAAATGACTGAATCATGACAGAGGGAATAAGCCGTGGCATTATAACCTGCATGTCCCCATTCTGCGCTCACAATGTCCTCAGGAACTGTAAAAAGCATCAGTCTCAGAACTATTTAACTGAAAAACAGCAGTCACATAGCCATCATGGGTTTGGAGCTCCCCAAAAGATGCATCCCAGTTTGTTTCTATTTGACCTGTATGGCATTCCCTTGAAATATCCCCATTTTCAGGGCTTGTCTTTCTTTGACTCAGCTTGCTCAGCAAGGAAGGTCTATCTCCAAGGAACTTCCTAACAATAATCAGAGGTAACTCTTTTTGCATTGTAACTGCGTGAGGGAGCAATATTAGTTGAGGCAGCCAAGAGCTGAGCCAGAAACTTAAGACAAAAATTGGAAGAATGAGATGTCTCCAGTGGGCTTTGAAACTCTCCAATGAATTTAAAGGGATGTAGAAGGCCGCAAGAGTAAAGGTCTGGGTGCATGCCTGGAAAGACCTGGAAAGATCTTAATTACAAATCCCTACCTGAAAAAAAGTTATTTTAATATATCAAAAACTGGCTCATGAAATATAACGTAGTTGTAGGATAAAGCACAAATATTCATTATCTTAATACACACAAAAAATAATCTCACAAAATAAGTCTTTATGATTTAAAATAAACCCTCAACAACTTGGGGGTTTAAAATAAAAAACCTTCTCAATGTGATAAACGGCATCCAAAAAACCCAACCAACCAAACAAAAAAACCCACAAAAGAAAACACCACAAAAAAACAAAACAGCCGAAATAGGTTTGGCTCAGTCGATAGAGCATCAGCCTGTGGGTGGACTGAAAAGTCCCAGGTTCAATTCCGGTCAAGGGTATGTCCCTTGGTTTCGGGCACATCTCCAGTGTGGGGCGTGCAGGAGGCAGCTGATCTATGTCTCTCTCTCATTGATGTTTCTAACTTTCTAATCCCTCTCCCTTCCTCTCTGTAAAAAAATCAGTAAAATATATTAAAAACAAAACAAAAACAACAGCAAAAACAAAAAACAAAAACCAAAACCCCTATAAACTCTCACAAAAAACCTATAGCTAATATTATAGTCAGTGGTAAAAGATAGAATGATTTCCTCTAAGACCAAGGACAAAACAAGGATATCTTCTCTCATCTCTTATGTTAACTGTATTAGAGGTTCTAATGAGAGCAATTAGGCAAGAAAAGGAAATGAAAGGCATCTAGATTGGGAAAGAAGACATAAAAATGTGATCTGAACTATGTTTTGCAGATGATGTGCTATTGTATATGAAAAAGTCTGAGAAATAAAAACACGGAATAGTATGTGAACAATATTTCAATAGGAATATATCAATTTAACTGCCACATGGGGTTGTGGCTACTCTACTGGACAACAGGATTAGACTGATGAATTTTAAGTCATCTCATGATACCCCCCATCTTGTATGGGTTATGGATTCAGGAGCTAATTTCTAAAGAAATGTTTTCTATAAGCTATATCCCATGGACCCAGAACCAGGAACTCCATCTCTAGTGAGGCTATTTTTTAAAGTAACAGTTCTATATCCCTAGGGCTCTCTTCTGTAACAGGAACTTAGAGATCGTAGCATAGGGATTCTCTTACCTAAAGAAGGCCGTATATACTTTATGTAAAAGAGAAGTTTACAGAGGCATTAGGCCTGATTTGGAACTCACCTGAATGCTATAACTTGACAGTCAGAAAAATAACTCCTGATGCTGCTATTTCGGAAGAGCTGGTTGAGCTGAAAGACAAAGTAAAGTTTCTCTTATCAGAACCCCAGGCTTTCCCAGAGAATGTTTAGCCACTGAACAAACATCTCCATCTATTTTTTTTCTTGGCTCAACAAAGACTAGTGAAGGTATGTGTGTCCAAAAAAGGCTTTGTTCCAGGGTAGGACATGACCTTAGGACAGCTGGTGAACCCCTTGTGCCTATTTTCTCATTTGCAAAATGGGAATAAGAACTGGTATTCATGAATTGCTATGAAAGTCACCATCTGACTACCTGGATCTATAGGTCAGTCTCTACATGGAAACAGAGTGGAAACAACTGCATTCTCACCGCATTCTCCATGCTTCTTTTGTTTCGCTGGTGTGTGGTGGTGCCTGGTAGGCCTATGTCCTGGACATAGAGTAGATTGGTAATAGTGAAATTCAGATGGAAGTGCTGAGGGCTGGGACTGCTTGTTGGTTTGTCTGTTGGCAGATAAACTGATGCCTCCAGTTCTAGAATAAAAAGGAAGTATAAAATTCTAAAACCTGGGGAAGGATTTAACAAGAGGTCATTCAAACCAGTCTATTTATTTCTGGTAATGTGACCTGAAATGGGTTTTTTAAGATGGGCTCCAGAAGACCCTACATCCACCTGTCTATCTTGAATCTATTCATTTATCTACCTGTGCTACCCCCTTTCCAATAAGAATTCTGAGAATTCCCTAGGATGTCTGGAAGAGTAGAATGGACCTCTCTGAGGTGTAGTTGGCAAGTGCAGCTGCTAGCCAACCCAGCAGGTATCTGTCACACATCTTTGTTGGCCTACACTCCTAGAGTTTTTTGCTGCATCCACTCTCCTTCCCCCTCTCAATCCATTCTCCATAAAGCACCCAGAAAATGAGCTTTCAAAAGTTGAACTCAAAGTGTTTTGTGTTCCTCCACAAACCATTCCAGTGCCCAAGAAAGTCCCTGACCATCTCTTTAGCCTCAGCTGTCACCTTCCCCATGTCAAAGTGCATGCACCAGCCACAACACACCTCTTATAGCTTCCCCAAATATGCCTATCTTCTAGGTTAAAGACACATGTAGCACATCTATTTATCCCCCGACCCCCACAGGCTAGATCATGTTCTCCATCGCATCTTAGTGTCTTCATCACTTTCTTATGAAAACATTCCCTTTTTTAGGTTCCCACAGGCTCTTGAAATTCCTTTATAGAAATTTTCACAATGCATTATTAGTACCTATTAACCTGTATTAAATAATAGTTGAATGAACGAACAATGAATGACTCACAAACAGAGAGCCTAAAAAGGTAACTCAGGACCCTCCATATTTGAGGTTGGAAATATTTGTGTAAAAATAAGCATTCCTTTGAGGGTAATTGCTGCATGTTCTCTTTTTGTTTCATGTTGGATGGTCCATGGCCATGAACATGGGTTATCAACATGGGCCTCCAAAAGATTACCACTTTTCCCTCCTGAGCCTACATCCATTCCATTGCTATTGAGAAGACCCATCCTTCCTCAAAGCCCATCTTCACAAGCCATGAAACCAGCCCCCATCTTGTACCTGTCACTTGAATATCTGCCAAATGGTAGGTGGCACCCAGCCAGTGGGATGAAGCATTGAGCGTCTTGTCTAGAAAAACTTGTTTCACCATTCTGGGGTCTATACTGGAGGAGAACAATTCCTGGATAGTGACAGTCACAGAGCCCAGCCTAGAATCAGAGACCACAGGGACTCAGTCAGCATTCAACACCAGCAGTGTCCCCTGAGTTCTTACTTTATGGAAGATATTTAGGAGTTGAGAATAAAAGCAATAACAGTAATAATAATGAACATCTACTAGGCACCCCTAAGAAGTGACTTACACATTCCCTCATCATCACTGCAGTAGAAAGTATTATTACAAATATTCCCACAAAGAAACTGAAGTTAGGAAATATTCAAACTCAATATTCAACTTCAATATTCAAAACAATATGCCTCATGATCCTCCTCTACAGTGTAGATTTCCTAATTCCTCCACCCATCCCTCAGAGACTAAGTACAATCCCACCTTGGACAGTTTTTGGGATGTTTACTTTGCTGAGCCTCAGTTTTCCCCATCTGAACAATGGGGACAATCATTGTATCCACCTCATAGTGTTGTGATAAGAATTAAGTGAGATAACCATGCATGAAAGTTCTCAGCAGGGAGGCTGGCCATGGTAAATCTTACTATTGAGCTGATATTGGTTGAAAGTGTCCAGAAGAGAAGGTGGTAGATACTGATGGTTGGTGGCCCCATGAGGTTAGTCATTTACCCACCCCTGAAAACCTATAGAAGAAGATGATAGGATTAGCTGACAGAGATGTGGGGAGAATGGGCACAAGATATGCCACAGGAGTTCAGAGCAAAAGTCACCAATTCAGCTGATACTTCCAATCTCCTCAACTTACTTCAAGTCAGTAACCAGGCAGGAATAGAATGCATCTCCTAGCTGGCTGCCTCTGTAGAGTTTGGTGACCTAGAATGAAGGGGAGGAAGAGTGGGTGAGAGAGAGGTCTCTAGGGGCTGGAGACAGCCACTGGAGCCAGTGAAAGAACACAGGCCTTGGAGCAAGGGAGAACTGAGTTCAAATCCTCGCTCTGCCCCCAACTCACTGTGTGAGTTTAGGCACAGAACTCCCATTTCTGAGCCTCACTTTGCTCATCTGGGAATGGGGAAGGCAGGCATGGTTCTGCTTCCAGAAACCAAGAAAACTCAGAAAATTTGGGTAAAGTGAAGTGTTGAAATAATCAGTTAATAGATGTAAGTTAGAAGAATAAGAGAAGTACCCAGGGCAAGGAAATATAAGATGGGTGAGAGAGACTACACCTTGTCCTGGATGTCTCTCAGTAGGGAGGTGTACTCAGAGGACATGGGGTCTGTGTTGCTGAGGTTCCAGTTGATGATGCGAAAATTTAGCTGGTACTCATTCTGAATAGATAAATCCTGTGGGGCATAGCCTAGGGCCATGAATAGAAAGAAAAGACATGTCAAGACGCTCAGCATTTTTCTTTTTACTATTTTTCAATATATATTTTTATTGATTTCAGACAGTAAGAGAGAGGGAGAGAGAGAAACATCAATGATGAGAGAAAATAATTGATTGGCTGCCTCCTGCATGCCCCCTACTGGGACTCAAACCATCATCTCCTGGTTCATAGGTTGATGTTTAACCACTGAGCAACACAGGCCAGGCAAGATGTCAGTTTTTAGCATGGAGGCATGGCAGCACAGAGGTTCATGCCCTGGGGATTGCAGGGGTTCCCAAATGAAAAGTCACCCAAAGAGGGGGAAACTCAGAGTTTTACAGAAATTCTCCTGAGCTGAGTTTTTATGTT
The DNA here is from genome assembly GCA_011751065.1 of Lasiurus cinereus. NCBI lineage: Eukaryota > Metazoa > Chordata > Mammalia > Chiroptera > Vespertilionidae > Lasiurus > Lasiurus cinereus. The sequence goes on along the minus strand of JAAGEH010000343.1, from coordinate 7,012,620 downwards.
TGTGCTTATGCAGTTATCACTCTGTAGAATGCTTTTCTACCCTCTTCCTGGAAAACTCCTCTTCATGCTCCAGAAGCCCAAAGGTATGGATTTCCAGGAGAGTAGAAACCCACCCATCTATCTTGTTCTTGTCATGCCCTGGTATCTAACACAGGTCTGGGCACATAATATTTGTCAGGAAGCCTTCCTTCTCTTGTCCCCCTCCTATCTCTCATCCCATAGCAACCAGTTATATAATGTTGCTGTTATTTTTGTGTCCTTAAGTAAGCATTAGTTCACTTGACTATGAGTTTTCCAGGGACAAAAGCTGTGTCTTTTATCTCCATACCCATCCAACACATGGTTTGGAACAGAATTGTCACACATGTGTGTTTGTTGAATGAATGAATGGGAACTGCAGCAGATATCTACAGATGAGAGGCTGATATTCTCATGTTTTATTTGTTCTTTCATTCACTGAGTACCACAATGTGCCAACTTATTAAGAACTAAGAATCCAACATGCCAGTAGGCAAATCCAGATTTTGTAGAGTTGGATAATAAAACAAGTAATTGCAGTAAAGTGTAGTAAGTGTTGGTGTTCTGCCTATCTAGGGACTATGGACCATGCACAGCAGGATCTCTCATCTTCAGATTTGGGGCTATATGATTCTTGGTGGTGGGGTTCTCCTGTATATTAAAGGATATTAGCAACATCTCAGCCTCTGTCCACTAGATGCCAGTAGCACCTTCTCCCAGTTGCGACAATTAAAAATGTCTCCAGACACTGCCCAGTGTCTACTGGGGGGAGCAGAACTGCCCCTGTGTGAGAACAACTGGCTTAAAGGAACCTTGCTTAGATACTATGTGTCTATAATTTTGTTTTGCATTAAAATGTATTATATTAATTTGGTTAAAAAATGTCCTGATTTTACTGGAAATAATAGGAAATACCCTCTCCATGAACATTGTGGAAGGTATCTCCCAGCCTGAGCTTAGACCGATTTCTTAAAGAGGAAATAAAATAAAACAAAGACATGTAATGAACACTGTAAATCCAGGTTCAGCATAAACACTCACCATTGACAAAGAGGCTGCCCCTGATCAGGGTATAGGGACCCATATGGGTGACACTGTGGGTCAGCTGGCTCAGCTCCCAGTAAAGTCGATTCCTGTCTAGCTCGGGGTTCAAGGGGTCAGGATGATAGGTGCAGATGACATTCACCCTGGTGGCTGCCCCATCTTTCTCAGGCCTGGGGAGAGAGCATGTGGGAACTCTAAAAAGAGAGAAATCCTAAAACTGCTAGGAGTGGGGGCCAGAAAGATGGAGAAGCCAATGTGAGGTTGGTGGGAAGAGTGAAAAAGGGGTGGTCACCACAAGTGGCCATTATGGCAAATGCTCAGGAAAGAGTCTTACCTGAGGGAGATCATTTTGCAACCTGAGTAGTAGGGGCCCAGACTGCTCTTCATAAACAAGGATCTGAGCTGGAGAGGAAGGAGGAAGAGGATGAGCAGGAGGGCTGAGTAAGAGACTGGGAGGGATTTACCCAACCAGGAGTTGCTGGGACCAGGGTCTCACCAGGTACTGCAGGATACTCTGAGTAGAGTTGAACAAGGCTGAGCCACTGCCCATGTCTACTGAATACTGGAGGTTGGAGATGGTAAAGTTGAGTGTGAGGTTCTGCAAGTTGTATAGCAGAACTGTAAGAAGAGAAGGGGTGAGATGGCAGTTACTGGGAGCTGGCCTGAGTCCTGATCAGAGTCCTGCAATCATGATAAATTATGATAATCTCTTGTCTTCTTTTCCAGTGGCACCACCACCCACTGGTAATGGTTAAGTCAAAACCACCATAAACATTCAGAAATATGTGTATTACTCATCTAACCTCCAAGTACTACCAACTCCACATGTGAATGATTCTCACATACATCACCTCTCTCCATCTTCTTCTAGCCCAGTTCTTACCTTTTCTCACCTGGACCAATACTCCAGTAGGCACACTACTAGTAGACACCCTATCTGAAAGTTGTTTTCCACACTGAATAGAAATTTTCTTAAATGAAAGTCTCACTATGGTCATCACTGCTCTATATCATCCACAACACCCTACAGCCTTCAGCATTAGGTTCAAGCTTATAATGACCTGACACTCAAGTTCCTTCCTAATCTTGTTCTTACCAGTATTTCAGTTTAATTTATCCATCTACTCCATATTAAGCTTTATACTTCAGCAAATGAAATCCCTCTCAATTTCACTACACTATGCTGTTTGGTCCTACTGACCCTTTGATTAATCCCTTCTACCAGATTACCTTCTCCATGCTCTATTTGACTAGAGCATTCCCAATTCTTCTTAAAGGCTCCGCGTGGGTAACTTTCACCAGAAAGCTATTCCATTCAAATTTTACCAGATGCCACTTCCCAAAACATATCACATTTTGTTATAATGGTCTGTTAATCTCACAAGCCTGGAGGCTCCATGAGGGTAGGTATTAATTTGAATTATTGGTATAACTGGTTGCCCTAAAACTAGAATTTCACAGCCTAGTTCACCAGTTCCTATGTGACAACTGTCTGGTGGGACTCGAGAGATTCTCTTAGGAAGGAAAAGGCCTCTCAAATACCTGTGGTTGTTTCTGGTTGCACAGGTGATGACAAAGTGGGCAGGACCGTGGTAGCTGGTTCAGAAGCTATGAAAAAGGCAGTCATCAGTGAGGGACTCGCCCCTTCCCAAAGGGGGAAATTCCCATTGGGGTCTCATGGACTCCAGCAGAGATTGTCCTAGGAAAACCACTCATACGTATATCATAAATGAAAGTGAAGAAAGGTAACTGTGTGAGTATAGTGGTGAGCAAACCTATCAATGAAATGAATTTAAGAAGTGAGAGCGAGTGAAGGATAGACAGACTGAACAAAGACAGATAGATAGGCGAGCTGAAAATGAACAGACAAATGGGATACCTGGCTGGACAGAGGAAGAATGAACAAATAAAGGGTCAAAGAAAAAGCAGGAAGAATAAAGACAAGGAATAGAAGTTGAAGAGGTGGAAGAAAAATAGGAGGGAAGGACAGATGTAGGAAAGACCAAACAGGTGAATGGTCAGAAGGATGAGTGAACAGATGGTAAAAAAAAGGATAGAAGAATAGCACAAAGAAAAGTTGGAGAGATGAATGGAAGGACAAAAAGAATATATACAGATAAATAAGCAGAAGGATGATTGTCTGGATGGGTGAGGGGAGGAAAAGAGAAAAGGGAGGAAGGAAGGAATGGATCAAGGAAGGAAAGTGTTCAAAGGAGGGAAAGAGGGCAAAAAGAAGGTATTTGAGAGAAGGGGCAACTGGAATAATGGAAGAATAAATGGGTTAAAAGATAAACAGAGGAACCACTGGATGAATTCATGAGCAAATTTGGCCTAACCACTGAGTAGTCCCTAGAGTATGCAGTTTGATGCTGAGGCCCCTTGTGGGGTGCCTGTAAGAGATTTTGTTTTTAGGAGGCATGAACTAAAAGTTACTATCTGACTTCAACTCTATCCTTGTAGGGAATTCTTGTTAAAATTTATTTTCTAACCCAAAGGGATGTGGAGAAATTAGAAAGCCAATATCATGGAAGCAGGTTTAAAAACAGGCCAAGGACTCAGCATTCTTCCTCCCACTGACACCCTGGCCCCACTCAGAAGACTGGACTAAGTTTAGGGCAAGCTCCCTTTGTCAGTGAGGAGAAAAGCTTGGCTCAAGAACTAAGGAGTCTGGAGAAACCAAGATGGCGGCATAGGTGAACACCTAAAGTGTTGCCTCGCACAACAATTTCAAAACTTCAACTAAAAGAACGGACATCATCCAGAACCACAGGAAAGTTGGCTGAGTGGAAATTCTACAGCTAGAAGGAAAGAGAGGGGCTCATGGAGACTCAGAGGAGCTGCAAAAAGCTGAGATATGGAGACGTGCCCATGGAGAGAGCAGGTGCCGAAGTGCCTGGCTGGCTTCCTCTGGAAGGAAGGAGATGGAGATTCCCAACTGCACTGAACCCCTTATCCTATGGCACTGAATCCCAGGTCCGGGCAAAACTCTTACGGGGGGAATTTGGACTGTGAAAAGGGAGAAGTGCACAGAAATTTAGGGGAGTTGTGAAAGGGCAGAAGTCTGAGGGCGCGCACACCATTGCGCGAAGATGGACTGCTGACTGTGCCGCTGGCTTTGTCTAGGGGATGGGAGACAGAGCCTCCAAACTGTGCCACTTCTAACTCCACTGAACCCCAGTTTCAGGCGAGACCCTGGGGACCCCGACTCATCTGGGTCCCGGAGTGCAGGAGAGCTGGAAAAGCAGCCATCTAGAGGCACTGCATGCGTGTGCACAAAGAGGCTGCAATGATTACTGAGAGACATTTGAGACCCAGGGGGCCACATAGGACTGGGCTGACAGGAAGAGAAGACAGTCTGATAAGCCCTGAGACTCCACCCCACCCAAGCTCAACAGTGAGGCTTTTGCAGTTTTGCAAGTTTTGTATCATAAGGCTGATTCCAACACAGAAGTTCTCCCGGCATAGTGAAAATGTGGAGACAAAGGAATAGATCACAAACAAAAGAAATGGAGGAAAACAAACTACTGGATATAGAGTTCAAAATCTCGGTTATAAGGTTTTTCAAGAATATCCTAGAAAAAATGGATAAATTTAGCGAGACCCAAGAGGAGATGAAAAAGGACCAACTAGAAATTAAACATACACTGGCTGAAATAAAAGATATTATACAGAAACCAAACAACAGACTAGCAAGAATCAAGTCAAAAATTTGAAATACAAAGAAGCAAAAAACACTTCACTGGAAAATTAAAAAGAAAAAAGAATCCGAAAATGTGAAGATAATGTAAGAAGCCTCTGGGACAACTTCAAGCGTACCAACATCAGAATTATGGGGGTTCCAGAAGAAGAGAGAGAGCAAGATACTGAAAACCTACTTGAAGAAGTAATGATTGAAAACTTACCCCACCTGGTGAAAGAAATAGACTTACAAGTCCAGGAAGTACACAAAACCCCAAATAAAAGGAATCCAAAGAGGACCACACCAAGACACAGCATAATTAAAATACCAAGAGCAAAAGACAAAGAGAGAATATAAAAAACAGCAAGAGAAAAACAGTTAATTACCTACAAGAGAGCACCCATTTGATTGTCAGCTGATTTCTCAACAGAAACTATGCAGGCCAGATAGTAATGGCAAGAAATATTCAAAGTGATGAATAGGAAGAACGTACAACCAAAAATACTCTTTCCAGCAAAGCTATCATTCAGAATTGAAGGGCAGATAAAGAGCTTCACAGAGAAGAAAAAGCTAAAGGAGTTCATCAACACCAAACCAGTATTATATGAAATGCTGAAAGGTACTCTTTAAGAAGAGGAAGAAGAAAAAGGTAAAGATAAAAATTATGAACAAAAAATATATATCTATCAACAAGTGAATCTAAAAATCAAGAAAATTAAAAATCTGATGAACAGAGGGGAATCCAAGATGGCGGCATAGGTAAACACCTACACTGCTGCCTCGCACAACAATTTCAAAACTACAACTAAAAGACAGAACGCACATCATCCAGAACCATAGGAAAGCTGGCTGAGTGGAAGTTCTACAACTAGAAGGAAAGAGAGGGGCTCACGGAGACCCAGAGGAGCTGCAAAAAGCTGAGGTACGGAGACGCGTGCGTGGTGCCGGAGTACCTGGCTGGCTTTCTCTGGCGGGAGGGAAACGGAGACTCTCAAAGGCACTGAACCCCTTATCCTATGACACTAAACCCCAGATCCAGCTGAAACTCATACGGGGGGAGTTTGGACTGTGAAAAGGGAGAAGTGCACGGAAACTTAGGGGAGTCGCAAAAGATCAAAGACCTGGTGCCACGCACGGCACTGCGTGCAGGACAGATTCCTGATTGTGCTGCTGGCTTTTGCGAGTGGGTGGGGGATAGACCCTCCCAACTATGCCACTTCTGACTCCACTAAGCCCCTGTTTCGGACGAAACCCTAGAGACCTAGACTCGTGAGGTCCTGCTGCGCAGGGGAGCTGGAAAGGCAGCGGTTAGAGGCACAAGGACGGCTCCAGCCATTACCCAGTCACGTGAGACTCAGGGGCTGTGGAGGGCGGGGCCGACTGGAAGGCAAGGCGGTCCCTTAAGCCCTGAGACTCCACCCATCCCAAGCTCAATAGAGGCTTCTTCGGTTTTGTGTCTGGTATCATAAGGCTGAATTCAACACAGAAGTTTCCCCGGCATAGTGAAAATGCCGAGACAAGGGAAGGGATCACAAACAAAAGAAATGGAGGAAAAAAAACGACTGGATATAGAGTTCAAAACCACACTTATAAGGTTTTTCAAGAATATGCAAGAAAAGATGGATAAATTTAGTGAGACCCAAGAGTAGATGAAAAAGGTCCAACTAAAGATGATAAAGGACCAAACAGAAATTAAACATACACTGACTGAAATAAAAAATATTATACAGAGTCCTAACAGCAGACTAGAGAAAGGCAAGGATCAAGTCAAAAATTTGAAATATAAAGAAGCAGAAAACATTCAACTGGAAAAGCAAGAGAAAAGAATCCAAAAATGTGAAGATAATGTAAGGAGCCTCTGGGACAGCTTCAAGCGTACCAACATCAGAATTGTGGGGGTGCCAGAAGAAGAGAGAGAGCAAGATACTGAAAACCTATTTAAAGAAATAATGACTGAAAACTTCCCACATCTGGTAAAAGAAATGGACTTACAAGTCCAGGAAGCACACAGAACCCCAAATAAAAGGAATCCAAAGAGGACCACACCAAGACACATCATAATTAAAATACCAAGAGCAAAAGAGAAAGAGAGAATATTAAAAGCAGCAAGAGAAAAACAGTTCATTACCTACAAGGGAGCACCCATACGACTGTCAGCTGATTTCTCAACAGAAACGATGCAGGCCAGACGGGAGTGGCAAAAAATATTCAATGTGATGAACAGCAAGAACCTACAACCAAGAATAATCTATCCAGCAAAGCTATCATTCAGAATTGAAGGGCAGATAAAGAGCTTCACAGAGAAGAAAAAGCTAAAGGAGTTAATCAACTCCAAACCAGTATTATATGAAATGCTGAAAGGTACTCTTTTAGAAGAGGAAGAAGAAAAAGGTAAAAGACAAAAAATTATGAACAACAAATACATATCTGTCAACAAGTGAATCTAAAAATTAAGTGAATTAAAAATTTGATCAACAGAATAAACTGATGAATATAATAAAATCAGGAGCACAGAAAGGGAGTAGACTGATAATTCTCAGGAGGACAAAAATCATAAATCATGAAACACTGTGAAATTACAGCAGAAAGATTAAAGTTAGGTGAGGTAGATAAGTGATCAATCAAAGGACTTGTATGCATGCATATAAGCATAACCAATGATCACAGACACTGGGGGGTTGGGGTATGCCTGGGAGGGAGGGGGGGCAATGGGGAGATATGTATAAAAATTAATAAAAAAAATCTGATGAACAGAATAAACTGGTGAATATAATAGAATCTAGAGCATAGAAAGGGAGTGGACTGGTAATTCTCAGGGGCAAGGGGGTGAAGGAGTGCAGGGAGAGGCTGTACAGAAACCATACACCTATGGATGAGGTCAATGTGGGGGGAGGTAAGGGTAGAGGGAAGGGTGGGAGCCAGGTGGAGGGGAGCTATGGAGGGAAAAAAAAGAGAAACAAATGGAATAATCTGAACAATAAAGGTTTAATTAAAAAAATATTGAAATACAAAAAGAAAAAAGAACTAAGGAGTCTAAAATGGGCACTAGAGGCAAAGATACGTACTTGTAGGAGGCTCATCTGGACCACGTTCATTATAACCTGGAAATGAGTAAGTAACATATAAGGGGAAGTGGAAGAATAATCCCAGGTATTCCATGCATTTAAGTCATCCATTAAGGAATCCTGCCTGGATTCCTTTCCCTATGTGAGCATCAATGGTATCTTCTAAGATGAGATGCAAATGTCACATCCACTATGAGGAATTTCTTGATCTTTCTATTAAAAACAACTCTTCCCGACACACCATGCCCCCAACAAAAGACACACATTTATGTTCATACATTTATTCCCTCCCCCAAATCCATACACTCCATCTTCCCTTCCACCCTACCTCCATCTAATGAATAGTTATTCAGGCTTATTATGTGTCAAGTTCCATTACGTTTAGGGAGCATACACTGAACAAAAAAGTTTCTGTCCCATTGGAGGTTACATGATGTCAGGTTGTGCATGTAGCCTGCCTTTGGCCCTGGTGCCTGGCTTACAGCAGATGCTTGGTAAATGCTGAGTGAGTGAACAAAATGAAGCATATAGGTTGTGCTTCAAGGGAGGCAAATCCTAAAGTGGGCCCTGCAATGGCCAAGGTGAAGGCAACAGATGTGAACTCAGAACATCAAGGTGCAGACTGGTCATAAACCTACTGTACATCTATACAGGTCCCCTCCTTCCTCTGAGCTCCATTTCCCTCCTTGCTAAAGTGGAAGTCACAAAGGACCAGATTGTCTCCCTGACCACCTGATGGGGCCATGGTGATAAATGTTAATTGCCAAGTACAATTTCCAAGTTATAGATGGAGGAGGGAAGCTGAGTTATTGCAATTAACCTACTATGGCCAAACTCTGTCTTGCAGAACCCCAGATGAATGTCACCCTCTTAAATGCTGTCACTTCTTGGATTATAAGCCGATGGTCAGTATTTTGGAAGCCTGGACCTCCTATATACCTTCCCTCCTTTCTGGTATAGAAGTCTATCCTTAGTCAAGGGTGAGAAGAGAGCAGGGAGGATAGATAGATGTGCAATTTTCTTTCCTCAAATATCCCCTTGAAAGACTGGTATTAGATGCTGATTATGACTTGGGTCCACAATTCTCAAACTACACCCACTTGGGCAAATTATTTAATCTTTCTAGGCCTCAGTTTATTCTTCTATAAAACAGGTTAAATCAAGAATCGGCCTGGTGGGGTGAGGGAGAAGAATCTGTGGAGTAGAGAATCACACCTGAGTTTTTCTCAACTTTTCTCCTAGAGAACTGGTAAATGGGAATCCTCTGTAGTTAAGGGGTGGCCCCAGTGGAATGGGCTGAGAACTGCTAACCATTGAGGTAGAGGCTGTCCTTATCCAGAGAGTAGGGGCCCAGCCGAGTGATGCCATGGGTTTGCCAGCTCAGCTCATGGAACAGCTGCTTGGCAGGCAGACCTGGGCCACTGGAGGAGGGCTGGCAATAGGTGCAGAGGAAGTCCACCCCTGTCTTGGCGCCATTCTTCACAGACCTGGAAAAGAAGAGGTTGACCTTTGGGGGATGCAGTTCTCTTGGCATCTCTCCACCTGTGGTCACTACATACCTCAGATCTTGTGTTACAGCCTTCTTGGATCTTTTATAGTTTCTCTACCTGGCCACACTCTCTCACTTTGGGATCTTCACACTTCCAGTGACTTCTGTCTGGAAGTCTCTTCCCTTCTTTTCTTACCTGGGCAATTTCCTGTTCATCTTTCAGATGTCAACTTAGACACCTCCACTTCCTTAAAGAACCCTCCCAGGAGGTCAGGAACCTCTTCTGTGATTGCAACCCTGGTCATCCACTATGTGAGCATGTATTATTTGTCCCTGTTCCCTTCAGTCATTGACCTCTGTTAGGTCAGGGGATGGGACAGTGAAATTCACTGCTGTCGTGTTGAACACCCAGCTCCTAGAACATTGCCTGTTCCATGTAAAATCCAAAGTCCTAATGAATTAGTAAACAAAATGTGATCTATACATGCAGTGAAGTATTATTCAATCTTAAAAAAGAAGACAATTCTGCCATGCTACAACATGGATGAACCTTAAAGACCTACAGTAATTGAATGAGCATCACAAAAAGACAAAGGTTGTATAATTCTATTTATACTCAGAATAGTCAGACTCATATAGACAGAATGCAGAATGATGGTTGCCAAGATTGGGGTAGAGAGAAATGGAAAGTTGTTGTTTTGTCGATATAGAATTTAATTTTTGCAAGTTCTGGAGATTGGTTTCACAGCAATGTGAATATACTTCTTACTACTGAACTGTATGCTTTAAAATGGTTCAGATGGTATGTTTGTTATGTGTATTTTACCAAAATTACAAAAGCTAAAGTTCCTTCAAGGCTCTACATGGTGTAGACCCTGATGATATCTCAAATCTCATCTCCTCCCTCTCTCTAACCTTGTTCTCTCTGCTTCAGCCACACAGGCCTCCTTGCTGTTCACTGAACTTGCCAAGTTCATTTCTTCCACAGGGTCTTTGCACAGGCTGTGCCCTATGCCTAGAACAGTTTTCCTGGCCAAATCCTTCTGGGACATATCTCAGAAGTCACCTCCAAAGAGAAGCTACCCTATCCCCAGGGTAAAACTCCTTTCCCATAATTTTCTACTTATTTATGCTTTGCATCACCTTATTGCATTTGAAAGCACTTTACTTCAATACTTACTTTCCTCATTCTTGTCTGATTTCTCCACTCGATGAGGGCAGAGGAAGTGCGACGGTGGTACCTACTACCTGCCTCAGAGGTGTTGTACCATCATGTCAGTTTAATTAAATACTAATTGAGAAGTACTTCATGAACACCAATGGAACAAAAACTGATGCAGAGACATGAGAATAACTGCCCAATGGGTACAGAGTTTCTGCTTGAGGTGATGAAAAGTTTTGAAACTAGGTAGTGATGATGGGTGGACACCATTGTGCATGTAATTTATGCCACTGAATTATACAGTTAAAATGGTTAAAATGGATAATTTTGTGTCTATATGTATTTTGTCACAATATAAAAAATTAATAATGTAATAATTTTTAAGTGGATGCAGAAAAGAACCCCCAGAATAGCCTGCCACAACCAAGGGCAGCCCCACAGACAGAAGCCCATGTCCTTTGATGGTGGGCTATGGAAGGGGTGTTCTCACCTTAGCGAGGTGACCTTGCAACCTGCATATTGGGCACCAAGGCTGCTCCTCCTGAACAACAGGCTGAGCTGGAGAGGAAGGAGAGAGCCAGTACTGGTTAAAGGTGGACAACAATCCCTGTGATGGGACATGGAGAGGGGGGAGGGGTAAACAGGTCTCTCACCAGATGTTGCATGAGGATGTCTGTGATGTTGAATTTGAGGGAGCCCGGATGGCTCATGTCTGCTGAGTAGCGCAGGTTGTTGATGGTGAAATTCAGTGTGAAAGGCTCCTCACTGACCGCAGCTATGATGGGTGGAGAGCCAAGGCTTGCAGGAAGTTTGGGGGGCCCAATGTCTACCTAAGACTGGGGATTCATGGAGCCCATGTCCTTTTGATTAGCCTGATGGTCACTTGTTAATGGAGACAACTCCAACATTGAGTAGAGCAGGCTTAATGATTTGGGGGCATCAAGATGGGCTATTTCCACCCAGATGTAGGAGTGGAAGACTGAGAAAACAATGTGGCTTTGTACTTTCCCAGGAGAAAAGTCTCCAACTTGCCACACTGATGGGGAACTGATGACTCCTGGTATTTTTATCCAGATTCTTTCTGCCCCCCCACCACTCTCTCTCTGCTTAGTCTCTCGCTCCCCTCCTTTTGATAGATATCTAACTCTATATTTTTATCTATGAGAATTGTTGGCTCCTTATTCTACTGCACAGAAGATTGGCAGGAGAGAGATCTAATCTCTCATCTATTTATCATTGATCTTTCTATATACCTTTGTTAACTATCTACCTATTATCTATCTATCTATCTATCTATCTATCTATCTATCTATCTATCATCTATCTATCTATCTATCTATCTATCATCTATCATCTATCTATCCATCTATCATCTCTCCTGCCAATACAACCGTCTATGCATCTATTTAAAAAGTTTAAAAATTCTAGCAGCTATAACCAACCTCTCTGGACCTCAATTTTTTTAAAAGTATTTTTATTGATTTACAAGAGAAAGGGAGAGGGAGAGAGAGATAGAAACATCAATGATGAGAGAGAATCATTGATCAGCTGCCTCCTGCATGCCCCCTAATGGGGATCAAGCTCACAACCCAGGCATGTGCCCTGTAATCAAACTCGAGACCCTTCAGTCTGCAGGCCAACACTCTATCTACTGAGCCACACCAGCCAGGGCTCTGCACCTCAATTTATTTATCTGTAAGAAGAGAAAATAATGGTTCCTACTTCAAAGTATAAGGTTAAAACAAGTTAGTTTTTATAACATGCATAAGCACAATGCTAGGCACAGAGTAAACACTCTGTGAGGATTCATTACATAAAATTAATAAGCAAACACCTCCTCAGTATGTCAAAGCTTTTTACATGGATAAATATAATCTGGTTCTAGGATTATCTACGTTAAATAAAGAAGGAAACCAAAGCACAGAAATGGTCATCTGCCCAAGGTCACATAGCTGAAGGGAGGGAAAATCTGGTTTGAACCCCAGACCTTGCTTGTGACCACCCCTACTGTGCTCTGGCTTAGATGGCAACATGCAGCTAGTACAGTGTTCAATAGTTGGGATGACCTGTATAGACCCCAATAGAGGTAGAATAAATAAATATATGATACAGGTAAGACTAGTGGTTCCATGGCTTAACTATAGAATAGGTAAGTGCTGCAGGAGCACAGTGTTTATTTAAGGACAAAACTCTTACCTCCCCTCCTTCCTCCTTCCCTCTACTCTGTTATCACTCCCTTTAAGCTTCCTTCTGTCCATACTTCCTTCTACCTTTCCATCTGTCTTTCATTCCACCCATCTATAGATCCTTGCTTCCTTCCTACCTTCCTTCTTCCATCTTCACTTTCATCCACCCATATTTTCTTCTTCCATTCCTTTTTTTCTTCTACCATTTATCTACCCACCCATCTATCCTTCCAACCATCATTCCTTCCTACCTCAGTGCTTCTCTTCCTTACTTCTTCCCATTTATACCTTTTATGTATCCTTCTGTCCATTCTCCTATCCCCCTTTCTTCCATCTATCCATCCATCTTTAATTCCTCCCATCCCTCTTTTCTTCCTTCCATCTGTTTTATATATCTTTTCTCCCTCCTTACTCTTTTCTCTTCCATTCATATTTTCCCCTTCCACCTGCTCTTCTATTTTCTTTCCTTCCCTTCTTCCATTCATCACCTCTTTCTTCTTTCCATCCTTCAATTTTGTGTTGCCTCCATGTGCATTGACTTGTTCCTATAATACTCCAGAAACTATTCCCGGGACTGTATAGTAACAAACAAAACACAGTCAATTGAGTTGTCTTTAACTTATTTTTCCTAATATAATTTAGGAAAAGATGGTTGTTATTGGATCTCAGGAGCCCAGAAGCCTGTCATGGTTTGAAGTAAAGGAGGGTAGTTGGATCCAAGGATAGTTTGAGAAAACACACCTTGATGCAAGGGGGATTAATTATTGAAAGCCTACGATGTTTTTATTGCAGTGCTTCAGATGCAAAGGGAGTTTGGCCCATAAACTAAAACACAGTAGGTGTGCACCAAAAATAAGCCTTTTGAAATAAATTAACCCATAATGGAGAATTTGAGCATAAGTTTTGGAACTATAGGGACTCTGGATTCTATTACTTATTTGCTAGCAGCCTCTTTTAGCCTGAGCTTTGTCATCTGTAAAATGGCGCTAAGTTACATAGTTTTAGTGAGAATTAAAGAACAGAATGTATATGTTTTGGGATAAATTTTGTCTTCCCCCCCAAATTCGTAGTTATTGTAACCCTAATAACTACTGCCTTGGGAGGTGACTGTATTTGGAATAGGGTTCATTACAGAGATAATTAAGTTAAAATGAGGCCACTGGTGAAGGAGAGCTCTTTTAATCTGACTGATGTGCTTATAAAGACAGGGGATTAGGACACACAGAAAAGCTAGGGATGTGTGTGCAGAGGGACAACCATGTGAAAAGGCAGCAAGAAGGAAGCCATCTGTAAGCCAAGGAGAAAGGCCTTAGAGCAGCAGTTCTCAACCTGTGGGTCGAGATCCCTTTGGGGGTTGAACGACCCTTTCACAGGGTCACCTAAGACCAGCGGAAAACACCTATTTCCCATGGTCTTAGGAACGAATAGACCGCTCCTCGGTGTAGCAAAGTGTAGCAATGTAGTTTACTGTTGTCATATGAAGAATGTTACCCATGCTACACCATGATTCAAGTCAAAATTTCATTTATTTGTAATTAGAAATAAATATTTCACAATATATAATTACATATTGTTTTTGTGATTAACCACTATGCTTTAATTATGTTCAATTTATAATAATGAAAATACATCCTGCATATCAGATATTTACATTACAGTTCATAACAGTAGCAAAATTACAGTTATGAAGGAGCAATGGAAATAATTTTATGGTTGGGGGTCACCACCACATGAGGAGCTGTATTAAAGGGTCGTGGCATTAGGAAGGTTGAGAACCACTGCCTTAGAGGAAACCACCTCTGCCTGCAATTTGATCTTGGACTTCTAGCCTCCAGAACTGTGAGAAAATAACTTCTGTTGCTTGAGCCACCCAGTATTTTGTTATGGCAGCCAGAGCTGACTAATACAGTATGCAACTTAGATGGTGCCTAGAAGGTAGTGAGTTGAAATCACTAAAAATCACTAAAAATCAATAGAACAATGGGTGTAACACTGATGTTGAGAAACTAATAACAACAAAGATATGAATGAAAGGATAAAGAAAGAGAATCCAGGGTAGGGTTTTAGAAAAATTAAAATGAAAACCATGTGAGGGTCAGAGTCTAAGATTTTCTCACCCTGGGCTGGAATTCTCTACCAGCACCTCGGGAAAAAAATAAGGAATATGTTAGGGGCCCTTCCAGGTGTTTCTCTCACCAAGGACAGAAGGTGAAGGAGAACAAATGCTTTCCAAAACTGAGTGAAACCTAGGAAATAGGGGCCAGGAATACTCACTGGTGGGAGTCATGGTTGTGACTTGCAAGGTGTAACCTGCAGAAAGAAGGTGAGAGGAACTGAGCAAGTTTTGGGATGAACATAGAGATTAAGGGAAAGGGACTTTTGTGTGTGATGAAAGTAGAGGTAAAAGGCAGTGGAGAATTATTCAAGAAGGAGGCAACCAGGCAATGAGATTGAAGGTGGCTAGACCCAATGATTATTTCATCACAAGGAAGACTGAACCTGGACCCAAAGGAAGAAAGGATGAATGATTTATTGCTTTAAAGAAATGGAGGCAATATAAACCCCACTGGGAAAGAGATCATGGTTGTAGCTAATTCCTCACCATTGACGTGAAGGCTGTTCCTGTCCAGGGTGAAGGAACCCAGCTGAGTGACACCGTAGGTCTCATGGCTCAGTTCCCAGTATAGCTGCTCTCTGTCCAGCCTGCGGCCCACATGGTCAGAGTGGTGGGTGCAGACAATGTCCACACCAGTGGCTGCTTCATGTTTCTCAGCCCTGGAGAAGGAAGGACATGGGGATGGGAGATATGGAAGGGGCTCCTTTTGAGTATGGAAAGTGAAAGCGAGTATGCTGAGGAAATGCTGAAAGGGTAGCTCTGAAACCTTGTTGGGGCTCTCTTAAATGTCTCTCATCTGAGCCAACCTCTCACAATTAGGCACAGAAAACATTTTAATTAGAATTTGCAGATAGGATGCAGTAGTTCTCTAATGGAAGAACCTTCAATGAAAACAAAATGTTCTCTGAATTATCTGAACTATAAACATGGCGCTTCATTTCTAAGCCTTGAGCATTCTTACTACCTCTGGGTACGAATAAGTATGGAGGTATCATGGAGGTGCTGAAGGCCAGCAGTGCCAGGGACATGTCCAAGAATTGAGCCCTGTTGGCTGGTGTATGAGGGTCCACCTGGCCTGATAAGTCACTATATATGGGGGATCTCACCTGAGTGAGGCCAGTCTGCAGTCTGAGAAGAGGGGGCCGACACTGGTCTTACCAAGCAAGAGCTGCAACTGGAGGAGAAAAGGGGGTAGTGAGCAGAAGGGCTGACGGCTGTGGGCAGGCAAAAGGTAGGGCTGACACTGGTCATTGAAGGCCCTCACCTGGTGCTGTAGGACCTTCTCAGTGGAATTGAACTTCAAGGAAGCTGGGTGCCCCATGTCCTCTGTGTAGTGCAGGTTGGTGATAGTGAAGTTCAGGGTGAAGAACATCAGGGTGGGGGGAGTGGCCGCTGTGCGGGATAAAGAAAAATATGTTCAGCTGGGATCACAGTAAACACCAAGGGTGCCTAGGGCTCTAACCAGGGCACAAAAGCAGTGGACTAAGTACAGCCACAGGCTACAGGAGCTGAAAGAGAGAATGTTATGCAATTGCTAAGATATCAGGAACCTCCACTCATTTATTCAGTGAGCAACTCTTGAGCTCTACCGTGTCAGAGTCTCTGTGCTAGACTCTGTGGATCAAAGATGAATAGGGCATAGTCTCCTAATGTTGTAGCCAGGAGAGGGATTAGAGCATTATGATGCAGGGAAGTCAGAAGATGTACTGTTCAAAGACAGACACTCCATCAACGACTGGGGAAAGCTTCCCAGAGAAAACATAATTTCTGGACTCACCAAAAGCTCAAGTAAGAGTTAGGTGACAGGAACTGAGCAAGTGGAAAAGTGCTCAAGCAGAAGGAACAAGGTCCGACAGGAGGGCAAAGCACTTAAGGAACTTGAAGTCCTTTTACTGTGGCCTTGGGGGAGTCTAGACATGAAATTGGAGCGAGCCTCTGAGTCCAGGAAGGGGAGGCAGTGTCTATGCAGCTCAGGGGTTTGGGTGTGATTCGAAGAGCAGGTGAATCATCCAAAGATTCTCAACAGACAGAAATTATGTGAACATTGGGAGGGAGGCTGCAGCTGCTATGTGGACTGTAGCAGGCTAGAGTGGAGGAATCTGCAGCTGCCCTAGCAAAAAATGCAGGTGGCCTGAATAAAGGCCGAGTGATGCAGATGCAGAGAAAAGAAGGACTCATGAAATATTCCGTAAGGAGAGGAGATGATCTGGTGATGGATGTAGGTGGGAGGTGAGCAACAGGGTGAGTCAAGTTTAGCGCCTGCCTTAGTGATGATGAGAAAGAGTAAGTTTGGGAAAAGATGATGATTTTAGGGTCAGAGACTAGAGGCTGAATGATGTCTAGGAGGTGGGTGGACCAAAGGTCCGTAGCAGTTGTGTGATGTGGGCTGGACTCAGGATCTGGATTCTGAGCAGCTGGATCCTGATAGCTAGGTGGTCCCTGACATCCATGTAAATGAGTAAGCGAATAACAAGAAAGGTGATCTAGTATCGCTAGAAGGTGAGTGAGCAATGAGAGAAGTAATCTAGTTATGAGTGATTTTGTAGAGAGGATTTGGTGCCTCCTATCTGTGGGCCTGCTGGAGGGGGATGGAGCCAGAGAAATGAAGAGTATGAATGTCACAGGAACTGAGGAAAACAACAAGAAATAAAATTTAAAGTGTACTGTAATCTTAAGGGAATGGTGGCATTAGTGGTGGGTCTAGTTATAAAAATATGCACCTCTCTCTATGCACCATTTATCATGGGGTCAGTTGTGTGGGGAGTAGGGAGGGAGGGCGACTCCTTACACCCCTAGTTTAACCACATTCCTATGCATGACCTCTCAACTTCTTTCCATCCTCATAATTGGGGGTGGTAAGAGAAGATACGAGTTGGCTGGTTGAGCAGCTTATTTTTAGGGACAGGGCAGTGGTCACAGGTACACAGCAATATGAAATACTCACTATTGGGGGTGGTGGCTGATGACAAATGGGTGTAACCTGTAAAAAGAAGGAGAGATAGTGAGGAAGGGGGAAGGAAGACATCTTCCATAGGAAAGCAAGTTGGCCTGACTAGCGTGGATCAGTGGTTGAGTGTCAACCTATGAACCAGGAGGTCCCGGTTAGCTTCCTGGTCAGGCACAAGCCTGGGTTGCAGGCTCGGTCCCCAGTGTGGGGTGCATGGAAGCAACTGATCCATGATTCTCTCTCATGGATGTTTCTACCTCTCTTTCCCTCCCCATTATTCTCTGAAATCAATAAAAAATAAAATAAAATAAGTTAAATTGGCCATTGAAGAGATGGCAACTGCACTCATAGCTGGGATATATTAAAAGGAAGACAAAGTGCTCATCTGGAAGACACAAAATTCACCCTCCCCACCCCAGAGAGGCAAAAGCCTTGCTCAAATCCCTCTGAAATGTGAGGCCCCTTCCTGAACTTGGAAGCTTGTTGCCATAGATCCTCCTCGGTGGGAAGGAGACCCAACCCCAACACAGCCCCTCAGCATTGATATAAACACCTGCATCACAGAAACTGGGGAGAAAGCATCCCTAGTACTTGAGTGGGAACATTCTGGAAATTCCAGTAAGAAGGTGGCCACTTCTGGACTCTATGGGTACTGGTCCCATTTTCCCCAGGCAGGAGGCGAAGTGGGGATGGGGCATGGAGGCGTGGACTCCTCGCCTCTTTTGTTACTAAGGTCTGGGAATTATGGGGTTATACACACTTCTGAATCTCAGAATACTCACTGCTAGGGGTGGTAGTCTGGGTTTGGTAGGTGTAACCTGTGAATGTGAAGAAACAGAATGAGAAGGGGAGGGATTAGGGAAAAGGGCAATGGAGACGGAGGATGTAAAACAAGCTGTAATGCAAAAAGATGGCCCTCTTCACCGTTGATGTAGAAACTGTCCTGGTCTAGGGTGTAGGGGCCCAACTGGGTAAAACCACCAGTCAACAGGCTCAGCTCCCAGTACAGCCGCTCCTTGTCCAGCCCAGGGACCATAGGGTCAAGGCGGTGTGTGCAGACGATGTCCACTCCAGTGGCTGTCCCTTCTTTCTTGGGCCTGGCAAGGGTGGATGACAGGGATGACAATAAATGAAGTGAATTCCTAGGGAGGCATGTTGACAGTTCTGGAGGCAGGACAGGAATGAGCCATAGGAAATGAGGAGGCGATAGAGGGGTGAGAAGCCAGACTTAGATTCTCTGAGCTCACTGACTCTAACCATCCTCACACTTTGAGCACTTAGTGGGTGGGAAAATTATTAAATTGCAAGGCAGAAACTGTCAGCAGGTGAGAAAATTATGATTAATTGAAATGCAGAAACCTGTATCCTTAAGGCCTGGGGACAGGAAAGCTCATCCAAGAGACATGCATAGAGATAGACTTTGGGATTAAAGCAAGTGGAAGACACATTTGTCTTGAAAAAAAATGCTGGAAAGAGAACTGAAAATCTAAAGAAAATGCCATCACTGGTCAAATGGAGGGAAGAGGAAATTCAGAAAGATGACCAGACTAGGGATCCAAGCCTGCTAATGAGCTCTGCAGAATCTGGGACAGTTGGTAGAAGGAGGTTCAGTCAGAAGAAGCACTAGTCCTGGAGCAAACACCTCCTGAATTGTACTTCTTCTCAGAACTTAGATGGGGAGGGCAGGAAGAAGCAGAACAAACTCCTCAGATCTGGAAGCACCTGAGGCTGCTCTGGCTGGCTATATAAGGTCTCACCTGAGGCGGGTCAGTCTGCAGCCTGAAGAGAGGGTGCCCACACTAGTATTCTTGAACAAGGCCTTGAGCTGTGGGGGAGGACAAGGGAAATAAACATATAGATGGAGAGGCAGGGGCAAGATGGTCATCTAAGGTTGGGTAGGAGAGACATGTACAGGGCTAGCACTAATGGACAGGAGTGGGAGGGATTGTCACCAGTGGGCAGGAGGGAGTTTAGATAGATGGCTTCAATGAGCAAGAGAGGGTGCAGTGGGTGGGACTGGCATCAGTGTGCTTGATAGAGGTTAGGTGGGCAAATCTAGCACCATGGGCAGAGCTCTCACCAGGCGCTGCAGGAACTTCTCCGTGATATTGAATTTCAAGGAGCCTGGAGGCGACATGTCATCTATGTAGTGCAGGTTGGTGATGGTGAAGTTGAGGGTAAAAGGCACCAGGGGAAGTCCTGTGGCTGCAACAGAGAAGGGAGAGGAGAGCCCACACTGAGTCAGACATGGGGTGGATGTAGGGGGCAGGGCCTGAGGCCATAATCCTGAGGCCATAATTGGCCATCTCATTGGAGACAATGTGAGGGCTGATGATCCTTGTGGCCTGATTCCAGAATCACCAGTGTTGGGGTAGACCATCACTTGCAGCAAGTGAAGGAGAGAACAATTTGGAAGCTTATCCAGCTTTGAAGGATACAATTTACAACTAAACTTATTATTTATCTCAAATCAGTTGCTAACTTATTTTCCTCCATCCATCCACCCACCCATCAATATTTAGTGGCTATTTCTCTGTGTTCAGTTAACAACATAAAAGTGATTCACAGCTGTGTGGTATTGCAATGACTCCCAGCCTGTGTCCCTGACCCTTTCCCTCCCTGAGAACTGGAGATGTGGGCAGGAGTCTGTCACTTCCTTTCCTGGTAGGGTAGAGAAGGCTTCTAAAGGCTATTTATCAGTACTCACCATGGGGAGTAGTTTCTGAAGTCCGGTGTGTGTAACCTGCAGAGAGAGAAAGAAGGTGCTGGATGTAGGGAAGGAATAAGAGGCATGCCGGGGTAGCATGAGGGCTTAGCAAAACACAAGGGAAACGGCATATTTCACAGACCTACAATGAACTCTCCAAAAATTCATCTGGAATAAAAAAAGACCCCGAATAGCTGCAGCAATCATGAGAAAGAAGAACAAAGTAGGTGGTATCTCAATACCAGATATCAAGCCGAATTGCAAAGCCACTGTTCTCAAAACAGCCTGGTACTGGCACAAGAACAGACAAATAGATCAATGGAATAGAATAGATAACCCAGAAATCGACCCAAACAAACCACTATGCCCAACTAATGTTTGACAAAGGAGGCATGAACATAAAATGGAGTCAAGACAATCTCTTCAATAAATGGTGTTGAGAAAATTGGACAGATACATGCAAAAAAATAAAACTAGACCACCAACTTACACCATACACAAAAATAAACTCAAAATGGATAAAGGACTTAAACATAAGATGGGAAACCATAAAAATACTGGAGAATCCACAGGCAGCAAAATCTCATACATATGCCGAAGGAACTTCTTCACTGATACTGCTTCTAGGGCAATTGAAGCTAAAGAGAAAATAAGCAAATGGGACTACATCAAAATAAAAAGCTTTGGCACAGCAAAAGAAGCCATCAACAACACAATAAGAAAGACTACTACATGGGAGAACATATTTACCAATGTTATTACTGATAAGGGTTTAATCTCCAACATTTACAGGGAACTCAGACAACTCAACAAAAGGAAGCTAAACAACCCAATCAAGAAATGGACAATGGGCCTAAATAGAGACTTTTTGAAAGAAGAGTGAGGAAGGCCAAAAAACATATGAAAATATGCTCAAAGTCATAATTATCTGAGAGATATAAATCAAAACGACAATGCAGGACCATTTCACACCTGTCAGAATGGCTATCATCAACAAATCAATAAATGACAAATGTTGGCAAGGATGTAGAGAAAAAGGAACCTTTGTACACTGCTGGTGGGAATGCAGACTGGTGCAGCCACGGTAGAAAACAGTATAAAGTTTTCTCAAAAAACTAAAACTGGAACTCCCATTTGACCCAGTAATACCACTTCTAGGAATATACCCCCAAGAAGGTAGGAACATCAATCAGAAAGGATATATGCACCCCTATGTTCAAAGTGGCATAATTCACCATAGCTAAGATTTGGAAACAGCCTAAGTGCCCATCAGCAGATGAGTGGATTAAAAACTGTGGTATATCTACACAATGGAATACTGTGCTGCACTAAAAAAGAAGGAATTCCTACTATTTGCAACAACATGGATAGAACTGGAGAGCATTATGCTAAGTGAAATAAGCCAGTCAGAGAAAGATAAGTATCACATGTTCTCA
This sequence comes from Lasiurus cinereus, assembly GCA_011751065.1. NCBI lineage: Eukaryota > Metazoa > Chordata > Mammalia > Chiroptera > Vespertilionidae > Lasiurus > Lasiurus cinereus. Next base: position 6,990,771 of record JAAGEH010000343.1, on the reverse strand, counting down.
CTCATTTATTAAATATAATGAACAACATAAACTGATGAACAAGAACAGTTCCAGAGACAGAGAAACATCGATCAGACCATCAAACCTCAGAGGGAAGGGAGGGGAGGGAAGGGATAAGGGGGAGAGATCAACCAAAGGACTTATATGCATACATATGAGCCTAGCCAATGGACACAGGGGGGTAAGTGTATGAGTGGGGGGGAGAAGTGGGGGCTAAGAGGGAAATAAGGACACATATGTCACACCTTACTCAATAAAGAAAAAAAAAACACAAGGGAAAGGTGACCACTGCTCACCATTGACATAGAGACTGTCCTGGTCCAGGGTGTAGGGACCCAACATGGTGACACCTTGGGTCAGTTGGCTCAGCTCCCTGTACAGCTTCTTTCTGTCCAGCCCGGGGCCTGCAGGGTCAGAATGGTAGTTGCAGGCTGTGTCCACACTGGTGGCTGCTCCATCTCTCTCAGGCCTATGGAGGTAGCGACACAGAGGCAGAGACAATGAGGATCCATTTGCAGAAGGTCCTTGAGAACACTGTGGGGCACCACAGTGAAAGTTCAAAGTGGTGCAGCTCTTTCCAACAGGAATGTTGTATCTTTCATGATTGAATGAATTTGCTCCACATTGTAAAAATAGTTCCATAAGAGGCCACCTTCTGTACAGGACTCCCATCACTGGCCTTCCTACCCTTTACAATTCTATGTGCAGCAGTTTATTCTATGTGCAACTTTAAATGGACATCTGTTCTAGTTAGACAGATTTGCTGAAAACTTTTCACTCTCTACTGCCTGTGAATAAAGCTCCAATGTCGAAAACATGCACATTAGTATATCAAAGACCTGCTTTTGTTCACCTTGCCTCTCTGCCTCCCTCCTCCAAGGTGAGTACTTCTAATTTGCATGTCCTCTCTGCCTTAGACTCTGATTTCTCCACGTTATTCCCTCTGCCTGCAACACTCCTCTTGCCCCAAAAGTGTGTCTCCTGACAATCACTTCTGCTCTCCAAGGATGGGTTTCTCATCCCAGTTCCTCCTAGGTCCTATACTTCCCTAATTTCTCAGCATTTCAATGTCACTAGCCATCATTCTCATCTACAAAATGGGTATAATCATGGTATCCAGGTATATCGTGTGAGGATTAAGTTTATTGATATTAGTAATTTGCTCAGAATAGTGTAATTAACACACACACACACATACACATTTGCATATAATTAATATAATATACAATTCTTTTTTTAATAGGCAGACTCAGAATTTATTTATTTATTTTTTAAAATTAAATCTTTATTATTCAGATTATTACATTTGTTTCTCTTTTTTCCCCTCCACAGCACCCCTCCACCCAGCTCCCTCCCCTCCCTCTGCCCTTAGCTCCCTCCCATGGATCTCATCCATAGGTGTATGATTTTTGTCCAGTCTCTCCCTGTACACCCCTCACCCCTTCCCCCCCTGAGAATTATCAGTCCACTCCCTTTCTGTGCTCCTGATTCTATTATATTCACCAATTTATTCTGTTGATCAAATTTTTAATTCACTTAATTTTTAGATTCACTTGTTGATAGATATGTATTTGTTGTTCATAATTTTTTGGCTTTTATCTTTTTCTTCTTCCTCTTCTAAAAGAGTACCTTTCAGCATTTCATATAATACTGGTTTGGAGTTGATGAACTCCTTTAGCTTTTTCTTATCTGTGAAGCTCTTTATCTGCCCTTCAATTCTGAATGTTAGCTTTGCTGGATAGATTATTCTTGGTTGTAGGTTCTTGCTATTCATCATGTTGAATATTTCTTGCCACTCCCGTCTGGCCTGCATCGTTTCTGTTGAGAAATCAGCTGACAGTTGTATGGGTGCTCCCTTGTAGGTAATAAACTGTTTTTCTCTTGCTGCTTTTAATATTCTCTCTTTGTCTTTTGCTCTTGGTATTTTAATTATGATGTGTCTTGGTGTGGTCCTCTTTGGATTCCTTTTATATGGGGTTTTGTATGCTTCCTGGACTTGTAAGTCTATTTCTTTTACCAGATGTGGGAAGTTTTCAGTCATTATTTCTTGAAATAGGTTTTCAGTATCTTGCTCTCTCCCTTCTTCTGGCACCCCCACAATTCTGATGTTGGTACACTTAAAGCTGTCCCAGAGTCTCCTTACATTATGTTCTCATTTTTTTATTCTTTTCTCTTCTTGCTTTTCCAGTTGAATGTTGTCTGCTTCTTTATATTTCAAAATTTTTACTTGATTCTTGCCTTTCTCTAGTCTGCTGTTAGGACTCTGTATATTTTTATTTCAGTCAGTGTATGTTTAATTTCTATTTGGTCCTTTATCATCTTTAGTTGGACCTTTTTCATCTCCTCTTGGGTCTCACTAAATTTATCCAACTTTTCTAGCATATTCTTGAAAAATCTTATAAGTGTGATTTTGAACTCTATATCCAGTCATTTTTTTCCCTCCATTTCTTTTGTTTGTGATCCCTTCCCTTGTCTCAGCATTTTCACTATGCCGGGGAAACTTCTGTGTTGAATTCAGCTTTATGATACCAGACGCAAAGCCGCAGAAGCCTCTATTGAGCTTGGGATGGGTGGAGTCTCAGGGCTTAAGGGACCGCCTTGCCTTCCAGTCGGCCCCACCCTCCAGGGCCCCTGAGTCTCACGTGACTGGGTAATGGCTGGAGCGGTCCTTGTGCGGGTGCCGCGGTGCCTCTAACCGCTGCCTTTCCAGCTCCCCTGAGCACCAGGACCACACGAGACTAGGTCCCAGGGTTTCGCCCGAAACAGCGGCCCAGTGGACTCAGAAGTGGCGCAGTTGGGAGGGTCTGTCTCCCGCCCACTCGCGAAAGCCAGCGGCAGAATCAGCAATCTGTCCTCCGCGCAGCGCCGTGCACGCCGCCACCCGGCCTTTGATCTTTTGCGGCTCCCCTAAATTTCCGTGCACTTCTCCCTTTTCACATCCAAACTCCCCCTGTTTGAGTTTCGGCTGGATCTGGGGTTTAGTGTCGTAAGATAAGGGGTTCAATGCCTTTAAGAGTCTCCGTTTCCCTCCCGCCAGAGAAAGCCAGCCAGGTACTCCAGCACCCGCTCTCTCCGTGTGCGGGTCTCAGTACCTCAGCTTTTTGCAGCTCCTCTGGGTTTCTGTGAGCCCCTCTCTTTCCTTCTAGCTGTAGAACTTCCACTCAGCCAGCTTTCCTGTGGTTCTGGATGATGTCCGTTCTGTCTTTTAGTTGTAGTTTTGAAATTGTTGTGCGAGGCAGCAGTGTAGGTATTCACCTATGCCGCCATCTTGGATTCGATCCCCAATATACAATTCTTGATGACAGAATCTGTGCTTTGGCTTCCATCAAGTTTTTGGAGCAGAGCACTGAGCTTGGTACACACTAGAGGCTCCAGCAATGTTTGTGGATGGAAAGAAAATGTGTAGAACTCCAGGCCAAAGGAGTGGAGAGGTCACGTTCACTATGGGGCATCAGAATCCCAGGCTGGGCTCTAAGGAAGGTGACTTCATTCTATCTCTCTCTGTTCTGGAACCTCAGGAAGATAGTTCTTTCTCACATTCTATTTTTGGAGATATGGAGAGTTATTTCTGGGAGATGGCCACTAAGGCTTAACTCTCCAAAAGATATCAGAATAGAACAGGCCACACATTAGGATATCAAAGACCTGCTTTGCTCACATCTCTTTTCTGCCTCCCTCCTCAGAAACCCCCACCACTAGATGACTTAGGGCCGAGCTCCACACTTCTGCATTGGAAGGGAGAAGACAATCAAAGGCAGGGATGATGTGGAATGAGAATGAACTGAAGGTTCTTCACAAAGAAAAGAGATAAAGTAAGCTTAGTGAGCAAAGGCCTGGGCTCTGAGGAGACTGGGCTTGAATCCTGGTTCCACTATTTGGCAGCTATTGGCTCTGGGCAAGTTCCTGAACTTCTCTGTGCCTTCATGTTTCATCTGTAAAATGATAAGAGATTAATAATGGTGTTTAAAGAGTTTGGGAGATGATGTATGAAAATCATTTAAATGACCCTCTGGATTTGCATTGCCAGGGGACATTTGAAAATGTCTTCAGACATTTTTGACTGTCACAATTTTGGGGGATTGGGGTACTTCCGGCATCTAGTGAGTAGAGGCCAAGATGTTGCTAAATATCCTACAATGTACAGGCCAGCCACCTACAAGAATTACCTGACTCCAAATGTCAGTAGTGACCATATGTGAAGAACCCCAATGTCTGCATACTAAGTGCTTGCTGTGTGTTAGTCTTCAGAATACTTATATCCAGGAGTGACATCAGCTGCATGGCAGCATGACTGGACTTCCATGTCTCTCCCCTTTAAGTTACAACAAGTCGAATATTTATAGTTCAATAAATGATTCCATGCTCAACACACAGAGATATCTGAGATATATCGCACTGAGACAACTAAAGGTGGCATATCTGAGTGAACAGTGGAGACAGGATGAGAGGGGAAAGAACAGAGACAGAGGCTGCATACAGTCCGGTGCTCTCCAAGACTTCAGCAGATACAATAGCAGGTACGGGTTGGGGTGCAACCAACACTGAGCAAAGCAGAGTGGCAGAGACAGCAATTGGGTCTGCGTGGCTAGCACGCTAAGGCTGGGCCCAGGTCCAGGAGCACAGATATGGTGCAAAAAGTTGCAATGCTACACAGTCCACTGGTATGAAACAACCGATTTCTCAGACTCAAGGAACACCCATCATGTGGCCTAAAGAGTAGTAAAATCCTTACTCAGCAGATGGCAAAAGGGCTAAAATAAATTTTCCAGGCAAAGTAGTCTATATTTATTAGATCAAACCCACATGGAAGAGTAGACCAATATCTCTGATAAATATAGATGTAAAAAACTTTTTAAAAGTACTAGAAAATCAAATACAAAACACATTAAAAAGATGATACATTATGACCATGTGGGGTTCACTCCATGGATGTAAAGATGTTCAACATAAGCAAACTGATCCCTGTGATGCACATATTAACAAAATAAAAAAATCATGTGATCATATGAATTAATGCAAAAAAAGCCTTTGACAAGATATAACATTCATTTATGATTAAAACACTTAATATAATGGGTATGGAAGGAATGCATCTCAACATATGAAGGCCATATAACATAAACCCCTAGCTAATATCACACCCAATGGTGAAAAACTGAAAGCTTTAACTCTAAAATCAGGAACAAACAATTATGTCCACTCTCATCAATGTTATTCAACATAGTACTGGAAGTTCTAGCCAGAGCAATCAGGCAAGAGAAAAAAATAAAAGGCGTTCAAATTGGAAAGAAGTAAAATTGTCACTTTTTGCAGATGGCAAAAAGTGACAATTTTTAATTAGTACAATAAATACAATAAAGTTGCAGAACATAAAATTGATGTACAAAAATCTACTGCATTCCTACAGATTAACAAAAAAATTTCAGGAAAAAAACACACACCACCAATTCTATTTGCAATTACAACAAAAAGTAAAATACCTAGGAATAAACTGAACGAAGAATGTGAAGGACCTATACAATGAAAACTACAAGACATTGTTAAAAAAATGAGAAAGACAAAAAAACACACAACAATCATGGATCAGAAGACTCAACATCATTAAAATAGCCATGTTACTTAAAGCAATATACATATTTAATGCAATCCCCCTCAAAATCCTAATGGCACTTTTCAGAGAAGTATAACAAACAATTCATCAAATTTGTATGGAACCACAAAAAAACCCAGATAGCCAAATCAATCCTGAGAAAAAAAGAACAAATCCAGAAGTAGCATACTCTCTTACTTCAAATTATACTACAGCGCCACAATAATCAAAACAGTATGGTACTGGCAGAAAAACAGATACACAGACAAATGGAACAGAATTGACAGCCCAGAAATAAACTCACACCTATATGGGCAACTAATTTTCTACAAAGGATCAAAAACATATAATGGAGAAAAGAAAGCATCTCCTGTAAATGATGTTGGGAAAATTGGAAAGCCACATGCCAAAGGATGAAGCTAGACTGTTATTGGACATAAAAATTAACTCAAAATGGATCATAGACCTAAACATAAGACTGGTAACAATAAAATAAATAAAAAGAAACATAGGTACTAAACTTATAAACTTTGGTCTCAGAGAGGCTTCTGTGACTTTGATCCCCAAAGCAAGGGAAATAAAAGTAAAAATAAATGAATGGGACTGCATCAAACTAAAAAGCTTCTTCACAGAAAAAGAAAATATCAACAAAACAAAAAGGCAAAAATGAGAGAAGATATTTGCAAACAATACCTCTAATAAGGGGCTAATATCCAAAACATAGAAACTCTTCCTACAACTCAACAACAAAGAACAAACAACCCAATTAAAAAATGGGCAGAGGACCTGAACAGACACTTTTCCCAAGGAGACATCAAATGGCTATTCACACACATATGTGAAGATGCTCAACTTCACTATCTGTAAAGAAAATGCAAATTAAAACTACAATATGATATCACTTTACCCCTGTTAGAATGGCTATTATCAACAAGACAAGAAATAACAAGTGTTGGACAGGATGTGGAGAAAAAGGAACCCTCATTCATGGCAAATGGGAATGTGAACTGGTACAGACACTATGGAAAATAGTATGGAGTTTCCTCCAAAAATTAAACATAGAATTACCATTTGATTCAGAAACTTTTCTTCTGGATATTTACTTGAAATTTTTTGAAAACATTTATTTAAAAATATATATGCACCCGTATGTTCATTGCAGCATTATTCAAGAAGCCAAGACATGGAAATAATATCCTTTGATGGGTGATTAAAAAAATGTGGTAGCTATATGCAATGGAATACTACTAAGCCATAAGAAAGGATGAAATATACAGATATGATGACAGCACGGATGAACCTTCAAAGTATCTTGCTAAGTGAAATAAATCAAATGGAAAAAAATAAGAAGCTTATGATTTCACTCATATGTGAGATAGAAAACAGAAAGCAACAAATGAACAAACAAAACAAAGTCATAGATACAGACAACAGGAGAGGTTGAGGGGAGGTTGAAGAGGATAAAGGGGTCAAATAAACCAGGTGTACCAGTTAATAATGTGGATTTTGTAATCAAAGCAAACAATAATTTCAAGAGAAACATCAAAAGTGCTTTATTCAAAGTAATGTCCATCGCTAGCTACACATTTCTCCCATCTTTCAAGTAATTTGTGGATACCATTCCAATAGAACTTTCCTTGTTTTGAAGCAAACTATTCAGAGACCAAATTTTCCACTTCTTCGTACATTTTGAAGTGCTGCTCAGAAAGTGTGTGTACCATCGATGGGAACAAGTGGTAATCAGAAGGAGCGAGTGGCTTAATACTTACCAGACAAAATCTTTTAACGTGTCTTTAACTGGTTTTGAAGTGTGTGATGGTGTGTTATCATGAAGCAAAATTACTCTGCCACATCCTGGTCGTTTCACTATCAAAGCATTGTCCAAATTGATTATTTGTCAGTAGCAGTCAGTATTAACGGTTTCACCTGGTTTTAGAAGCTAATAATATACCACACCTTCCTGATCCCACCAAACACAGAGCAATGTCTTCTTTCCGAAGCAATGTGGCCTTGCGGTCGATGATGATGGTGGACCCAGATCAACCCATGATTTTGTGCATCTGGGATTCTCAAATCCACTTTTCATCGCCAGTCACAATTCGATGCAAAAAAGACTTCCTTTTGTGCCACTGAAGCAACATTTTACTGATGACTTTTCGGTTTTTCATTTGTCTTTCATTCAGTTGATGTGGCACCCATTTTCCTTCCTTTCAAATCTTTCCCTTTTGTTTGTAAATTACCGGAAATTGTTTGCTGAGCAACGTTTAATCTTTCTGCAAGTTGTTTTTGAGTTTGACATGCATCTTCATCCAATAATGCTTGTAATTGTTGGTCTTCAAACTTTTTCAGTTCTTTGTCTTTCACATCAAAATCATCACTTTAAAAGTGTTTAAACCAGCGTTCACAAGTATCTTGAAATGAAGCATGTTTACCATAAGCTTCCCGAAGTATACAATAACTTTCACCAGCACTATTCTTCAAAATAATGAATTAAAACTTCCTACAAATGTATTTTTTGGCATGAAATTAGACATTTTTAAGTGTAAATGTTAACACTTTCAGCAAATTTGACATATGAAGTTTTGAAGCTTGCTGTCAATACAACAAAATAGCATACATACCAAATTTCATATATATCAACATATGTGTAACGTCACCTATTGAAAAAAAATCTACATTACTAACTAGTACACCTGGTATAGAGATGGAAGAAGATTAAACACTGGATGCTGAGCAAACAATGCAATATACATGAGTATTACAGAATTACACACTTGAAATTTATATAAGTTTAGTTATTAACCCATGTCATCCCAATGAATTCAAATAAAAAAAATAAACATATGCAGTGTGGGTTGTGGGCATGGTAGGCTGTGGGTTTATTCTTTGTGAAGGACCAGGGATATATCCTTATGAAAGAATTCGGTGCATACTTTCAGGTTATTATGTTTTGTTTTGCTCCTATTAAATATTGCATATGAGATTAGAGACTCTTGAGGATGGAAAGGTCCAGTGCAGGAACCAGGGGCTGGAACTGAAAGGATAGTGGCTGTTTCTGGTGAGAAGCTGAAATAGGCTGAGATCAAAGGGAGGACCTAGCTCTAGAAGACTGTGGATAAAATCTCCACTGTGCTTTACTGGGACATCTCTGGTGGTCTTACCTGAGCAAGGTGAGTTGACAGCTGGAGAAGAGGAGGCTGATACTGGTGTTCTTAAACAAGGATCTGAGCTGTTGAGGGAGGAGAAAGAAGTTAGTAGAAGGACTGATAGGGAAGGGCAGGTGCAGGGCTGGGATGAGAAGAGCAGAGCTGGCATCTGTTGGAAGGCAGCAAGAGATGAATGGAGGAGAGAGAATCCAAGATGGCGGCATAGGTAAACATCTACACTGCTGCCTCGCACAACAATTTTAAAACTACAACTAAAAGACAGAACAAACATCATCCAGAACCACAGGAAAGCTGGCTGAGTGTAAGTTCTACAGCTAGAAGGAAAGAGAGGGGCTCATAGAAACCCAGAGGAGCTGTAAAAAGCTGAGGTGTGAGACACGCACGCTGAGAGAGCGGGTACTGGAGTACCTGGCTGGCTTTCTCTGGCGGGAGGGAAATGGAGACTCCCAACGACATTGAACCCCTTATCTTACGACACTAAACCCCAGATACAGCTGAAACTCATACGGGGGGAGTTTGGACTGTGAAAAGGGAGAGATGCATGGAAATATAGGGGAGTCGCAAAAGATCAGAGTGGTGGCGCGAACGGCATTGCGCAGAGGACAGATTGCTGATTGTGCTGCTGGCTTTCGCGAGTGGGCGGGAGACAGACTCTCCCAACTGTGCCACTTCTGACTCCACTAAGCCCCTGTTTCGGGCGAAACCCTGGGGACCTAGACTTATGTGGTCCTGGAGCACAGGGGAGCTGGAAAGGCAGCAGTCTAGAGGCACTGCGGGCGTGTGCGCACAAGGACCACTCCAGCAATTACCCAGTCACGTGAGACTCAGGGGCCATGGAGGGTGGGGCTGACTGGAAGGCAAGGCAGTCCCTTAAGCCCTGAGACTCCACCCATCCCAAACTCAACAGAGGCTTCTTCGGTTTTGCAAGTCTGGTATCATAAGGCTGAATCCAACACAGAAGTTCCCCCGGCATAGTGAAAATGGGAAGGGATCACAAACAAAAGAAATGGAGGAAAAAAACAACAATTGGATATAGCGTTCAAAACCACACTTATAAGGTTTTTCAAGAATATGTTAGAAAAGATGGATAAATTTAGCGAGTCCCAAGAGGAGATGAAAAAGGACCAACTAGAGACACTGACTGAAATAAAAAATATTATACAGAGTCCTAACAGCAGACGAGAGGAAGACAAGAATCAAGTCAAAAATTTGAAATATAAAGAAGCAGAAAACATTCAACTGGAAAAGCAAGAAGAGAAAAGAATTCAAAAATGTGAAGATAATGTAAGGAGCCTCTGGAACAGCTTCAAGTGCACCAACATCAGAATTGTGGGGGTGCCAGAAGAAGAGAGAGAGCAAGATACTGAAAACCTATTTCAAGAAATAATGACTGAAAACTTCCCACATCTGGTGAAAGAAATAGATTTACAAGTCCAGGAAGCACATAACCCCATATAAAAGGAATCCAAAGAGGACTACACCAAGACACATCATAATTAAAATACCAAGAGCAAAAGACAAAGAGAGAATATTAAAAGCAGCAAGAGAAAAACAGTTCATTACCTACAAGGGAACACCCATATGACTGTCAGCTGATTTCTCAACAGAAACGATGCAGGCTGGATGGGAGTGGCAAGAAATATTCAATGTGATGAATAGCAAGAACCTACCACCAAGATTACTCTATCCAGCAAAGCTATCATTCAGAATTGAAGGGCAGATAAAGAGCTTCACATATAAGAAAAAGCTAAAGGAGTTCATCAACTCCAAACCAGTATTATATGAAATGCTGAAAGGTACTCTTTTAGAAGAGGAAGAAGAAAAAGGTAAAAGCCAAAAAAATTATGAACAACAAATATCTATCAACAAGTGAATCTAAAAATTAAGTGAATTAAAAATCTGATGAACAGAATAAATTGGTGAATATAATAGAATCAGGAGCACAGAAAGGGAGTGGACTGATAATTCTCAGGGGGAAAGGGGTGAGGGGTGTACAGGAAGAGACTGGACAAAAATCATACACCTATGGATGAGATCAATGGGAGGGAGGTAAGGGCAGAGGGAAGGGTGGGAGCTGGGTGGAGGGGTGCTATGGAGGGGAAAAAAGAGAAACAAATGTAATAATCTGAATAATAAAGATTTAATAAAAAAATAAATAACTCTATGACAAAAAAAAAGAGATGAATGGATCATAGGAGAGGTGGTGAGAGCAGTGGGCATGGTGGCCATCAGTGGGCAGTGTAGGAATGAGGTGGGCAGGAGGAGACTTACCAGGTGCTGCAGGATCTTTTCTATTTTGTTGAACTTCACTGAGCTTGGATGTTGCATATCCTTCATGTAGTGCAGGTTTGTTATGGTGAAGTTAAGAGTGAATGGCACCAGGGCAAGGACAGAGACTGCAGTAAAGTTGAGAAAGAAGATATCACACCCTGAATCACTACCTGTGTTAAATTTAGAGGTCGGAGCAGAGGGGTGGCATCAGTCTGGTATTCACATCTGCTGCAGAAGCTCAGAATGTCTCTCCCCAGAATAGGAAAGCTTTATTTTGAATATTAATAACAGTAATCTATACTAAAAAGAGCCTAGGTGGCCCTCACACACCATCCCCATGTCATCACAAGATCGCCGCCACAAGTGGCCGGCAGGGGAGGGCAGTTAGGGGTGACCAGGCCAGCAGGGGAGGGCAGTTGGAGGTGATTGGGCTGGCAGGGGAGCAGTTAGGCATTAATCAAGCCAGTAGGGGAGCGGTTAGGGGGCAATCAGGCTGGCAGGCAGAAGCAGTTAGGGGCAGTTAGGCAGGCAGGAAGGTAAGTGTTTAGGAGCCAGCAGTCCCAAATTGGAGACGGTGCAGGGTGGGCTGAGAGGACACTCCCCCCATGCATGAATTTCATGCACTGGGCCTCTAGTAATAATAATAATAATAATAATAATAATAATAATAATAATAACAACAACAACAACAACAAAAACAGCAGCAATAACAGCTGATGTTTGGTAAGGGCTTACTCTATGCTACATTATATCCTTAGTTAGCACTTTCCATCTGGTATTTCATGTAATCCTCACACAAACCTTAGAGGCACATTCTGTTACTTACCCCTATCTGACAGAGATGAAAATGAGTGTCAGAACGATTAAGGCACTTCCCCAAGGCCACACAACTACTTTAGGACAGAAGCTCAGGCTCTATATTTTATCCTTTTCACACTGTCCCCTTGCCTTGATCTGCTCATGTATGCTGTCTTGACTTCTCATTGTGAAGCACAGAGGCATGCAGCTTGGAAAGCAGTAGACATAGAGAGAATGATCTTACCTGTAGAACTGGAGAAGGAGATTGGAGCCAATGAGTTTCTCAAGGAGGGTGTAGAAGTCATAGACACTGAGGAGGAAGCATTAGAAATAAGAATAATGTAGCTTCACCTTGGAGATGCCAGAGACAATTTGGCCTTGATGCCCAAACTGAGTTGAAGTTGAGAGAGGGGTGGCTGTAATAAAGCCCTTAAGACTTCCTTCCCCCACACTGAGGCCTTAGCCATAGGGAGGAGGAACCAGCGACACCCACCAATCACTGTGGGGCCATAGGGCCTTCTAAGGTTTGGACACTTACCACTAGGGATGGATGTCAAGACTGGTCTGGTGTAACCTGCAGAGTAGGTAAGAGTGAGATGGGATATTTCAAAGGTTATTAAGAGATGGATGAAGGGGTTGGACTACTGGTGTAAGAGAAGAGTAGATGCCATTAAGAGGTTGTGCCCCTATAGATGGTGACTTGTGCCTCCTATAACCTTTCTGTGATATCCCACCACTCTCTGTGTGCGACGTATACACATGTGGTAGAGAACAGGGACCTCACAAGGAGTGGAAGAATGAGGAGAGAGAAATCTGGAAGCAGACATGGGTGTATCTTCTGGTCAGAGATCAGAGCAGTGACAAAAGAATCCAACTAGTGCTGCAGAGGACATCTGTACCACAAGAAGCTCACCATTGACATAAAGATGATCCCTGTCTAGGATGTAGGGACCAAGCCAGGTGACACCATGGGTCTGATGGCTCAGCTCCCAGTAGAGCTGCTCCCTATCCAGCATAGGGCCTGCAGGGTCAGGATGGTAGGTACAAATGGCATCAACTCCAGTGGCTGTTTCACCCTTTTCAGGCCTGGGGAGAGAAGGACATAGATATGAAAACAGGACTGTGACATCCTGGTAGGACATTTTTCCTCAGCCATCTTGAATGTGGATGCCTGCTTATCTGCTCTCTTGGTCCAGGCATGAACACTCACAAGGCAAGGGGCATCTTTGAAACACAAAGTACCAGAATGGGTGTTTGACTTTATTTTATTTTAATCTTCACCGAAGGACTTTTTTCCCATTGATTTTTTTGAGAGAGTGGAATGGAGGGGAAGAGACAAAGGGAAAACCACTGATGTTAGAGAGACACATCGATTGGTTGTCTCTCACCCATGCCTAAACTGGGGCCAGGGATCAAACATGCAACAGCTGTACATGCTCTTGACTTGAATCGAAGCTGGGACCCTTCAGTTTGAGGGCCAATGCTCTAACCATTGAGCAACCATCTAGGGCTAGAGTGGATGTTTTAGAATCAGACACCCATCAGTTCAACTTTAGTGCTGTCACTTGTTGAATAATCCACATGGCTTCTCTGACTCAGTTCTCTCATCTTTGCAGCATGGAGTGTGCTGTAATCACTTTGGTGCAACATCATTGGATTCAGAAATGTTTGATATAAAATACCCAGCCCTCCTGCCAAGTACATTAGAGCTGCTAATAATTAATTGTTTAATTAAACAAATAGTTACAAAGCACCCATAGTTTCCTAAGGAAAATGGAGAGTAGCTCTGAATAAAAGACTCACAGCTCTTGGAAAGCTGATCCAGGCCAAGTTTTAGATGTGAGTATCTGAGCATGAGACACTGCATAGCAGACTCCCACCACTGCCCACCTGCCTCTTGCATTACCATCTCTCTGCGGCAATAGGGAAAACTTGGCCTGAAGGGATAACCTGGGAGACCCTGCAGGTTGCACTGGCAGAGAGCATAATGGGGACAGGGGATTTGGGGGGGGGGTGGCGGGCAGGGGGAGGAGACTGTCCCTTGTACCTCAGCAGGATGGAAGCTACCTGGAGCTAAGCTGCGTCTAGCTCTGGTCTCCTACTTGACAAGGTGCAATGTCAGTTTCATTGCTTGCTGGTGCTGCTTTTGGTCTGCATCTTTTCTGGGAGTAAATTAAATGAACATTTTTAACCAGCAGAAAGCTATAGGTTTGGGCTGGGACAATGGGGTGGCCCTGTTAACTGGGCAGAACTGTTACAATAGATTAATTTCCCTTTGGGGCATGGGACATCTGAGCCAGGGTGGCTCCAACACCTATCCATTGAGGTTTCATTTCTTTACACACGGTCTATTACCTGGAAGGCCAAAATAATAACCCTTCACCTGCCAAGAGCTTTCTTGCAAAACACAAATGTCCAGTGCTGCCCTGCTATTTCCTGTCCACATCCTTCTAACTAACACTGTAGTTGTGTCTGTCCATCCAGGTTCAACATCTGAGTCAGGGTGGCTCCAGATGAGGAGCACTGGCACAAGGGTTGGGAATAGGGTGAGGTAAGAAAGGCACCCAGATACAAGATATAAGGACATGCTAACTCTCGGGGTTGTATGCAAACATAGGGTTAGCACCTGAAGGTGAGCATCTCCTTAAATACTGTGCTCGAGGCACCTCACTTCCTATAGCTCAGTCTAGGTCCTGGTCAGCCCAACCAGCCCACACCTTACCACACCTATGAAGGCAAGATAGAGATGAGATCTCACCTTAGGGTGGTCAGTCTGCAGCCAGTGTAGAGTGAACCAATGCTGCTGTTGGTGAATAAGGGCTCAAGCTAAAAAGGGAGGAGTGGGTGAATAAAAAATAAGAATAAAACTAATCATCATTCAAAACACAAACACACAACAGCTCCCTAATCTTCTCATACCACATTTAATTCTCAAAAGGACCCTTTGGGATAAATGATTTACTGTCTCAGTTTCACAGATGAAGAAACAATACCACAAAGACTAATCACTACTTCAAAGTCACATCACTTATCTCTGGCAGTTCCAAATGTTGAACCTGGAACTGCCTGCCTAGCCCTCTATATCCTCCAAAACTACAGCAAGGAAGGGTGGAGTAGAAATTAGAAAGAAAAGTGGGTAGCAGGGGGCTCTCACCAGATACTGTAGAATTGACTCTGTGGAGTTGAATTTCGAAGAGCCTGGCTGCATGTCCTCTGTGTAGTGCAGGTTGGTGAGGGTAAAGTTGAGGGTGAAGGACATGAGGGCAGGGTCAGCAGCTGCAGTGGAGAAAGGAAAAAGAAGCCACATTCTGAGTCAGTGTTGGACCAGATGTGGGAAAAAGGGTCACTGGAAAACAACCCCTGCCTGCCCCGGGAACCCCATCAGCTTAGACATAAAAGAGAGAGGGTGCCCATGACTGGGGCTTTTTATGGGTACCATTTCTTGTTTATGTGAGGCTAGAGATGGAGTGGGGTAGAGAGTAATATATTCTATTTTATGTGGTTCGCAACTTTGGCCACCTGCAGAAAGTAAAGATGATGGTATCAGGGTGCTATATTAATGATCCAGAGATGGTGGCTGTATATTAGCCTCTAGGTTATTTACTTCTTCACAGCAGGCTGAGATCCATTAGCTCAAAAGCTTACCAGGACTAAACTCAGATTTTTACATGTCCAACTATTTTAAGCATAGCCCAAACAAGCATATTTTAGCCATGTCAAGCCTGCCTGGTCTGCATATCCCGTAAAACTGTACCTACCATAGGATAGCCATAAAAAGAATAAGCAGTATGCCTATAAATGTTTAAAGTAGCTGCCCTTCAGAGCTGTCTAACCTAGGGACCCCTCCACCCCTCGACTGGGCTGCTGAGTGACATCACCTAGACACATAGCCTCTCTGGTTCCCTCCTACCATGAGTGTTTTCTTGCCTTTTTCTAGTGATCCCCATGCCATAATTTCCTCTCTTTTTAAATTTTTATTCTTTAATTACAATTTACACTTAATATTATTTTGTATTAGTTTCAGGCACTTTACAAAGTGTTCCCCCAATATTTCCAGTACCCACCTGGCACTATACATTGTTATTACAACATTATTGGTATATTCTCTATGCTGTACTTATATCCCTGTGACTATTTTGTAAGTACCAATTTGCACTTCTTCTTCTTCTTTTAATCCTCACTCAAGGAAGTGCCTATTTATTTGAGAAAGAGAGGAAGGAGAGAAACATCAATGTGAGAGAGAAACACAGATTGGTTTGCCTCCTGTACTTCCTTCTCCACCCTCCCGCCTCTGCCCTGATCAGGAGTCAAACTGCAACCTAGGTATGTGCCCTGACCTGGAATGGAACCCACTGATGTAGTGGATGATGCTCCAACCAACTGAGCCAATGCCCTAATCTTCCTCCCCTCTGGCAACCATCAATCTCACCCAATGTTCTAATCTTCCTCCCCTCCGGCAATCTGTTTGCTGTATCTAGAACTGTTTCTATTTTGTTTGTCCCATTATTTTGTTCATTGAAGGTGGGTGCTCTGAGGGACCTCCCCCAATGCAAACCTAAGTGCTGCCTAATAAATACTGTGTGTGTTACTGGCATCTGGTGGTTATATCTTTTCTTTGCTCAATCAGAAAATCCCTCAAAACCCCTACGCTGGACTGAATTGGCGAAAGTGGGAAACGAACACTTAAAGACCACAAGTTTATCCAGGCTTGAGAAGTTTCTTCCTCCCATCAGTGTACCCTGGAGGTCCCTCCCGGACAGGTTCACCCTTAAATGCCTCATTTGAGAAAGTGTCTGTCTCACTGAAACCAGTTTGGCTCAGTGGAGAGAGCATTGGCCTGCAGACTGAAAGGTCCCAGGTTCGATTCTGACTGATCGATGTCTCTCTCTCTCATTGATGTTTATAACTCTCTATTCCTCTCACTTCCTCTCTGTAAAAAAATCAATAAAATATATTAAAAAAAAAAAGAAAGTGTCTGAAGGGCAGTTTGATAAATAATAAATATTCTTCCCAATTTACTGATTTAATAAGAATTATTTTATGAGTAATCCTCTCAAATATATTCTTATTTGAGAGTATATTTAAAGCAAAAATACAAACCCAAATTCTGTTCTGCTGTCTTTAAAAGTCAATTTCAGGATTAAAAAACAGAATGAGATTGGGGGTTCTTAGTATGAATACTCTAAGTCAAAAACACTGAAAAGACAATATAAGTTGAGGAATCCTGATGTGAAACACCCATGAAAAAGAGAGAATTGGGGGAAAATTAGAATATGGACTACATATTAGATGCTACCAAAGTATTCTTATTTTATGATGTGTGGTAATGGTAGCATGTCTTACACACAAGACAATGTTCTAATTTTGGGTGATTCTTGGGAAATATTTAATGGTGAAACATCATGATATTTGGAACTTTCAAATAGTTCAGAAAATATCTATGTCTCATCTAAATAGTCAGTTCTGCTATATTGTGTGTTTTGAAAACGTCCCCACCACTTCCCGCCCAGGGTCATTGAATATATTAGAGAACAATTTGAACATAATGTAAATTTCATGTTTGCTGATTTGCAATTTCATCTACAAGGCACACAAGATAAACACTAGTTGAATACAGAAAAATGCTCCCAGCTTAACCCTGCTACAGAATGTAGGCATATAGCCCAAAGATCTACCACTCACTCAGCACCCCTCCGTTTAGTTATGAGGGATACCATATCCTTCTTGGGGTCTGACATTCTTGCTGATTTCAAGTAACCCTCCTCCCAAACCACCTCACAAGAACTTATAAGCTTTAGTTCTTGTGATGACCACTTCTACAACTGAGCACAGGCCTCTTTCATAGTAAAGGGCTCTCTTTTTTGATAGTATTTATGTATTTCTTAACTACTAAGCACATATAAAACTTCTGCTTTATGAGATTCCTATTTTTTTATGTTACTGAGAAGGTTTTTGAATGTTGAACCCCAATCCCATTTTTTTTTTTTGCATAAGCCCTATGATTTCCACTATGTGATTTTTCCATAGTATAAGTTAGCAGCCCTTGGGTCTGGTTATAGTGGAACAATGTGCAAGAATCAAATAAGACAAAATATTGAATAGATATAACAACAGGGTCAAATGCAATGGAGGCTCCTGGCACTACTGTTTCTACATTTTGGTTATGACAGTTCTCATTATAAAAAGTTGGGGGATGGGACAAACACACACAAAATATTCATGAAATAACCCCATTATCCCCACACTTAAATAAATTGCACATTCCTCATCATGTAGCTAAAATGGAATGACTATATGCATTGACTACAGCCAGAGAGACTTCAGTCAATGCATATAGTGAACAATGTGGGGTTTAGGGGCTGCTGACCCCTGTGCAGTCGAAAATTGCATATAACTTTGGTTCCCCCCAAACTTAAGTTGACACTCAGTATCTGGAGAGATTTACTCCAGGGCTCCCTGTAGCTACCAAAATCTATGGATGCTTGAGTGTCCTAGATAAAATAGTGTAGATCAATGCATATAGTCCTCCTTCCACACTCCCAACAGCAGGTAAAAAACAATACAGGTATTTTTTGACAAAAAAATCCATGTATAAGTGAACCTGTGTAGTTCAAACTCATGTTGTTTTGAGGGTCAACTGTATATGTTCACAAGGAACAGATTCATAAAGTTATTGTAAGAATAAAGTCATATCTATTCAATATATTCACCAAGAATATTCCTTAAAAAAAGCCATTGGTTAAATAGGTAAACTGGAAAATGGATCCTTTACTGATTTGGCAAGTTGGCCATTTGGCAAATCTATTCTCAGTGAGAGGTTCTGTTTTTCATTCTTCCAAGGTTTGTGAGATAATTTGGAATTCAGGATTTACCTATAGTTTTCATAAAAAGGATGGCTTAGGACTCTGAGTGCTAGAGTGGGACTGGTATTTAAGAAATTTTCAGGGGCCTGCGTAAGTCAGCCTTGGCTTTGCAGGAGTTATGGCACCCACAGCATTCCTTCTCTCTGTCCTGTGATTTGAATCCAAAAGGAGTGACTGGAAGCATCTTGAGAGAAGAGAATGCCTACCTGTGGGACTGGAGAGAGAAATCAGTATCCCTGCAGAAACTGTGGTCACCATATACACTGGAGAAAAAATAAACATAAGCTTGGAATGGGGAACCATCAAATTACCTTGGAGATACCAGAGAGGAAGGTGGTCATGGTAATGTTCCCTCTTTATTGGAGGCTGGGGTGGAATAGGGGTGGGGCATGGAGGAAATGGACACCTGATCTCTTCTGTTCTTAAAGACTGAGACTTGAAGGGTTGTAGAGATTTCTAAATCTCAGAATACTCACTGCTGGGTGTGGTTGTCTGAGTCTGGTGCGTGTAACCTGCATAAGCAGAGAAAAATAAGATGAGGAGAGGGAGAGATAAAGGAAAAGGAAAAATGAAGGAGAATGTGCAACTTGCTGAGATGTAAAATAATGGCAGCCCCTCACCATTGATGTAGAGACTTTCCTGGTCCAGGGTGTAAGGGCCCAGCCTAGTGACACCATAGGTCAGTTGACTCAACTCCCAGTACAGCCGCTCCCTGTCTAGCCCAGGGACCGCAGTGTCTGGGCGATATGTGCAGACGACATCCACTCCAGTGGCTGTCTTGTCCTTCTTGGGCCTGGCAAGAGTGGATGAAGAGGATGACAAGAAGTAAAGTGAGTTCCTAGGGAGGGGTCCTGACATTTCTGGGGACAGGAAGGAATGATCCATAGTAAATGAGGAAACTGGTAGAGAGGTAAGAAGTCAGACTCAGATTCTCTGAGCTCACCAACTTCTGGCCAGCCTAGGTCTTTTGAGCAGAGTTAGTGGGTGAGAGAATCACCATTAAATTGCAAGGTAGAAACCAGCATCCTCAGGAGAGCTCATACTTGGGATTTGTGTGCAGCTGAAATGTGAGATTAAAGCCAGTGAAAGAGACACATTTGGCTTCAGAAAATCCTGGGGATGGAATTTTAAACCTAAAGGAAATGCCCTCATTGATCGAAATGAAGGGAGGAGGGAATTCAGAAGGATGATCAGGCTAAGAGTTAAATCCTGATGATGGCATCTGCAGAATCTGGAGACAATTGATGGAGGATGTACAATCAAAGAGGCATTGGTCCTAGAACAAGCACCTCCTCAATCCCACTTCCACTGGGGACCTGGACAAGGGCAAGGAGTCGAACCAAACTCTTTAGATCTAGGAGCATTTGAGGCTCCCCTAACTGGTAATTCCAAGGTCTCACCTTAGCATGGTCAGTCTGCAGCCCAAATAGAGGGGGCCCACACTGCTTTTCTTGAACAAGATTCCCAGCTGTAGAAGAGGGAGAGGGAAGTAAGTGGGTGGGCAGGGCAGAAGGATATGGATGGGGCTGGCATCAATGGGCTGGGCTTGTATCTATGGAGATAAAGATAAGATGGGTGGAGTCTACTTCCACAGGTGCAACACTTAGGTAGGTGGATCTTGCATTGGTGGTTAGGGCAAGAATGAGGTAGCCCAGGGTCTATGGGTGTGGTAGGGATTAGGTAAGCCAGCTTCAATAGCTGGGGCAGAAGTGAGGAGGGCAAGGCTCTCACCAGGTCTTGCAGAACTCTTTCAGTAGTGTTGAACTTCCAGGAACCAAGGTGACCCATATCCTCCTCATAGTGCAAGTTAGTGATAGTGAAGTTGAGAGTGAATGGCACCAGGGCAGGAATAGTGCCTGCAGTGGAGGTAGGAGATAAATGCCTATTGAACCCAACCTCTGCTCAGTATGCCTGAGCATGAGGCAGCCCACATGTGAGTCATCAAGTCATCAAGCACTTAGGGAGGGGCATCCTCTTCCAAAACAAGCAGCTTCAAAGGGATGAATTCTCAGATATCAGCATGAACTGAGGGGTGCAGAGGACAAGTATGAAAAATTGCACTATGGAGGTAAATTCATCATAAAGCAGAAAGCAAACACATATGACCCCACAGTTTGCTAAAATTCTAGACAGATACCCTCTTTTCCTGAGTTTTTTTAAAAAAATTTCATCTACATTATTTCTATGAGGCCCATTTATTTATTGACTTTTTAAACTGTTTGAAGAAATGCTTACACTGTGTTCTTATGGGTAAGGAGCTGTTTTAAGTGCTTTACTTACATTTTAACTCATTTAAGCCTTGAGGCAAACCCTTTGGAGAAATTCAGATTCTTATCTGCATTTTACAGAAGTAAAAACTAAGCCCAAGGGAGGTTAAATAATTTTCCCCAAGTCACACAATCTCTAAATGATAGAGCACGATTTGAATCCAGGCCTTATGGTCCCAGAGTCCCTGCTACTAATCTCTCCACCTAGGACCATAGACAGATCTCACCTACAGTGATCACTAGTTCTGGCCTGAGGGAACAGGGATCCAAATGCCTCCAGGGGGCCCTCACTGATGAGTAATAGACTTGAGTAATACAGAGGCAATGACAGCTCATCTAGGACCTCATCTGGGACATTAGGTGTTATTAAAATCTATCATGAGCCAGTAGGAGGCCAGGAGTGAAAAAACTGGCCCTATTCCAATCAGAAAATGGCCAAATCTGTAGGGAGCATTTCTAGGTATACACAGAGCTCATACAGTTCCCTTGTTTCCTGGAAATGAAAACCAAAAGCCTAGAGAAAGATTCCTTCTCCCTGGACACCTGCAGAATTCACCCAAGGCCATTCTGATCTAATTCAATACCTATTTGTACCCTCAAGTCTTCATTGTCTGCCTTTCTTGCTGGAAGCCCATCAAAGACTAGGCCCCTTTCTATGCTGATTGCTTCTGCATTTATACAGAAAGTGCTAAAGAAATACTTACTGAATGAATAAAGAAATGGTCATGGCTCTCTACTGGGAAATTACATAAAGGAAGCCCCTACCTATGGAGACTGCTTCTGGGGTCGCTGAAGTTGCTGGAGAGGTGGTGGAGGCCATAGCAACTGAAAAGAAAACACAGTGAGTCTAATATGGTGAATGAGGGCATCCCTAGTCAAAGAAGGCCCGCCATGGGACCTTCCAGACTTTTTTCTAGTTTGTCCTCAAACCTGTGCCAGACTTCTCTTTCCTGAGTGGGAGAGTGAAGGTATGGAAAAACGGAAGTTTTCTGACTTTTTCCTTTCCTGGAGAAGTCTGGTAAGGATAGCACAGAGAAGAGATGGGCCCCAAGGCAAAGCAATAGTGGGAACCAAATTAGTACTCACTGCTGGAGGTGGAAGTCTGGGCTTGGGTGTAGCCTGCAGAAAAGAAGGAGAGAGAGGGTGAAGAGTTATAAAAGTGGGGGTTGAGAGGAAGTGTCAAGAATCTGGGCCCACTGAATATCTATGAATCTATTTAAGCAGCATTTCTGAAGCACCCTCAAAATGAAGACTCTAAAGACAAACCCCAAAGAATACCACTAGAGCTGAGAAAGAAATTCTATTTCAGGTTATCTTCATCCCTCTGCCATCTGTCCCCAACTCCCTTCTTTAATGTCTGACCTCTCAATATATCTATGGAAAAGCTGGGAATGGATGCCTCTTCCTTAGGAAAACAACCAAAAGAGTATGCCAATTTGGGACAAGGTCAAATCTTCCTCAAATTTGCAGAGGACGGAAGATGGAGAATGTGTGCAATGAAACTCTGACAGCAGTGCTTCCACTCACCATTGACATAAAGGCTGTTTCTGTCCAGTGTGAAGGAGCCCAGCCAGGTGATACTGTGGGTTTCATGGCTCAGCTCTCTGTATAGCTGCTCTCTGTCCAGCTTAGTGCTTGGGGACTCAGAGTGGTAGGTGCAGATGGCATCTACTCTGGTGGCTGATCCATCCTTCTCAGGCCTGGGGGGTGGGAGGAACACAGGTAAAAGGACATATGCAAGACTGATAATGAGGGAGACTGCAAGAATAAAATATCTAGAAAAGCCACAAAGCTGAAATAATCTTCCTTAGAAGGCAAAAAATAAAATGAGAAAATATCTAGCATTAATAATCAATAGATGAAGAAGGTGGATTGAAACTCAAGTTAGCACAATGTTTACCTTTCATGTCCCAGTCTCCTACTACCCCACTCTCAGATTAGGGGGATAATATTCAGGTGGGGGCAGTGCCAAGATCTTGTATCACCTCTGAGCACCTTAAATGTGGGTTAAGAAATGTGCATACCATAAGGGCTGTTCATTTTTGTTTTTATAATATTCCTCAGTACAGTATAATTTTGGAAATTACAAGGCTTTAACTCCTGGGAGATGTTCTACACCTTGGTTAGAACCTCTCAGAAGACAAAATAGAAGTCAGAGAAACAGGAACTGGGAAGAGGCTCAATAGATGCAACATCACAGGTACCTAGAGGCTGCTACACTGGGCAGGTGGGGAACATGCACATGGAGGAGAACAGAAACTGAACCTGTGAGGCATGGGATGTGAACATCAACTTCTGAGCATCTCACCTGAGTGAAGTCAGTCTGCAGTTGGAATACAGTGGGCCGATGGTGGTGTTCTTGAACAAAGAACCAAGCTGGAGACAAATAAGAGGGAGGTTAACAGAAGAAGTGGAGGGGGAAGGGCAGTGGTGAGGAGGAGTGGACAGCAGGCATCTTGGGGCTCTTACAATGGACCGCAGGACCTCTTCTGTCATGTTTAGCTTTGCAGATCCTGGGTGCCCCATGTCTGGCACGTACGGCAGGTTTGTGATGGTGAAGTTGAGGGTAAATAACATAAAGGTAGGGCTTGTTGCTGCAACTGCAAGGCAGAGGAGAGACCCTAGCCTGAGCCTGGTAGAATTCTCTGTCAGTCCAGCCTACAGCCTGTGAGCCCTCACACATATGGGCTCTGATTTCTGCACCAGAGAGGGATCCACCCAATTTGGTTCTTAATCTAGAGCAGGCAGGGTTCACCATGTAAGTCACACCCAATGCTCTTGGTATCTAGAATTGGTCCATCTCCTAGGAGCTCTGATTTTTAGGTCCCTAATGTGACACCAAGATTTTATCCACTGTTATGTGACCAGACTCACACCTCAGGTTTCTAGTTACACTTTTAGTTCATTCATTTATCCATTCTTGGAGTGAATATTTATTGGTGCATAAGGCATCACATCCAATTATTTACTATCACCACCAGGCACACATATTTCTAGTTTGAAAAATAGAATTTAGGTTGGGTATTTCAATAGAGGAAATTTAATACAAAAATACTGAAAAGATAACACAGAGAGAATTAGTAAAATCAAGAATTCCCCAGCCCCATAAGGCTAATAAGATAAAGGGAGAAGAGAGTGACATACCAGAGATTGCTAAGATCATGGAGGGGACACAGCCCCTGCTGGAGTTGCTACATGAAGCAGAAGAGAGGGAGATTTAGAAATACCCTGGCTCTTCTGCCCTCTCCACCACTGTTCTACCAATGCCTCCTATTGGCTGAACCTCACAGATAACTAGTTAGAAGTATAAGCAAATGTGGATCAAACTGGTATTCCCAGTTATGACAAAGCTGAACCTGAACTGAGAACTTCTAATTCACAGGTGCCTCCCAGAAAAACCAGTCTTATGCACATCATCTAGGGGCTTAATTTCCCTGAATTTTATCCCAGAATCCTGAGATAACTACAACTGACATGGTAACAACTCCCTGGGGTGTTTTGTTGTAAGGATTCTGAAGCTATCTTGAGCTCAGAAAGAATGGTTGCTATTACCATTTAGTAATGTCTGCCATGGATGAAGGAGTCGAGAGTGATGACACAGATGCCATACATTTGTACTGGGTAGAATCAGGCAGTCATTAAAGTTTAGAATGGGAAGAAAGGAGGATTTCCATACATCACATTTCATTCCTTTGTTTCCCGGGAGAGCCATGTATTTCCTATAGACCTACCATGAGCAAGTCACTGCAGTGGATACCAAGGACCAGAAAGGAGGAAGACACAATTGCTAATAAACATAATGTTCAAATACAGAGGAAATGTAAGAGAGTATAATATGTTTACTTTTAAAACTAAGCAACAGGATTTAGAGTGATAAATAAAAGTTTCCATGCCTTTCTTGCCTATAATGGTAGAAAGTTGTTAAAAACATTAAATAATACTAGATTCTGAACATAGCACTTGGTTCATATTCAATACTCAGTAATGTATGATATTATCTGTTATCTTTTGATCATCACCATCATCACTGTCACCATCACCATCTTTATCATCACCACCATCACCATTATCATCACCATCTCATCATTATCATCACCATTACCATCACCATTACTATAATAATAATATATATTCTTATTTCAAAAGAATATGAAACCTATAAGGCAGAGATTTTTTTAAAAATTTCATATTCCCTGCTGTATTCCCACTCCAGCATAGTGTAGGTGCTTAATAAATTTGTTGACTAATTATTATGAAATTTACTATGACTTTCCATCTTTATTTGAGTGAATAATGTCAGAGATGTTTATCATCAGACACTCTCTAATAGATGTGTCAATAACTAGCCCTTACCTGTGGGGCTGGAGAATGAAGATGGAGTCCCAAAGTTCTCTTGGTCAATTGTGGGTGTCCCAGGAGCTGCAGAAAAGCCCTCGTCAGTGAAAGCAGAAAGGCACTCACATGACAGAAATGCCAGCAGA
The DNA here is from genome assembly GCA_011751065.1 of Lasiurus cinereus. Taxonomy (NCBI): domain Eukaryota; kingdom Metazoa; phylum Chordata; class Mammalia; order Chiroptera; family Vespertilionidae; genus Lasiurus; species Lasiurus cinereus. The sequence goes on along the minus strand of JAAGEH010000343.1, from coordinate 6,965,334 downwards.
AGGTATTATTTATTGGGCTTACTGCATGTGGGGCTTGAGCTGGGATCCCTTCTAAAGCTGGGGAAGAAGGGACAGTAAGTAATGTATGCCCTCCCAGGAACTCCTCCCTCCTGGAAAGGACATATGTGGACATGAGGAGGGCTCAGCTCCGTCCCTGCCTGGTGTTGGGGGTCTTGAGATACCAGTTGTATACTCACTGCTGGTGATGAGTATGGAGCTCTGATGGGTGAAACCTACAGCAAGAGCAAGGGAGGCTAGTAGGTAAGGGTTCAGGGAGAGGTGGGGAACCAAATATGGGTCAGTACAATGGAGGGGGATTCATTGGGTAGAGGCTGTTGGGGGTTCTCCAACAGTACCCTCACATCAGGAAAGAAGACTGAGGGTGAAGTCAGTCTAAGACGAAGAAGAAAGCATGAGTCCAAATCATTCAGTGCACTTGGCTAAGGCCCTAGAGGCCATTCAGGAAGTGTGATCTCAAGTCAGAGGGCAGAGGCTACCAGTAGAGGAAAAGATCACACTGTAGCTTCTCACCATTGACATAAAGGCTGTCTCTGTCCAGCATGTAGGGTCCCAGCCTGGTGATTCCATGGGTCAGCCGTCTCAGCTCCCAGTACAGCTGCTCTCTGTCTAGTCCAGGACCTTCATGGTCAGGGTGATGAGTGCAGATGACATCCACTCTGGTGGCTGTCCCATCCTTCTCAGAGCTGGGTGAGAACCTCTATATTGTTGGTCCAACTCTCCACCATTCATCCTTCCCAGAACCCTCTTTTTGCCAGCCTCTAAGACAGGAACTTGGGAAACTCTAGTTACAAGGAATCTTCTGCCTTCAGGAAGATAACTTCCTTAAAGGAATAATTAGAAAACCATGGGGCTTCAAGCCTCTTGCAGGCCTGGGAGAGAAGCCTCGGAAAGCAATAGGTGTGTGACAGAGTCCCACAATTTTTATTACAACTGTTATAGTATATATGTGTGTGTGTGTGTATATAGTATATATTATATATAACATAAATATACATAAACATATGTCTAACATATATAATGACATGTTTACTTATGTCTTATTATTGTCAATTATATATTATGCATGTTATACATATAGCTAGTAATACACACACACACACTAAGTAATACAGATAATTTTGATAATGTATATTGGATATTATATCAGTGTTGACCCATTTCCGCCACAGTCTGGAACGTCCAGATGCCCTTTTTAGGGGATTATGTCTACCTCAACCCCCAGCCATCCGTGGGCGGGGAAGGCTCCCGTCAGCTGAGTCTGACTTATTTAGGAGCATACATTCTCTCTGTAATACTAGCTTTTCTTCCCCTCTTAGATTCTATGGACAAGTTCCTTTAGAAAGATAGTCAGATTGGTATTTTCCACAAACTACAAGGTCATAATGTGGGTAGAGGAGACAGGGCTGCTTAAGGGCTAGGTATTTGGAACTACAACCCAAAATGCTGGGATTTCTCTGTGAAATCTGCACAAGTTCCTTAATCCTTCTGAGCCTCAGTTTCACCTTCTGCTCCTGCTTCATGAGGTTGTTGGAAGTACTGATGAGATTAAATATAAAGTAACACCACAGTGCTGTTATTGCTGTTGTAGTATTTTTGATATTTAGTATCCATGGGCAGTAGTTGTATCAAATATGGACAAAGCCATAGAGTCCATAAATTAGGGTCCCTTACCCCAGGGGAGCTATGTTCTTGGAAGGCATCATCTCACCTGAGCGAGGCTAGTCTGCAGCCTGCATAGAGTAATCTCAGACTGCTATTCTTGAACACAGATTTGAGCTATAAGAGAGGAGAGGGGAGGTGAGAAGGAACCACTGAGGGAGGCCAGGAGGAGCTGAGACATTGGTGAGGTAAACAGGATAGAGATGGTGAGGTGGGGGCATAAGTGGGGTAGATTGGGCTGACATTACTGGGTAGGGCAGGGGTAAAGTGGGTGGAGTTGGCATCAGTGGGCAGGGTCTCACCAGACCCTGCAGGATCCTCTCTGTGGTATTGAATTTCCTGGAGCCCGTATGCTGCATGTCCTCCTCGTAGTACAGGTTGGTGATGGTGAAGTTGAGGGTGAATGGCACCAGGAAAGAAACAGCTGCTATGGCAGAGGGAAGGAAAAAGGAGGCCATGCCTGAGTCAGACCTGGGTTGGGCTCTCAGGTAACTTCTGGGGACTGAGATGAAGGATCCAGATATGAGGAAACAGGGGTCTAAAATAGACAGGTAAACTACCTTAGGACACAAAGACAGAATGCTCTATAAAGAGCAAAGCAAGATGCTGTTAGATACAGTAACATGCATACCCATTAGAATGGCTAGATTTTTCTTAAGGAAAATAACAAGTGTTGCTGAGAATGTGCAGAAATTAGAACCCTCATGCATTGTCGGTGGGAATGCTGGTAGAACTGTATGGAAATCTGTTCCTTAGAAAGTTAAACCCAGGATTACCATATTATCCAGCAATTTTACTTTAGGTATATACACAAAAGAATTGAAAACAGAGACTCAGTCACTTGAATTCAAATGTTCATAGCTATTGAAAACAATAGTCAAAAGGTGGAAACAACCTGTGTCTAATAGTAGATGAATGCAATAGTATTCACTATAAAAAGAAATGAACTTCTGATACATGGTACACTATGGGTAAACCTTGAAAATGTTATACTAAGTGAAATAAGCCAGATATAAAGGACTCATCCTATCTATTAAAAGAGCAATATGCAAATTGACAGTATCTCGGCTAAACCTACAAGCCATGCCCACCAGCCAATCAGGAGCGAGTATACAAATTAACCCAACCAACATGGCAGTGGCCACGAAGAAAGCAGGAGGCTTGGGTTTCCCCAGCAATGGAGGAAGCCAAGCTTTCCACCTGCCCTGACCTGCTTTAACCTCTGCTTAAGGCTATAAAGTTTCAATTATATAAGATAAATAAATTCCAGATACCAGGGACTCTGCTTGAGTTGCTGGGGGACATGTTCAGCCTGCAAACCACCACAGGCCCCTCACCCAGGCCCTCCTACACCCCAAGGGAACCCCCACCCTGATCCAGGACACCCATTAGGGCAAACCAGCCAATCCCCACCCATTCACCAGGCTTCTATCTTATCTAATCCTCCTATCTAATAAAAGAATAATATGCAAAATGACCATCACTCCGACACACAAGATGGCTGCCCCCATGTGGTCAAAGATGACTGCCCCCATGTGGACACAAGATAGCCACCACAATATGGCTGCCACAAGATGGCCAGCAGGGGAGGGCAGTTCTGAGGGACCAGGACTGCAAGGGAGGGCAGCTGAGGGGGATCAGGCCTGCAGGGGAGGGCATTTATGGTCAAACAGGCTGGCAGAAGAGCAGTTAGGCATCAATCAGGCTGGCAGGGGGATGGTTAGGAGGTGATTGGGATGGCAGGCAGAAGTGGTTATGGACAATCAGGAAGGCAGGCAGGTGAGCAGTTGGGAACCAGCAGTTCTGGATTGGGCCTAAATGGAAAGTTGGACATCCCTCGAGGTGTCTCAGATTGGAGAGAGTACAGGCTGGGCTGAGGGACAGTCCACCCCCTTGTGCACAAATCTCGTGCACAAATTTCGTGCACCAGGTCTCTAGTAATGTATAATTTCCCTTATGTAAAGTATTTAGAACAGTCAAATTCATAGAGACAGAGAGTAGAATAGAGGACTATAGGCTGGGGGTGGGGAATGGAAAGTTAGTGTTTAATGGGGGCCAAGTCTCCATTTGAAATGTTGAAGTCCTGGAAGTGGGATAGTGGTAATGGTTGAACAACATTGTGAATGTGCACTTAGAAATAATTGATACAGTAAGTTCTATGTTCTATGTTGGTTTCAACATAGCCCTCATCAGCATGAGACCAGGGTTTTGTTACTCAACCTGTCTGTATCTCCATTTCTTTTTTTTTAAATATATATTTTATTAATTTTTCACAGAGAGAAAGGGAGAGGGATAGAAAGTCAGAAACATCGATGAGAGACATCGATCAGCTGCCTCCTGCATGCCCTCCACTAGGGATGTGCCTGCAACCAAGGCACATGCCCTTGACCAGAATCGAACCTGGGACCTCTCAGTTGGCAAGTGGATGCTCTATCCACTGAGCCAAACCAGTCTCAGCTGTATCTCCATTTCTTTAACTGGAGAATTATACTCCTTATTGTAAGAAAATTATGGAGGTTAAATGATTGTTAAAGACATTAGCACATTTCAAGTGCATTATGAATAAATGGAAAAAGGCAGTTGCCAAAAATTGCATGTTGTATGATTCCGTTGATATAACATTCTCAGAATAACAAAGCTGTAGATGTGGTTTATAGATTAGTAGTGTCCAGGGGTTGGGTGTTGTGACTTATTCTGTATCTTAATTGTGGTGGTGGTTACAAAAGTTTCCATATGTGATAAAATGGCACAGAACTACACGCATCCATAGAAGTACCTGTAAATAATGAAACCTGAAACTGGAGTTCTGTAGATCTAATAATGCCATTTTACTTACTGGTCTTGACAGTGGACTCTAGTTTATGTAAGATGTTAATCATGGAGGAGAGACTCAGTAGAGTACAGAAATCTCTGCACTTCTTTATAATTTCCTGTGAAACTACAATTATATAAAAATGAAAAGTTAGAAATAAAAAGAATAGGATAGGGCCTGGCATATAGTGGGTTCTGAACAACATGGTTATCTTCCATAGTTACTATCAACTGTTACTGAATGTTTAATTTCAGTCTCTCTCAATACACTGTAAGCTGGTTGAGGGGAGGGACCACACCTGACTTAACATCTTATCCCCTCTGCCCAGCACAGAACACATGCCCAAGAGTATTTGTTGAACTAAATATTCTGGTAATTCCAGTGGTAGGTATTGTTGCATACATTTTCATTTAACTTCAAAATGATCCTATGAAGTATTATTATTCCTACTTGTCAGGTAAGGAAACAAAGGCACCAAGAGGGTAAGTAAATTGTCAAAGGTCAACAGCTGGAGAGATGAGGGGTTCACATTTTCTGTTCTTAAGGAGTTCGGAACAGAGCAGAGCAGAGGGTGCCCATAGCAGCTCCAGGTTTCCCAAACAGTAGCCTTTTCCCGCACTTCCCAGGTCCCAGCTTTGAGGCTTCCTGGAAGGAGCTGAAAGAGAAGTCACCTACCTGTGGAGCTGGAGAAGGGGGTTGGTACCAGCGAGGTCCTTGGGAAGAGAGTGGAGGTCACGGTAGATGAAGAGAAATGGTCTGGAGAAAGAATGGGGACCCTGAGTGTAGCATGGATGACTCTGTGCAGCTTTTCTGTCCAGCCCAAGCCACTGATGTAGAGTAGGTGAGTGAGATATCTGGGTTCTCTGGCTTCCGCTCCTGCCAAGGCCCTGAGGTGGAAAATCAGTTGCTGTCCATAGGGGGCCTGGAGCAACTAGACATCAGGGCCCTGAGTACTCACCACTGGGGGTGGAAGTTGAGGTATGATGGGTATAACCTGAAATGAGAAAAGGAGATTGTACTAGGATACAAGCAAGGGAGGGATGTCCAAGATACAGGCTGAGGACACAAGCCCCTATCCCGGACTCAGACTTCAAGTCTACACATTTCAACAGTAATGATTCAGGGGCAATAATATCTTGTTCCTAAAGGACTGAGAAATCTAAGACCCAGTCCCTGCCTTCATGGGTTTGCAATTTATTTGGGATGATACCTATACCAACATTTCTAAGAGCATTTGTTTGCCAACTGTACTTCTCAGGGTCTAGAGGTATTGCTGAGATATTGGCAGGGACACAGATAAATAGCCAGTCTCTTGAATCTCCATTTGCTTCAGCCACAGGGATATTGTTCTTCATCTGTCTGGAGAAAGGTTTTTGTGTCTCAGACAAGTATACAAATCATTTCTGTGAAATGCATGGATGCCATGGAAAGAAAAGGATTTGCAAACTGGAAGGTCTATGGGGTCCTTCAGATATCAAAGCAGATTGCTCAGGTAGAAGACCACACATAGAATGAGTGGGTGCAGATTCTCAGCTTTAACCTATGGTTACAAAAAGGATGCTCACCATTGATGTAGAGGCTGTCCTTGTCCAGTGTGAAGGAGCCCAGCTGGGTCACACCGTGGGTCCCATGGCTCATCTCCCAGTACAGCTGCTCTCTGTCCAGCTTAGGATCCACATAGTCAGAACGGTATGTGCAGACAGCATCAATTCCAGTGGTTGTTCTATTTTTTTCAGGCCTGGGCAGGGAGGATACACAGAGACAGGGAGGTGGGGACTATAGGTCAGGGCCCAGAGAAGCAGGAGGGTGGGCAGCCTAAAATGGCCTTGGTCCCGGGGGAGGGCCAGAAATAAAATGGACAGCCAAGGTCCTGAACAGAGAGGATATAGCATTTCAAAATGTTGATATTTGTGCTAACTTTAAAATTACAATCATAACAATGAGAAGCATGACAAAGAGGGTAGAAAGAAGACATTGGGGAATTGGATAAAGAGGAAAAAGGCAATGTCAGATTGCTTAAATAGCAGTTCTGCTACTTAATTTCTGGGTGACTCTGGGTAAATCTCTCAACCTCTCTGTGGCTCCTTGTTTCATTCATCAAGTAAGGTAATAAAAAGCAGCACATTTTATTAAGTACTAAAAGGGCCAGAGTTCTTGGTATGAGTGGATTTTGCAATGATTGAGCATTTAAAAGGCAACACTTAGACTAAACAACCAACCTAGGTGGGGGATGAGGATGAGGCTGTGTAGTATCCCAGAGCCAGAAAAATCTCAGGGTCAGTAGAAAAGTAAAATAACAGCATCATGGCTGAGGGACAATGGTGAGTATCTTTGGAGCTGTGGATTCCATCCTCAGAAAAAAGGTCACTGATTGGTAGATATCACACAGGGGATAAGGTGACCCAAGTACACAGGGTGGGTTCCCACATGTTGGAGTTATTCTTAGTACCTAGTTCTAGGAAAAACAATGAGTAATTTACTGCATGTCCTCTACATATTAAGTTTTTTTTACTAAGAACCTTTCATTTTAATTTTTACTGTGCTCACACAAATGATCACAAATTACTCCCTTTTATTAGAAATGAAGTCTGTTTTCATATCTCTTGAATCTGAGCTTGGCCATAGGACTGTTCAATAAACATTAGCAAACGAGATACAAGCAGAGGCTTGAAAAGCAGGTGTGAATTAGGGCTTCTCATTTCTTGCTGCTCTTGGAACTCTGAGCATGTGAATGAGCCCCAGCTAGCCTGCTGGAGAACAAGAGAATATGGAGGAAAACTGAGATGTCCCAGCCAGCAGCTGACAGCAGAAATGAATAAGCTTCATTTCAGATTAGCTGAGACAGCCCAGGCAAAAGAATCTCCCAGAAGAATCCAGCCCAAGTGGCCATCCAGCAGAATTGTAGGCTAAATGTTTTATGCAGAAAAGTAGCTAAAGACACTCAGATTGATAGATGAGACAGTTGAGGCACAGAGAATTAGGTAACTTGTCTGATTCACACAACCTTGAAATAGGGAAGCAAGCATTTGAATATAGATGTGGCAGAGGTCAAATAAAACTGTATAACAACTATGCTTTATTGCTCAATAATCCCTCTAGGGGTAGCAGATATCCCAAGTCCACCTTTGCTTGGTCAGGATTTGGTAGGAAAAGGGAGTGTTTGTTAGATATTTCAGATAGGTCAATTATTAGACTAAAAGTGACAAAATGCATACTCTCAAACAAGGTTTCTCAAAGTTGATACCACTTGGGTCAGATAAATCTTGGCCTGAGAACACTGTCCTGTGTCTTATGGGATATTTAGCAGTCTCTCTGGCCTTCCTCACTATGGACCAGTAGCAAACCCACCCTTAAGTTATGATAACAAAAATTTTCTCCCAACATTGTCAAATATCCCTTGGGAGCGAAATCACTCCTGGTTGAAAATCACTGCTTTATCATGACAAAGCTGACATGATTGATAAGTGGATTTCTCAATGAATTCCAGAAGAAAGATCTTTCTGAAAAGTTCAACCTTACTTCCTGGGAAGGAAAGACTACAAGGATTTTCCATTTTATGATCAGTAGAAACTGGTGGTCAGCTCTCCTTAGGATAGTGGGTGCAGAACATCAGTGTCTAGCTCAGGGACAGGCCCCCACATTGCCTGCTCTGAACTTCTTACCTGAGCAAGGTCAATCTGCAGCCAAAATAGAAGGGCCCAATACTGCTGTTCTGGAACAATGGTTTGAGCTGGGGGTGAAAGAGAAAGAGATGAGTAGATGGGCCAAGTAGCTGTACAGGACAAAAGTAGGTATTGGAGAAAGGGTCTTGGAGGGGCTCTCACCAGGCGATTCAAGATTTTCTCCATGCTGTTGAATATCTCAGATCCCGGGTTCCCCATGTCCTCTGTGTAGCGCAGGCTGGTGGTGGTGAAGTTGAGGGTGAAGGACACCAGAGAAGGGCTCATACCTGCAGTAGGAAAGGAAGAAGGGGGACTCATTATGATTTCTGGCTGGAATGGCTGTAGTAGGGGTGGGTCCAGAGTTGTCACTTTGGCCTCGGTGTCCAGCCAATCAGATGCCCCAATTGTATCACCATTGCATCCTGCCAAACTTAAAAAGGGGAGGAACCTCTATACTTGATGGATAATGTCAGCTGGAAAAAGAATCTCAACTCTTTTCAGCTTAATGTGCCAAAAGAGAAGCAACTGGTAGGAATTATGGTGAAAGAAGAGAAGCAAAGTCAGTCTGCTGCCCTGGGGCAGAATCTCCTATAGTCTTTTGACTTCGTGAGGGAATGTGCAATTACTGAGTAGTCAAGGCTGTTTCTCCCATGAGAATGACCCCTGCCTCAACTTCACTGACCATCTTTGCAGAGTGGATTTTAGATTGAGAGTCCACATCTGGTTTTCCATGGACAATAGTGTTGCTCTTATGTAAACATTAATTCAACCCCCATTTCTTTCTCAAAGTACCCTAGTACAAAACAAACAAACAAACAAACACCACAAAAAACCCTGTATGGTCATGTAGGGGGTAGAGTATGAAGAATCAAAAGGCCAGAGGTCTGAGCTGGGTGACTGTACCCTCTACAAATAAAATCTGTGGAGCAATAATTGTGTTCCAGCCTTTGTATTGAGCACTTTACCTGCAGCATCTCAGCTCATCCACATCACAGACCTGATAGTTTGATATTACCAGCCCCATTTTACATATGGGGGACACGGAGGCTCAAAGAAAGTAAATGTTATCCAAGTCCCACAGACAAAGAAAGGTATAGCTATGATGCCTTTTGGCTCAAAAATAGAGACCTTTCCATTTGTATTCACATGTTCATAGCAGTGTTGTTTATAATAGCCAATAGGTGGAAGCAAACCAAGTGTCTATTGACAAATGAGTGAACAAACAAAATGTGATATATTCATATGATGATATATTATTTAGCTCTTAAAAAGAAGAAACTTTTGACACATGCAAAAATATGGATAAGCAAAAGGACAACCACTGTATAATTCAACATTTGGCATTATACGAGGTCCCTAGAGTAGTCAAATTCATAGAGATGTAAAGTAAATGATAGTTGCTAGGAGATGAGAGGAGAGGGAAACGGAGATTATTTTTAATGGCCACAGAGTTTGTTTTGCAAGATTAAAAAAATTTGGAGATTGGTTACAATGTGAACATACTTAACACTATTGAACTCTATACTAAAATGGTAAATTTTATGTTATAACTATTTTACCACAATAAAAAAATTTAAACCAATAATATATCCTCAAAAATGGAGAGTTTTATTCTTTTTAAAACTCCTTTCTCTAATAGATTTTTGAAGGCAGGTCCATTAAGGAACCTGTGGGTGAAGGAGTGAGGGCATAGGTAGATAAAATTAAGCTAGAAATCTCATATTTCTAACAAAATAGAACTAGGAAATAGGGTGCTTGTGGGCCAGAGAGGAAACAGCTTGTTACCTGCTAAAACAAACAAAAATAATAATAACAATCTCAAGAGAATCATAGGACCCAGAGTATACACAAGCATAATTTACAATATCTAAAGTATTACCCAAAATTATTTGACTTAAAAAAAACAACAATAGAAAAATATCTATCTAATCCTTGAGGGAAAGACAATTAGCAGATGCAAACTCAAGAACCCAGATGTTGGAATTAGCAGGTACAATCTTTAATTTAGCTACTAGAACTATGTTCCATGAGATAAAGATAAACACTTGAAATAAATGTAAAGATAGAAGTTCTCTGAAGAGAAAGGGAAACTATAAAAAAAGTCAAATGGATCTTGTAGAACTGAAATATAAAATTAATTAATTAATTAATTTATAAAATATATTTTATTGATATTTTTACAGAGAGGAAGGGAGAGGGACAGAGAGCCAGAAACATCAATGAGAGGGGAACATTTACCAAATGGTAGTAAATTCATGAAAGAAATACTCTTGGTGATATGACAGAGAAATGAAGCATGTATTCAAGAGAAGTGCTACTTCATGTAAAGTGGCCTGAGAAAATCTTTCAGAGAAGGTGATGGTGGAACTGCGAAGCAATAAGGACACAGAAATAGGCTAATATAAAGGCCAGACAAAGGTTAAGACATTAGAAGAGTAGACAAACATCTGATGTGGCTAAAGTCTATAGAGTGATGGAGAGTGCAAGGGGACAAGCGGGATGGTAAACAGGGATCAGACCATGCAAAGGTAATATTTTATAGAACTCAGAGAGCAGGTTCCAACCTGTAGACCTGAGAATGGGCAACAGAGACATGAAAGGTTCTTGACAGAATGTAGAAGTCACTGAGGCTGAGAAAAAAAATAAAACATGGGGAAAATAATTGAGTCCCACCCTGAAAAAATGTGATTAAAAAGTTTCTTCTTTTTAAGAGCTAAATAATATATTATCATATGAATATATCACATTTTGTTTGTTCACTGGAATTTAGGTTTCTATCTTGACTCAGAGCAAGACCTTGGTTAGGCTAGCGGCTGCTATGAGGCTGAAACTTAGTAGGAGACAATAGTAGCTTTCTCCTGAGAAATGCACTCTAGGGCAGAAGGATCTGCTGGGCACTGAAGTTTCAGTTTCAAATACTCACTGCTTGTGACAGGTGTCCAGTTACGATGATTATAACCTGCAGGAAGGGAGAAAAGAGTAAAGATTTAAGAAAAGGTAGATGGTGGACCTAGAAATGAAATTCATTAACAACTTTTAAAACTCATAAATGAACAATAATGGCTACATTTCCTTTGGCGCCTTTATGTCCTTTGAAAATAATGATAAACATCAATTACCATTATTACCAAAATAAAAATACAATAATAGCTCTTTCTACTTATTGGGAATGTACGATGCACCAGAAATAATGCTGAACACATACATTACAAGGGTAATTGGCAAATTAATAACCAAGTTTGTGCTCCAAGTCTTATTTTTGTTCTCTCAATCCATTAAGATAATTTTATCCTTCTTCTGTCACCTTCTCTCATCACAATATTTTATGACAGTGTAATTTTATTTTTCTCACTTAGTTTCTGCTTTTTGTGATGTATATTATAGAGAAAACTGCAGCAGCTTAAGAGTGGTATGTGAAGGTAAAAGTGTAATGAGATGGAGGAAAGGGAACATACATGTGCTGGGGAATATTAGAGAAAATTTGGAGATGAGGTGGGATAGTAAAAATGAGAAGAGTTGGAGATCAGGTGGATGGTGTAAAACTTGGAAGCATGAAAGGAATTGGGGAAAAAAAGAATTTTTCATGAGTGTTTCTCTGGGTCATGAATTGCATCTCCTTTAATACTCTGTGAGAGATTGAGTAAAGACTGGACCCAGAGGAGCCCTGGGATTTTCTTGAGTTATTGCTGTGCTCTAATTTAATTTTCAGAACAATCTTGCCTGGTATGTATGTTTAAAGGGGACATTAGTGCCTAGAGAGGTTACATGACTTATTCAGCATCACACAAAGCAGAGGACTGTCACCAATTCCCATACTATTACCTATTGCTTTAAGGCAGTCCCAATATTGGAATTCAGTCTGTCATGGACACAGAGCATGATGTGCTATTGTTAATATAAATGTATATTTCAAAACATATATAAAAGGAATTCCAGGTTGATAACTAGTCAAACACTAGGTTGGATTGTTGAGCTCATGCTCATTTAACACTCCTTCTAATCCTGAGATTTGAGGCTTTCTCTGTCTGAATGGTCACCTTGTGGATAGGAACTTGGGAGTTTAGACCTAATATTGGGTTCAAGTGTTGACTCTGCCAATGCATTATGGCTGGATGATCTCGGGCAAATGACTTCCTGTGTGAATGCAAGATGGCTCTCTAAAAATGAGCATAATAACTTACAGGGTTTAGGTAAAATGAATAGGGAATCTATAACAATAAAAGCGTAATATGTAAATAAACCGAACAACCATCTGGACGACCACACTATGACATGCACTGGAGCCAGGCCAGCCAAGGTGGGTACGATGTGATTGGTCGGGGGAGCTCCACCATCACCCCATGATTGCCCTGCAGAGGGAGGCTCAAGCTACTGGCTGGCAGGGCGATCAATCAATTGGGGGGCTCCACAATTGTCCCAAAGAAGCCCAGGTCATCGGCTGCAGCAGGTGAGTGGGACCTACCTCTGCAGGGATGCAATCAATCGCATTATCACCCTGCAGAGGGAGGCCCATGCCACCAGCCAGTGGGGCAATCAATCAATTAGTAGGACTCCATGATGGCCCCAAAGAGGGAGACCCAGGTTACCCCACGGTGTGCTGCAGTGGGTAGCCTGGGCCTCCCTCTGCAGTAGTGATCCATCATGGAGCCCCGGACACGTGGGCAGGGCCTACCTCTTTGGGGCAATTTGTCGCAGAGCTCCCGGACTGTGAGAGAGCACAGGCAAGGCTGAGGGACACACCTCACCGAAAGCACAAATTTTGTGTAACAGGCCTCTAATATAGAAATAAAGACAATTCTTGACACATAAGAATCTTTTGGTAAGATTTAGCCACTATTAGAGTTGTTCTCAGTGTTAGCACTGCTGTCAGGGGCCTTGCTGTCAACAGTGTTGTGTAAACAGTTATGATTCATGGTGTACTGGTGCTTTTGTATGAATAGTTTCATGAGTGTCATTTTGTCTGACCCATGGAAACTTAGAAAATTGCCATAAGTTGTCATGATGGAGAGAATAAGGTAGAGTGAGAGCTGAACTGGGCACTGCTGCCCACTGGGGAAGGCTTAACTTGCCGGACCCCACATCACCCACATATCTTTTGAGAGTCTGCATGTTCTTGCTGGGCTTCAATAGAAGGAAACATTTCCTTCTAGGCGTTGAAAAAGGAAAGAAAATTGACTTCCTGTGGTGTGTGTTAAGCTGGGCTTGCAGCAGAACTGTGAATTTGTGTACAGCAATTTCTCAACCTCAACATTGTTCACATTTTATTCTAGATAATGTTTCATGGTGGGAGGCTCCCTTGTGCATAGGAGAATCTTTAGCAGCACCCCTGGCCTCTACCTACTAGATGTTATTAACACTCCAGTTATGACATGAAAATGTTTCTGGACATTGCCAAATGTCCCCCAAGACCTGCCTTCAGTTGAGAATTATTGGTATAGGGAGACAGGAGACCGCAGGTGATTCTAGCTGCAGCACAGACACTCACCATTGACATAGAGACTGTCTCTGTCCAGGGTGTAGGTGCCCAGCAGGGTGATGCCATGGGTCAGCTGACTCAGCTCCTGGTACAACTCTTCAATGTTCAGTCCAGGACCTATGGGGTTAGGATGGTAGGTGCAGACGGTGTCCACTCCAGTTGATGCCCCATCTTTCTCAGTCCTAGGGTGGTAGGGTTAGGGAAATAGGACATTTTGAGACATGGTGGAGTTATATATCTTGTCAACTCTTTCCTTCAAATTGACCTGCTCCACCAAGTTTTATGGTATTTCTCTTTCTTGAGCCTTGACTGGTTTCCCAAACATGTTCTTTTATGAGTGCTATTCATCTAGGTAACTTCCCACTCCATAAAGTGACTGATTTTCACGGCTTCATTCTCAGTCAACTTCTACTATTTTGCCCCTCATTTAGGGTCATTGTTTGAGCTACCAATTTTATTATCATACGATCTAATTTACTTTAACTGTCTAGGACTTCTCTCCTGAGCTCTATGCCATATAATCAACAGCCTCAGAGATGTCCTTCAGACCTCTTAGATTCCAAATATCTCAAATTAAGCTTATCATCTTCCCTCCTAAAAGCACAGAACCTGCTCCTCCTCCCATGTTCCCATGTCCACGCCAGAAGCAGAGGTATGAGAGGCTTCTTGAACCTCTGCAATCTTTTCTCCCCATCTAAGCAATATCCAGGTCTGTTCTCTTTTTATCTTTTCAGCATCTCTGTGAGATCAATGCCGATAGGATTCCCACTTTATAGTTGAGGAAACAAAGTCTTATAGATGTTAAAGAACTTCTAAAACCTCACAGGGCTAGTGACAGAAACAGGATGCATTTGGTTACAGAACCATTAATGCTCAGCCTTTTCCAGTGCCAAATACTATGAAAACTCCCTAGTATGTCTTTAAAACCCCAGCACCAACCTGAACTCTTGATATTATCCACTTCTCGAAACTCATCTCACATTTTACCCACCACTCACACAACTTCACTCCTGTACACCCATCCATCTGCTCAGCCAGTCCCCCTGTCAACCAACTTCCTTCCTTTTTTTCCTTCCCTCTCCTCCTTTCTCTTCACCTTCCTCTGTTCCTTTTCCTCCCTTTCTCTTCCCTTCTTCCCTCCCTCCATCCCTCCCTTCCCTTTTTCTTTTATTTAATAGCTATTTCCTCATATTCTACCCTTTAATTTCACAAAACTTTTCTCATGCACTAGGATATTTTTCACATCTACCCCATGACTTAAGTTACACTACCCCTTGAAATACTTTTGCCACTATTTCTTCTAGTTAATGCACACTTGACTGTCAAAACACACCCCAGGAATCATCTTCTTCAGACAACCTCCACCCAACTCCCCAGGCTGAGCTAAAAATCCATTCTCCAGGCTCCTATGGCCCTGTGTAATGCTTTATCATTGTATTAACCCCATTCATATAATGAATTTTAAGTCTATATGGCAGCTGAGATTTGAGGAAAGGGCCCATGACTGAGTCTCTCAGTGCCCTTAGCTTCTGTTATAGGGTGTTACCTGAGGTGTCTCATTTGATGTTTGCTTAATGAGTCAATGCTGCATTTTTTGACCAATGAGCATGAATACTCTGTGGATCTGCTTATCCAAATAATTGAATAAGATGCTCTTTCAGAAAGCTCTCTCTGTTGCACTCAGCCAGAGGCGATACCTTCCAATCACATATAACTCTTGCTTTGTAGTTGTCACATTCAGGTATTCACCTCCAGGTGAGTTTGCCTAGATATGTGTTAGGAAGGGAAGTCATACCTGAGCAAGGCCAGTCGGCAGCCAGAGTACAGTGGGCCAATGCTAGTGTTCTTGAACAAAGGACCAAGCTGGAGAGGAGGCAAATGGAGGTAAGTTAAAGAGACTGGTTGGACAAGAACATGGAAAACTAGGAAAGGCATTGATGGGCTCTTACCAGGTGATTCAAAGCCCTCTCAGTGGAGTTGAACTTCGCAGAACCAAGGTGCCCCATGTCTGGGGTGTAGAGCATGTTGGTGATGGTGAAATTGAGGGTGAAAGGCACTAGGGCTGGGCCCACATCTGCAGTGGAGGGAGGGAAAGAGAGGAAATCCATTATAGGCTTAGATTGAGCTGTATGTGGGAGGAAGAGACTAGTATTATCTCTAGGATCATAGTGTCCAGTTGTTGAGGTCTGAGATATCCTATCTGGGATACCCTCCCTCATCAGCCAGACAAAGAGGGAGAAGGGACCTCTATGTTAAATGTATGACATCAGTTAAAAGGGAACCTCAATCTTTTCATCCCAGAGTATTCAAAGGCTGAAAAGCTGTGGACATTTCGGTGGGACATCTGGGCTGAGACCTTTTGCACTCAGCCCAAATTCCAAATCATAGGAATTTCTATGAAGGAAATGGTGATCTGAGTAATGGCATGCTGGGCTGAGATTTGAAGGACAAGTAGGAACCAGGCACAGCTGAGTTTTTGGAGGAAAATATGAGGCTGCTGTGGCCAGAGATTAGGGCCCAGGAGAGAAAGGGGAACAGGTTGCACTGGGTCCAGAGCATGTCGGAATTCATCAGCCATGGAATGAGAGCTGATGTTTAATGGGATTCAGAGGTTAGATTGCTACCTGTAGAGCTGGGACCTAGAGATGCTGCGGGTCCTGGAGAGAATGTGGAGGTCACCAGAGCTGAAAGAAAATACACTATGAATAAAATTTGTTGAGCCCTATCATGAAGCAATGAAAGGGTAGGGCTGTTTATGGAAACTTGCATCTCTCACTTGGCTTAATCTGAGGCTTCTGCTGGGCTGCAGCTACTATGGGGTTGACAACCTGGGGGATGGGCAATACTTTCTTCCTGGGAACTAGTTTTAGGGAGGAAGGATCCCAGAGAAATAGGACATCCAGGCTCTCATTACTTACTGCTGGTGGTGGGGATCCAGTATCGATGGTTATAACCTATAGAGAAGCAAAGAGGGAGTATGATGGTGGGAGGAGGCTAAGAATAGGGTAAGGGGTAGAAATAGAAGCATAATTATACAAACCTCCCTGAGTGCTTTCTCTGAGATACATCAATAAATAATAACAGTATTCTTTATGAGTAAATTGCATGATACCCTGATACTGATGATAATTTCATTCTCATAGTCATTAATCAGAAAGACAGTAACGATCAAAGCATCTCCAATCTAATGGGGGTTTACTAAGTGCCTAGAATATTAGTAACCTTATCAAATGAATGACAGAAACAACAATTTTATATGAGTGTTTCCATATTTGTGTTTTCGTTACCTATTAATTATAATTTTGTCCTTACTCTTTCAGTTTCTCCAACTATCCTACTCTCCAAAGACAGTTTAATCTGTGATGATATAGTTCTCAGATTTCTGTAATATTGAATTGAGATATTACAGGACAGAGATGGAAAGGGAGAGAGCTGGGCTTGTGGAGAGAGCAAAGACTGGGTATCAATCAGAGACTACAAAGTTTAAAAAGAGGAAAATGGGAAAAAGAGGATTTGAATAAGTATGGTTCTGGACCATACAATGGGTCCTCTTTGATGCTCTGGAAGTAACGCAAGTAAAACTGACTTCTTTTATATTTGATGGACTGACTGCGTCTTTTGAAATGAAACTTATCTCGGAGACTGGACCAAGTGGAGCCTTGTGATTTAGTTGGATCATTCAGGTTTTATCTCAATCAGCTTAGGTGACTTTTCTATTCTGAAAATGAAAACTGAAGCTTAGAGAGGTCATGGCTTGCCCAGGGTCAAATAGTAAGTCAAAGGAAGGGCCAGGTCTTGATAAAAGCAAGATCTGTAATTCACCAAAGCCTGCAAGGACTAATGAAATCTAATATAGGTTTTAATACAGCTAATAAGAAAGCATCCACAGTGATGTAATGGGACTATAATTAATCAAGCTTTAGTTTAAATAGTTATAGTGAGGCCCCTTGGTATGCCTTCCTGTCCTGAGGTTTGAGGCTTATTTTTTCTGGGTTTGTCTGCAGTGTAGCCTAGTAGTTAAGGGGCCTAGATTTTAGAGTTAATTTAGGGTTTGATTTCTGACACTGCCATCTACATTAATTATCTGATCTTGGGAAAGTTAATTTCCCCACCAGGCCTGTTTTCCCTTCTGAGGATATACATGATACCTTAGAGAAGTTGGCAGGGTTAGTAATACATAATACATAAAACATTCTGTATCACAGGAATCCCTCAATAAATATCACCCTTTATTGTAGGTATTATTGTGGCTGTTGTTGCTAAAAGCATGGATGCAAAGAAATTTATTGCTAAAACATTACTAACAGTTTTGTTGCTTGTTTCTCAAGTGGGTATAATTCCAGCTGGACCTTGGAGAATGGGTAAAAGACCACAGCTGCCATAAGGAAGTGAATAAAGCAGATTAGACACTGCACTGGGAACCCACTGACTCTTGTATTGACTGCCATGGGCTTACTTTACCCTCTTCCTTTCTTGATGTCTGCGTGCTCCATTTGAGCTTCTGTGAATGGTCATTGGGATGAAGAAGACTAAAGGAAACTTTTTTTTAACCTTTTAAGGTATTATGAAGGAAGAGAGCTGAGCTCCCATGGAATTCTAGGGGTAGAGAGAAACATAGGTACAGAGAAATGCACTCTAAGAAAACTCCATCTGGGGAGCAGGAGGAGATCCCATTGCAGCAGAGCTACTCACCATTGACAAAGAGACTATTCCTGTCCAGGGTGTAGGGGCCCAGCCGAGTGACATCATGGGTCTGCCAGCTTAGCTCCCAGTACAGCTGTTCTTTGTTCAGCTGGAAGCCTGTGGGATCTGTGTGGTGGGTGCAGATCGCACCCACTGTGGTGCTTGCTCTCTCCTTTTCAGCCCTGGGGAAGGAGGGACATGGGAATCGATACATGAGAAGTGAATACTCTTGATCACTCCTCCCTTAGTTTTTATAACATCACCCTTCCCTGCTTTCTAAAACACATCTCTTTCTGTTTCATGGGGGAATCTAGACCCCCCACCTTCTTAAATGTAGTCTTCTACAGGTTCCTACAGCTTCTCCCGAGACAATGTTCTTCTTCTTGTTCCTATTATCTTTTTATTAATTGGTTGAAGCTCATTGTCTCAACTACAAGCCCCAGGACACTCTCTGTCCATTCATGAAGGTAAATATAGATGGTGTCACTCCTGTAATACATTAATCCTGCTTGGGCCATGGGGTTAGGGATGTGGGACTCCAGGGAAAAAAATCCTGAGGATCCTGGGGCCAGCCAGCATATGGAAGGGAAAAGCAGGAGAACTAAAGACCTTTGGGAAGGTAATTGATCACTCCTGTGGTTGGTTTTGACACTGAGCCTGAGGAGGTATTTTATTTCAAGTTGGCAAATCCCAAGGCCGAGGAACACATTTTAGGCAGGCAACCAATTTGAAGGAAAATAAGAAGAAACCAGGAGTGAATGGTCAAATAACCTTGTCCTGAATTTAAGCTGACTCTAAAATGTTTCATTCAAAGTGAGGATGTACAAGTAGGAAGAAAGAATGCTTTCCTCCCTTGCCTGTGAATTCTGCTTGCTGATTCATGCTATTCAAAACATTTCCATTTATACCTACATAGTGCCACGTAGCAATTCTCAAAGTGCGGCTCAGGGACCTCTAGTGTTCTCAAAACCATTACAGGGAGTCCATCAAATAAATTATATTTTCATAATAATCCTAAGAAATTATTTTTACATTCATTTTCTCAGGAGTATTCAGTGACATTTTTTCCAGTGGCTATGAGGTGAAATATTGTAAAAAGTAGAATGCAGAAGCAGATATCCTGGTATCTTCTACTAAGTCACACATTAAAAGGATTTATGAAAATGTAAATGATGGCCCTCTTCTCATTGTACTTCTTTGGGAGGAGGGCATGGGGGATATGGTTATTGTTTATAAAAATGTCATTTATATCAACATGTAATAGGTTTATTATTTTAATCAATAAATTTTGTTATAATTTCTAGCACAGTTAAAAGGGGCAGATATAACCCAAGTCCAGAGGCGCTTTTTAAAAATGAAAATGGTTGGGCCAGGGAGATTGAGGCCTGCTGGTATTGTGATTAAAAACAGGAACTATAGAACCAGAACTCCAGGTCTAATCCTAGCTCCCCCTAAGCATGCAACTCAACTACTCTACAAGGCTAGACAATAATCATATTGTAGTGAGGATGAATGAATAAAAAAGTATAAATCACTTATATTTATTGGATGGCATATACCATGAGCAATGTTATTGTTATTGATTTCCCCATATTATAAAGATATGGGGGCAGGTATGGTGGGCTCAGCTATTGGACACTGGTCTAGAATATATCCGCAATCTCTCCTCATTGAGTAATGGGGGTAGAGAACCCCACCTCTCCGGCAGGATGACTTGAGTTGGCTGGATGGAGTAGTTCACAGAGAGGCCATAAGGTCATTAAGTGTAAGGATAGGCTCCTGAGCCCATTGACCTTGGATGACACCAAGTATGGATATAGGCAAAGAAAAGAAGGCAGTCCGTTTCTGCAGAGTTCAGATACATTTGAGAATTTTAAGATCAAAATATATCCTGCTGGTACTCAACATTTGATTTTTTTTCCCCCTGTAAGACTTCCTTTGGGAAATCTCTATCTCTTTTCAGGGAATAAACTGCAGAGCTTCAGTGTCCAGAGTTTTTCTCCAATAGGTTAGATATGAACTGGGACAGGGAGAGTGTCAGGGACTCTGGGAACGCAGTTGGTAAAAATGCTACACTGGCTGGTACTACAAGATCCCATTAATTGAGTGCTCAAAATGATGCAGGCATTGGGATGAAGGATTAACAACTCCAGCAGTAAGTCACTGTTATTGTCACCATTTTATAGATTTTATTGAAGAACAGAGAAGTTATGTGACTCGCTCAAAGTCACACAGCTAGCAAATGGAAGAACCAGAGTTCCAACTCAGGCATTTGGACACACTGTGTTACCCTGCCTCTCCGCAAAGGCCAAAGGGACTGTGGTTGACCAGAGTGTAGAGGGCCAAGAAAGGAAAGATGTAGATTTTTTGCAAGTACTGAAGAGGAGGTCTTACCTGAGCAAGGTCAATCTGCAGCCAGCATAGAGGGTACCGATGCTGTTCTTGAATAAGGGCCCCAGCTGTGAAGGTATGAGAGGCAGATGAGAAGTGGCCAAGACAGCAGGGTGTGACAGATTTGCCAGGAAGTGAGAATTGTTGGGGGACTCTCACCAGCTGCTGCAGGTGCCTCTCAGTGGCATTGAATATCTCAGAGCCAAGGTTTCCCATGTCCTCTGTGTAGCGCAGGTTAGTGATGGTGAAGTTGACAATAAAATACATCAAGAAAGGAACTGCAGCTGCAGGGAGGGGTAGAGTAAAGTGAGGCCAATCCTGGGTCAGGCCTGGGGCTGCAGGAGGAAGGGCTCTAAGGACATATCTTAATTTCAGTGCTGAGTTGGAGCCTGGCCTAGGTTGTCCTCCTTGAGTCACCTTATATAGCGGTCACTGTCCAAGACCCCCTTACACAGGTGACCAGCCATCATTTTCCCAGGACCACGTGGGTTTCTGGGATGCAGAAGTGCAAACGGAACAAATGGAAAGGAGCTGAGCACCCTGTTCCTCCTTCCCCTTGACTCTTACCATCTCAGCATAGGCCAGAACCTACATCTCTTTGTCTTGGGGAGATCATCAGGCCCAGACAACATCCCTCTAGCAATGACAGTGAGTTGGATGATAAGCACCTCAGCTCCCTCCCCCTCATATGGGATGACTCTAAGGTGTATGTTGCATGCCTTCTCCCTTCCAGCCTTCAGAAAAGTTTCTATGTTGAAGTCTCCCAATTTGTGGTACTTGGTCATGGCAGCTCTGGGAAACCAATAAACCAAATGACCCAACAATTCCTTTTTTAATACAGTAAGTCTTCATGTAACGCTGTCAATAGGTTCTGTGACTTTAAGTGAAACAATGTACAAAGAAACCAATCTTACATAGGCCAAGTGATATAAAAAAGAGTTAAGTTCATACAACATATCATCAATGTTATAATGAAATGATGTTGAACAAATCAATGTTATTTGAGGACCTGCGATATATCCCCAAAAGAATTGGAAACAAGGACTCAAATAGGAGTACATCCATGTTCACAGCAGCATGATTCACAATAGTCAAAGGTGAAAAAAGCTCAATTTTCCATCAACAGATAAATGAACAAATAAAATGTGATCTATCCACACAACAGGATATTGATTCATAAAGAGGAATAAAGTTCTGATACATACTAAGGCATGAAGGCCCCTTGAAAGCATTATGGTAACTAAAATAAGCAAGATACAAAAGGCCAGTTATATTGTACAATTTCTCCTATATGAGATATCTATAATAGGAAAATTCATGGAGACAGTAAGTAATTAGAGGTTACCAGGGACTGGGGTAAGAGGGAGGGATGTGGTGAGTAGGAAAAGGGGAATTACTGCCTAATTGAGTACACAGATCCTATTTGGGGTGATAAAAATATTTTAGAAGTAGTGGTGATGTGGAAGTAATTAATGCCACTGAATTGTACGTTAAAATAGTTAAACTATATATCACAGATAGATAGAATAAAAGTGTTATTCTTACTTGTTCTTGAAGTCGCACTCATATAGGCCACGGTGGACATCTCAGGTGTGGTCACAGGGACAAAGGAACTTTCAGACAGTGTACTGAAAGTGACTGTAGTCTTGGCCACAGTGCGGTCTGAACCTGTGGCAGCTAATTTAGTGCCTGCAAGAGTTGTAGTTTTCAGGATAGTGGTTGGACTTAGTCCTTCTGGGCTGCTTTTAGCTGCAGTCAAAGTTACAGTGCCCCCAGTCACAGTGTTGGAAAATTCTGGGAGATCAACTGAGGTTGTAGGTGGCGAGGTTAGTGTGCTCCAGGAAGCCACAGTATAAGGCTCATCTGTGGTTGCAGGGGTACTAGCAGACTCAAGAACAGCAGGGGAAACAATTAGAGTTGGATGACCTGTACTGGTCTCTGATGCAGGGCTGGTGGCCAGTAAGCTTGTGGTGTCTGATGAACTATGGAAAAGAGTTGAAGTTGAAATAGTTGTGCTGAGGTCCACTGTAGGTTGGATGGATTGTGAAGCTGTGGTATCTGGTAAATGAGGAAAAATAGTTGAAGCAAGAAAATTTGTGCCTGTCTCTGTACTGGGGTGGGTGACCAATAAGGCTGTAGTCTCTGGTTCACCAACAGTAAGAGTCAAAGTTGGAATAACTGTGTTATCATCTGTTTCAGAAATAGTGACCTGTGAGGTCACCTTATCTAGTACACCAGGAAAG